>CM045761.1:24936485-25257783 GCA_025200525.1 Camellia lanceoleosa
TGTGTGTTTGAGATGAATTTTCCAAATTACTTACTTCTAACGTTCACTCTTCCATCTCTCTCCTATTTCTAAATTTTGTGGCCGTGTAGCCTCAAGATTGTCTTGGCAGCATATTACCTCTCTTACATCCTTCCAGAAGTGGATAGGTGCAGTGCAGTCTTGCCTCTCTTACCGCGCTTCTGTGAGTGTAAAAAGACCTAGTCCTCACGACCCAGTGATGCAGGCCTTGGTGATGACCAGTGTGTGCTTGGGCGGATGTCCTCTCCCTCGCGCCATTGGCCCGGGTGGCTCACTTAGCAGGAGTACCACGGCCGGCTACAGCCCTTGTGAGTTGCCACCACATGGCGGACCTATGGTACATTGTGTCTCGTAGATTGAGCCTATCCCTCGGGGAAGAAGCGAAAGTCTGATTCTCACTGGCCGAAAGCTACTCTTGGTCGATCCATCTGTGGTTGATCTGGTAGTAGAAGCATACCGACATCTCCTGCGTCCCTATCGCTTCCATTCTCGGTTATATAAGTGGTACGTCCATCTCGACTAACTTGAGTTAGAGAACATCTTTGGTCCTGCATACTAATGTCCAGTCTGGCGGGCTACCCTTAGCTCGGTTGTCATCATAATGTCGTATTGCCTGCCCTTAAATGTCTGTTGGTCATAAGCTTCGATCGGGCCTATAGATGGAATGCTGGTACGGCCAACTTCTTTGAGTAAATGCAAAAGAAAGCAGTAGAAGAAGCGGTAAGTGTCGGGGAGAAGAAAACTTGACTCAGCCTTCAGTTTTGTGTCACGGTTGTTACGTACATATTCATGTTACGTATTTTCGGCCGTACTAACTTGGAAGGTGCAAATCTCACCTCTCGGGTTTTCATTTTGCAATGATAATAATGAGCCCGACAATGCATAAGGAATGTTCTTTAAACAAACTGTGAATATGAGTTGTAAATATTTTTGTATACGCTTCTTATATGTGTAAATATATTTTCTATACATCTATCAAAACTAATAAACAAAATTAACAAATAAATGAAGTAGTCTCACATCACATTGACACGAAATTTCTTAAAAATTTACTCGAAAGCATCATTTGGCATTCAATTAAAAAAAAAAATTTTATTAAATTTTTTAGTATTATTTTAGAAGTTGTGTTCAAATTTAAAAAATAAATTTTTTATTAAATTTTTTAGTATTATTTTAGAACTTGTGTTCAAATTTGTACTTTTATAGACGGTTTAGTGTAAAAAAATTTTATAAAAAAATTACTAAAAAAAAATTAAAAAAATTACTTTTATGATCTGTGTAGTGTAAAAACATTAAAAAAAAAAACAAAAAAACTAATTTTTTTAATTATTTTTTTAAAAATCACTAAATCAAGAAAATAAAAAAAAATCAATCTCAACTCAAACATCTTAAAGCTCACCTAAAATTAAGGAGCGTAGAAGATGATGGGTGTTTCAAAATTTGATGGGATAATTGGTTGATGATATCTATTACTCATTTTTATTGATGATATTGACTCTCTTCTTTATTGATGATATCTACTCATTTTTATTGATGATATCTACTCTCTTCTTCTTTTTTATTAAAAAAAAAAAACGGTTGTCTCTCTTTTCTCTCCTGTGTTTTGAAGTCACAAACACGACACAACAACAGAGAGAGTCGCATCTTCTTATGAAAAATTATTGGGTGATCTTAGGGCATTATGTATTCATAGTTTACACTAATTATAATTTATTATATTTTTTTATATTTTTAAAATGTAAATAGAGATTTTAAAATTAAAACTTTTATTAAATATCTCACATAATCATTTATATCCATTTATATCTATACAAAACATTTGATAATGATTTTAATAAAATTTTTAAAATCTTTAATATTTTTATATTTTTAATTATACAGCATAAATTTATATTTTCTACTCCTCCACCAATCACAATGTTGTGAATTGGGAGCACCTAAAATAATTAAGGAGCGTAGAAGATGATGGGTGTTTCAAAATTTGATGGGATAATTGATTGATGATATCTACTCTTCTTTATTGATGGGTGTTTCAAAATTTGATGGGATAATTGATTGATGATATCTACTCATTTTTATTGATGATATAACTCTCTTATTTATTGATGATATCTACTCATTTTTATTTATGATATCTATTCTCTTCTTTATTGATGATATCTTCTTTCTTCTTTTTTTTTTTATTAAAAAAACATAATTTGTGGGTGAATCTCGTCCTTCGATTGTCTCTCTCTTCTATCTGTTTTTTGAAGTCATAAACACGACACAACATCAGAGAGTCGCATCTTCTTTACGAAAAATTATTGGGTGATCTTAGGGCATTACATATTCATAGTTTACACTAATTATAATTTATTATATATTTTTATTTTTAAAATGTAAATAGAGATTTTAAAATTAAAACTTTTATTAAATATCTCACATAATCATTTATATCTATACAAAACATTTGATAATGATTTTAATAAATTTTTAAAATCTTTAATATTTTTATATTTTTAATTATACAACATAAATTTATATTCTTTCTTTCTTTCACCGTCATGATGTTGTGAATTTGGAGCAAGAATCTTCTAGAATTTTTTTTTTAAAATTTTTTTAGAGTGATGCGTTATGTGATTGAGATTTAATAACAAATTATATTAATTTTTAACATTAAATCTTAACTATACAATACACCACTTTATAAAATTTCAAGAAAAAACACGGATCCTTGGTGGTGAATTGGAGTCCGATCAACCAATAACTTCTCCTCCTTCACACTGCCTACTCTCTCCTTGGGTCCCACATTGCCACTGCCTGACTGAAACCCACCTAAAAAGAAGCAATCCCCCATACTCCTTCCACTCTCCACAAGCTCTCTCTCTCAAGCAACCAAAAAAAAAAAAAAAAAAACAACTTTAGCTCTGTCCAAACACCCTCCTTCTCTTTCTCTTCCTAAAACACAATCAGCCCAGATGTTGTTCACATTATTTGTGATATTGATCCATAACAATTCTCACTGGAATCTTTAACTTTTTTTTTTTCTTTTCTTTTTTTTTTCTTCTGATTTTTCTGCGCTGTGACAGAGTCACTTTCTATCTGTTATTTTCGTTTCTTTATTTCTTTCTCTTTCCCACCATTTTTATGCTCTCATTCTCGGTGTTCCCTCTTCTCGTACAGGAAGAGATATGGAGTACGGAGTTATACTTCCCTCTCTTCTCTCCTTCTCTCTTCTTCTTCTCATGGGTGCCGTCAGAGCTCAGATGCCAGGTCTCTCTCTCTCTCTCTCTCTCTCTCTCTCCTTTTATTTATTTATATATAAGTTTGTGATAAATTTTAGATTTTTTCTGGGTTTTTATTTATTTCTTTAATTTTAATTTTTTAGTGCAATTTAAACTTTTGTTGTTCAAGGAATCAAGTTTACCCTGTTCTTCATAAAACCCTTGTATAATTTTTTTATATATGAATATATTTTACTCATATTGTAGCAGTTGGTAGTTTCTGTTAACATTGCTAGTACTTGAACAATAATGACTTCACCATAAGCTACTACATTACATTGTCTTTCCTTTTTTTGGTGATTTAATAGATGTTGTTTTGTTCATAAAGTGCAAGAAGTTTCAACCCTAACTAACCATGGTTATTAACTCAATTTGTATTTTTTTCTTTTTATTACCTGATATTGAGATTCTAAATTGTGTTTGTGGGTTCATGTTTGCTTTCATTCCCAAATTACCACAAACTCGGAACTGTATCGCAATAGAGGAACATATGATAAATCCGATCTTCCATGGAATTGAACATCCATCCCAATAAAGTGCAGTTATCGATATCCCACTGAGCACGTGTAGGGTCTGTTGCAGTTGGCGGGGTAATAGTAGATAAAAGCCAATGGGCCTTTCCCTTTCCCCCAAGGTAGAGTTTAAGGGAACGGCTCCAGGCAGCAAAATTTTTCCCATTCAACACCACACTCGTAATACAATGAACAGGAGTGTGATGAGAAAGAGAAAAATCAGAACCAACAGGAATAGGTTTGGTGGGGACATCAGAAGAGACAATAAGGGATGGCTTAGTCATGGTGGAAGAATAGGGGCTGAAAACGCACAAAATCACAGCAACAATGACTGAAATAATGCAAGAAGCCGGAAAAAAACTCAATAGCTTATGCAAATAAATGCTACCGAATAAATCCGGTAGCCTAATGAATCAAGAGGACAGAAAAAAGGTGCCTAAAACATCAACACAACACCCCGAGAAGGGGAAAAGGGACCCCGGACCACCCTAGAGGGGTAGCTGAAGCACACAGGACCAGAACAAAGTCTGGCAGCAGCAAACCGAGCCTCGGCAGGAGTGTAGGAGACCTGCCGAGGGGAAAACAAGGAAGAAGAAGCGCCGTTGGGTGGTCTAGAAGGTGTGGGTAGGGCTGTTGGGTGGTTTAGAAGGTCTAGGTAGGGCTGTTGGTGGCTTAGAGAGAAAAAGAAGGCTAGCGGTAGTGATAGATGGGACTGGGTGGTGCCGACAGAGGGAGAGAAGGGCTAGGGTGGCTGATCTTTGGCTCTGATACCAAAAAGGGGGAAAAGAATTGTTTTGGCTTACCTATGAATGAGGTAGAGCCTTGTATTTATAATGAAACAATATTACAAAATAGGAAAGCGAACAAAATAGGAAACAAAGATAAAAAAAAGTATTAAATATTACTACCATAATTACACACCACCATAATTACAATATCACTATTTCCTAATTCCAACACTATCATAATTATAATATTACTATTTCCTAATTCCAACAACTTGTACTGAGGATTAGTTGGGCAATCGTGAGAAGGGAAAAAATAAAAATAAAAAAAAAATAATAATTACTATTATTTAAATCCATTTAAACCCCTTTAGGATTTGATGTATCTAACCCTTCCATAACAGTAATAGCTGAGCAATATATTAATACCTATTCTATAGCCCTCTACATTTTTCTAGTCAGATATGGTTACAAACAGCTGAATTTCACGAAATGGGTCAACAAAGACCTTACAAACAATGATATAGCTGGCTGATGAGAGTTAACATGGTGGCTTACTTGATATGTGTATTTTGTTTGTTCAACCTGATACCAGGTCACTTTCATTTTAGCAATTCTGTAAGCCTGAAAATAGTGGCTTAAAATCCCAAAATGTTGATATATATTAGCAGGAAATTGTTGTATTTATGTTAAATTACAAATAGTTGAAGATTATGAAGAAAAGGAGAACTTTTATTTCTAAAGTTAATGAAAATCTAACTTTCTACTAGGTGTTAGACACCATAAGAATGCAGAAAAATAAAAGAAAAGGGGCTAAAAGAAGACCGGTCCTTAACTTTCTCCTACCTCCCACCTGATAAGATATGTCATTTAAATGAAGTTACAACATCAAATGCTATTGCTACAACATCCACAAAAACTGCTCCAATTTTCCATTGCCATTTCTCTACCCTTAGCTGTTTGTTTTGTGGGAAAAAAAGGTTGTATTAGTAAAGGAAGGGCAACAAAAAGGGTGCTATAGGCGTTTTCAAAGGCACATGATCCCTCATAGAGCCGAAGTTTAGAAAACATAGATTGAAGGTCAATAGGTTTTTTAATTATATGCTTTGTCGATTTTTAAAGCCTTACTAAAAGTTTCATGAAGAGATGATAAGTATGCTTTATATTTAATTTAACTAAGCATATTACCGGTAAGAGAGATCAGAATGGCAAAAAAAGATTCATGTAGCTGAGCCCACTTGATTGGCACACAAAGCTTAGTTTGGTTTGGTCACTTATTTTGGTCATGCTGACAAATTTGATTGTGTATCAGGTTTTGTGAGTTTAGACTGTGGAGGTAGAGCAAATTTTACCGATGACCTCGGTCTGAAGTGGACTCCTGATGATCAGCTTATGTGCGGAGAAACAACTAACATTTCTGTTGCAAATGAGACAAGGAAGCAATATCAAACTCTGAGATTCTTCCCTGCCGATAACAGGAAGTACTGTTACGCTCAAAGTCATAAGCAGAACTTCGGTACCTTGTAAGAGCAACCTTCTTGTCAGTAACTTTGACAACAACAATGTTTATCCAAAGTTTGACATCTCTCTTGGGGCAACTCATTGGGCTACCATTGTTGTTTAGGATGCTAGTACAATAGAGTTCAGGAGTTGATATTTCTGGCTTTAGATTAGACCATTAGTGTGTGTTTATCAATGCTACAACAGGGCAGCCATTTATCTCTACCCTTGAACTCCGACAATTCAATGGTTCAGTCTACCTTACACAGTATGAAAGTCAGTTCTATCTCAGCACGTCTGCAAGAATAAATTTTGGTGCAGATAGTGAAGCTCCTATCAGGTATGCCTCAGACTATCTAATTATCAAAAACCGAATAGCCCTAAGGCTTACAATCATTATTCATGACAAGAAAAATCCTAAACCAACTAGAAAATAACCAAATAAAGCATTTCCTTAATTAGCAGCAGGATTAAAGAAAATAAGAAATTACCAAAAATGACAAATTTGATTTAGGCTCAAATTTGGATTGTAGAAAGAAAGGGCAAACAAAACTTATAAAATGACAACAACGCAAATTATTTAACTTATATGCATACAGGAATGGTTCAATTGGTGGGCATTTGTTATTTTGTTTGGATGTTTCTGGATTGGCCATATAGAACTATGTATGAATCATTTCTTTTTCTTTTTCATTTTTGTGTCTATTTTTTTTCCCCAGGTATCCTGATGATCCCTTTGATAGAATATGGGAATCTGACTCTCTTAAGAAAGCAAATTACCTTGTTGATGTTGCTCCAGGAACTGAGAAAATATCAACCCGAATGCCAATCAATGTTAACACTGATGAAAGACCACCCCAAAAAGTAATGCAAACAGCTATGGTTGGTAGAAATGGATCATTAACATACCGCTTGAATTTGGATGGTTTTCCGGGTTTTGGTTGGGCATTCACTTACTTTGCAGAAATTGAAAGTTTGGGTCCAAACGAGACTAGGAAATTTAGGCTGGTGCTCCCGGGCATGCCTGATCTCAGCAAACCTGTTGTTAATATCCAAGAAAATGCTCAAGGAAATATCGCCTGTCACGAGCCTGGATATTACAACATATCCCTCCCCTTTGTATTATCTTTTAGATTCGGGAAAACATCTGATTCTTCCATGGGGCCTCTCCTGAATGCAATGGAGATTAATAAGTATATTAAGAAAAGTGCTGGTTCTATTGATGGTAAGCATCATTTTGCTTCTTTGAAATGTGTTTCCTGATTCACAACTCATGGTTTTTCTTTAATTTGAAGGATGATTACATCCAATATTGGTATACTTTGAAATTTTTATTTTTATTTTCTTAAAGAGTTTGTAGAGTTAAAAAGGGTGCACTAATTGCTTCTTGAGTCAAGACTCTTTGATTTGAACTTTTAGGAATGCACATCTGACTCTAAGTTTCTGCGAGTTGCAGAATCAGTAATTGCTAGTGTAATTTCACTCTATCCATGAGCAGATTGGGCGCAAGGCGGGGACCCTTGCCTTCCAGTACCATGGTCCTGGGTGCAGTGTAACTCGGATCCTCAACCTAGGATAGTTAAAATGTAAAGGTTTTGCCCCTTCTTGATTCTACTTAGCTTTTGCAGTGCGTACATAGTTTGCACTTCTATTGTTGTTTAATATTCTCTCTCTCTCTCTCTCTCTCTCTCACACACACACACACATGTATATATACATATATCTGTCTTTGCTTCTGCTTACAGTGCATTTGTTTTGGTAGAAATCATCTTCCTATGAAAAACATTTTCTGAAAAATGTTTTATGTAGAAAAATGTTTTCCTATGTTTGGTTGCAACCTTAAAACTAATGTGCGTGGTTGTATTAATTTGTGGTGGTGGTGGGGTGGTGGCAGTGGTAAGACTTTACCTTTCAAAAGTGGAAAACATTTTCTGCCCAAATAAGTTTGTTTTCCATTGGCCTCAAAACCAAATGACAAAAGCGTTTCCTGCGAGACGAATGGACCGTTAGTTATAAATTATAATCTAAAACCTTGTTAAGTAAAAAGAAATATTTGATGCTGATAAAATATATTGTCTCCTGGAACTTGCCAGTTTATTGTCCGAGAAGAACTTGACAGGCAATATCCTTCAGACTTGACAAAGTTGATTGGCTTAGTTGAGCTGTAAGTTTCACACTTCATTCTCACTTTGCTGGTTGGTAACAAGGATTCTTTTGTTTGTTGCTAAGTCAATTGGAGGAGTCTATGATATCTTATTAGTCTGCTGGTTTCAGGTGCCTTGATGGGAATTTACTGACTGGTCCAATACCAGATTTTAGTGGATGCATGGACTTGAAGATTATGTAATGTTGAAAACCCAAATATTTCATTCTGTTCTCATGCTAATTTAAAAAATTTATCTAACCTTTAATTTATTTATTTTTATTGTAGTCATCTAGAGAACAATCAATTGACTGGTGAATTGCCTTCCTTTCTAGTGGACCTACCAAATTTGAGGGAACTGTAAGATTGCAAAACTTTAAACTTCAATTACTGTAAACAAATAAACTAATATCTATTAAATAAAATGGGTTGGCATCCCACCCCTTTTCTTGGGGCGAAGAAAAAATAATTTGCTGCATAAAATAAGAAATCTCAAACCCAGTTACATGGGATGCTGGACATCAATCTGAAAGTTGTCATTTGTCAAGATAAATTATTTCTGCTTCCCCATGAGTAAAAGCCTTTTTGTTAATTGATGAATCTAATGGTTGCAGGTATGTGCAGAATAATAAGTTATCTGGGACAGTGCCATCACATCTTGTGGATAGGAATCTTATTTTGAAGTGGGTATCATGCCTTTACTTGTAGAATTGGAAACATTCAAACATGAGACGGGATGTTATGTGTTGATTACTTTATCTGAGACATTTATGTGTTTAAATTTTTATATTTGTTGTCTATCCAATTTGTTTCCAGGATTATAGTATTTTCATGTAAATGCATCATACTCTGGTACCTTTGGGAATAAGGACACAGACACAACGGGTCTAGTCTAGCACTTAAAGGAAATGTCTGACATGGTGATCTTGAAAGATTGAAAGCATATAGACAACCACAACAGCATTTCACACATATACTTGGGTTGAGTGGCTCAGCAAAAACATTGGACTTTGGAGTACCTAATTTTTTTAATTATAATTGTTCTCATATGATGAATAAACTTACATTAAAGGTCATTTTAGAATGGTTGGGGATCATAATTCACTGCCAGCACAACATAAGTTTGGAGACATGTAGAGTACAAAATACTAGTTAATGTCGCATCTTTTTTTTCTTTTTCCTTCTGTATCATTGCTTTTTGCTTTACATAATTGATTGGCACACTTTCGTTCATCACTTAAATGATCAGGCTGTCTAAGATCACCCATCTTTTTCGTTTGACCTTCAGGCCTGTTTTCGACATGACACATTGATAAGCCTTTTACCCTTAACTTTTAAAAAATCAAGAAATTTAATTTTTATGAGCAAATTGACTCTTGTAGTTGTCCAAGACTAAAGTGATTGAAGCCCTTGCCTCACATCCCAGCAAATGATTCAATATATTCCAAATGTTGGCTGTACAGACTTGGCCCGTCCAACAATATCCTTACTCAAATTCTCACTCTTCCACTTGTACTTTTAGGTAGTAACCTGTACTTTTTATTTTAATTCTTCGCAGTTACACTGGGAACATTAATCTTCATAAAGGGAACAACAGAGGCAGCCACATCAAAATTATTATTGGATCATCAGTTGGGGCTGTTGTTATGCTTGTAGCTACTATTGCCTCCTGTCTATTAATGCACAAAGAAAAGATGAAATATCTTAAACAAGGTTGGTTTGTGGAACTATTTGATTATAGTTTGTCACTTTGTAATTGCAAAACTTGGTCGGCTTGACGTGATATTTTGTCTTTGTTTCAGACCAGCTTGAACATACCAAGCATACTCAAAGATTAGTTTTGTCATTGGGTGATGGTGCCAATGAAGCTGCACATTGCTTTGCATTATCTGAACTTGAAGATGCCACAAGGAAGTTCGAGAAAAAAGTTGGCTCAGGAGGCTTTGGAGTTGTATACTATGGAAAATTGAAAGATGGAAATGAGATTGCAGTCAAAGTTTTGACCAGCAATTCCTACCAAGGGAAGCGGGAATTTTCAAATGAGGTTGCTTTCCTTATTATTCTATCCCTTAATATTTGAATTATTTTCTTTCTGTGGATACTCGTCTCTCTCTTTAAGCATGCGCTCATTAGGTACTGTCTTGCTGACGTTTGTCTCAAGAAATTAAATTAATGAGCTCCGAAATGAAGGTCAAGCTTGGTTCGTATATCTCTTGAGTAATATAGGGCAAGCTTCTACTTATACCGGTCTCAAGCAGAGCTCAAGTTGCTTGTTTTTTTAATATAGCCTTAAGATGATGATAAGCATATTTAGTTGAGTTTGATTTGGATTGGGTAAAATTTAATTTCAGAAGATGATCAAGCTTGTCTTGTTTATTTCATGGTCAATCTCAAGTGAGCTGCCTGGCTAATCATAAGAAGCTCAAGCAGCTTTTGTCATTTTTTAGCTTTGAGGTGGTGTTGCTCTCATGAGAGCAAAAACATTTGCTAATTGTTTTGTGCCAAAATCATGCTAGTGAACTTCTATACTAGGTTCTTTTTTGTACGTGAACTATAAAGAATGTAGACAAGAAGCTGTGACCTAGCGAGATGGCAAGTTCTATCCACCCCCGGACTTGTGATGCAGGTTTGGGTCACATGAATCAGCCTCTCCACAAAAAGTGGGAATAAGGTTGTCTAGCTATTACCTCTTTGAGACTTTTTAAGGAAGAGCCTTGTGCACTGTGTAATTTAAGGAATGTAGTGCCAAAAATTTTAAAAAGTGAAATGAAGACATGAATAAATCCTGGTATTTTTACTATCCCCACAAATCAATTTCAATCCTACTCCTGAAATTTATCCTAAGCAATGGACTTGCCTCATGCATGCGTGTGTGCATGTGTGCACCTTCGTTGGCTCAAGATGGAAATTATGGTCAAATGCTCTATGATGTAGGTCTAACTTTGATTAGGTCAATTTCAAGAAGCAGTGAATGTGGGGTTTAAGTACAATTTGACCCTGATTGAGGCATACATGCTTGAGTTGTCTGTCTGTGGATTTAGGTTTCACAGGTCTGCATGGATCTATATATTGGACCAGATCAATCATTTCCAACTCATAATATTCATCATTGATTTTAGCATTTCTCTGTAAACTATGTTTGTATACTAGGTGGTTCCATTATTTATTTTGATTTCTGATGAGTTGGAATTTTGAAATATTCTCAAAACTGAACCAAATCTACATGCAGCACTAGTTTTCACCACTCTGTGATTTGATTTCTTTTCAGAACATTTTCGTCAAGACTATTTCATGTTCTTGTTACTTTTTTTTTTCTTTTTTTTCTTACTAACATATTTTATTTTTCTGTATCAGATGGATTTTTCTTTAATTAGCATTAAAAACCAGCTCTTTTGAATTGACCTTTACTTTCATTTGACATAGGTGACTCTTCTTTCAAGGATACATCACAGGAACCTGGTACAGTTTCTCGGGTATTGCCAAGAAGAAGGGAAAAGTATCCTTGTTTATGAATTAATGCATAATGGAACTCTCAAGGAACATCTTTATGGTAAGCTAATTTTCCTTCTATTTGAGAACAATTGCAGTTCAACCTTTTCTTTCCCACATATAAATTTTTCTTAGGACCACGTACACATGAGCAAAGCATCAGTTGGATCAAGCGCCTTGAGATTGCTGAAGATGCTGCAAAAGGTTTGTGAGCCGAGGGAAGAAATTATTTTTTTTAGCTAGAGACTAAAGCTGTGTTTGGATCAAGGATTTGCATAAGAATTTGTGGAAAGAAAGGAAAAGGAAAGCAAAGAGTGAAAAAAATAAAAAATCAACTATTTCATAGATTTTTCCCACCCTTTTTCTTTTCCCTTCACAAATTCCTCCTTAAAGCCTTGATCCAAACACAGCCTAAGAGAATTCTCTTTCTAGTTCAGAGAAACTAATTGGGCTCTTGTGCCCTCTCGCTTGTTTAGGGATTGAATACCTTCATACAGGCTGTGTTCCGTCAATTATCCACCGGGATTTGAAAACCAGCAATATTCTTCTTGACAAAAACATGCGTGCAAAGGTTTCGGATTTTGGTCTCTCAAAACTTGCAGTGGAGGGAGCTTCCCACGTGTCAAGCATGGTTCGAGGCACTGTTGGGTATCTGGATCCTGAGTAAGGCCTTTTTCATATGGCTTCAAGTTTCTTCTCTTTTGCTTGAAATAAAGTTAAATACCATGTTTGGCGTTATAGTCGTACCTCTGATTGATGGAACTGCCTTTGGATTTCTAAGATGAAATATCCAAAGACACATGGGGCAAGTAGGTTAAAAGCTGGTTTTTTGGCCTTTTTTTTTTTTTTTTAAAACATGCAAAGAAGTAGAGAGGTGATATGACCTAAAAAGACCAAAAAGTTGGCTTTTAACCAACTTCCCAAAATATAATTCTCATTTGGCTAGAAGTTATGAAATTATGAATACTAATGTTAAATTTAGGTACCCCTTCGATAAGAATGTGCTTATGCAAATGCATCAATACGTGATTATGTTAGATCACCAATTGTCCTAAAAGCTTAAGCTATTAGGAAATGGGGCCAACAACGTATATCAAGCTATCTAACGCCCTACCTCACGTGCAACCCCGTCTTGCACATGGAGAAGAAACATCCATACATAGAGTGTTGAATATAGAAATTAGAGTGCATAGAATCTTTTTATTTTTAGTATTATGTATATAATGTGTGATTGTATCAATCATTGATTTAGTATTGTTTCTTTATTTATATCATTTCCTAAATTATATCGTGAATCTATTATATATATATGGCCTCTATCTCATTCATGGGTAAGCCAAATCATTCTTTTCATCCTTTTTGGTATCAGAGTCAAAGCACAGAAATCCTAGTTCTCTGCCCAGTCACTATCTCATCTTCTTCCTTCCTCCTTCCTCCTTAAGTGCCGACAGTCCCCTTCTAGCCCTTTATTTCACCCAACAGCCCCACCCAGGTAGCCTAGACCCCCCAAAACCACCTACCCTCTACACCCCTCGGCAGGCTACCCTAGTCCTACCAAGTGTCTTGTTGGCTGCCCACCAAGGTGTTTTCTGACCATAGATGCTTCAGCAGCTCTTCTAGGGCAGTTCAGTCCCCGTTTTTTCCCTTTCTAGGGTGTAATGCTGATGTATTAACCACTTTTTGGCTTTTTTTATTTAGTGGATTACCAGATTTATTCGATAGCATTTATTTGAACTAGCTGTTGAGTTTTTTTCCGGAAGTCTTTGTATGGCTTGAAACGGTCTCCACGAGCTTGGTTTAGTTGTTTTAGTTCTATCATCATCTCCATGGGGTTTGTTCAGTGCCACTCCAACTATACTTGCTTCATCCGTCGTAATTCAACCGGTTAGTGTATAGTCTTGTTGGTTTATGTGGATGATATTATTCTCACTGGTGATGATTCTGTAGGCATTGATCAAGTAAAAAGGGATTTGGGACACACCTTTGATATTAAGGATTTGGGAAGTCTTAAGTATTTTCTTGGGATTAAGATGGCTTGCTCACGGCAGGGAATTTCCTTATCTCAGAGAAAGTACGCTCTTGACTTACTTCAGAATACTAGTATGTTAGGGTGTAAACTTGCTTCCATTCTTATGGATCCCAATGTCAAGCTCACATCAGAGTCTGGCGAGTTGTTAAAGGACCCAGACATGTATCAATGTCTTGTTGGACATCTAATTTATTTGACCAACACTAGACTTGACTTGACATTTGCAGTCAGTGTTGTTAGTCAATTCATGCATACACCTCGTACAAAACATCTTGATGCGGTTCATCACATTTTGAGATATTTGAAGACCTCTCCTGGTTTGGGATTGTTCTTTACAGCCGCTCCTCAATTTGGGCTTTCTTGTTTCACTGATACTGACTATGCATGATCTAGAACTGATCTGTGTTCTACTTCTGGCTTCTGTACTTTCTATGGTGATCATCTTATACCATGGAAGAGTAAGAAGCATGCAGTTGTTTTTAGATCTTTTGCAGAAGCTAAGTATTGAGCTATGGCATAGGGAACATGTGAGATTCTATGGCTTCATTCTATTCTAGCAGAGTTGGATTTTGAGGAGACTGGTCTTGTCTCCTTATTCTGTGACAACAAGTCTGCTATTATGTTATCCTCTGATTTTGTCCTTCATGAGCGTACTAAGCATATAGAGGTTGATATTCATTTCATTCGAGAAAAGGTTCAAACTGGTATTGTGAGTCCATCCTTTGTCTCTTCCTCTTAGCAATTAGCAGATATGCTCACAAAGTCTGTAGGACCAACATTACTCCAGTCATCCATTGGCAAGTTGCGATTGTTGAATATCTTCACAACAACTTGAGAGAGAATGTTGAATATAGAAATTAGAGTACATAAAATCTTTTTATTTTTAGTATTATGTTATAATCTGTGATTGTGTCAATCATTGATTTAGTATTGTTTCCTTATTTATATCGTTTTCTAAATTGTATCATAAATCTATTATATATACATGGCCTTTACCTCATTAATGGGTAAGCCAAATCATTCTTTTCATCCTTTTGAGAGAAGAAAGAATTCAAATGAAAGAGTAAGTACATAAACAAAGAGATTTGAATCCAAGATCTCCCCCAACCTGAGCTTTGATACCATGTTAAGCAACTAATTGTCCCGAAAGCTAAAGTTGTTAGGAAATGGCCCAACAATATATATCAAGCTATTCAATAGATTGTTGTATCTCAATTATGCTTGGTTTCCTGCATCATTTGGCGCAATTATGATTGTTGTATCTAAGATGAAGGTTTTGCAGTATTGGCTATTAATAAGAATTGAGTATCAAACTTGCTAAAAGGCTCAGAAACTTGCCTAAAGTAAAAAGATTTTAAATGTGGTGCATATTAACTTACATCTGTTGCCCCTTACACTTTTTCCTTGGTTGTTGACGACCTAGATTTACACATTACTTTTTAGTTACCCTCATGGAGTAAAAGATCATTGATTAAGAAAAAAACAGTATAAAAACCATTACACTAGTTTCAAAATATGGGAAAGTGTCCACCCAAATTATATTTGCATAAAATCTTTTAAGTGTGTGCTATGCATTCAGCACAGGACCCTTCACTTGCTTGGAGTAAATTTGTAATGCAATGGCTGCAGCATGTACACAGTTTTCTCAGAGTTTTGGGCTTCGCATTCATATTTCATTGGCAGACAGTTAAATATGAAGTTTTAATATTTTTATGTGTTAATATGCAGGTATTATATATCTCAACAGTTGACAGACAAGAGCGATGTTTATAGTTTTGGTGTCATCCTTCTCGAGCTGATATCTGGTCAAGAAGCAATATCTAATGAAAGCTTTGGTGTTAATTGCCGCAACATAGTTCAATGGGTAGGTTGGCCAAACACCAAAAACAGAGGACTATTGAAATTTTGAGTGGCTAAATACATTTCTCAAACTCTAATAAGTCAATAGTACTCAACTTCAATCATGTGTCTCAGAGTACTTGACTTCAACCCTTGGAACCTCATCATTTTCTACGGTGAACCTTACATTTATTTTCTTTTGTGGGCCATCTGGCATCACTTACCCTAGAAAATGCTGAGTACGGATCCTCTGCAGTGTTTTCCTACAGTGGGTCCTGTAGTGCTAATTAAACCACATTGTTTTGCCCTTTTTTTTTTTTTTATCTTCTTCTTCTTCTTCTATTTTCTCTTCCTTGTTCGGTTTTGAACTGAGCCCCAAAACCAGAAACGAGAAGGAGAAGACGAGGAACGGAGGACCCAAAATGACAGGAAGACGGACGAATCTGTAGGCTCAACGAACAGAGGACCAGCGACTGGCGACTGGAAATGCGACTGTTAAAGCTTAAAACTGTTAAGAAACAACTTTTATCTCTATTTCTGCATAATTAGATTCATAAAGCATTTTGTTCAATAAACCTCAAAACATTCTACACATTAGTGCACAACCAATGTTCATCAGATGCAGAATTAAGTGGCCTTCAATAGTCCTGATCTGTCTGAATAGTTTCAACATTTATTTGACTATCTTCCAAACAGCTAGAAACAACATACAAGCAAACCCACTGGATAATTTCAAATTCGTCTCTAAATTGTCAATGAAATGACAAAAAAAAAAAAACCCTTGTGCTTGTACCCTGTCTCCCAAAACCATAAACTTCTATCTATGGTTGCCTGCAAATGGGAAATGGCTGAGAAGCCATTACCCAGGTAATTGACTCTCTCTCTCTCTCTCTCTACGCATTTTGGGGTCTATCTCCACTTTTCTGTAATTGACTCTCTCTCTACTCTTTTTCTATATAAACACCTCTCTCTTTCTCTCTCTCTCCTGGTGGAGTCTCTGTGCTTGCGGCTTCTGCATCTGATGTGAACATTTTGGGTCTCTCTCACGGGTCTTCTTCCCAGTCGCCGGTCGTCTGTTCAGTGAGCCTACAAATTTGTCCGTCTCCCCATTGTTTTGAGTCCTCCATTCCTCCTCCTTTCTTTTTCGTTTCTGGTTTTGGGGCTTAGTTCAAAGCGCAAGAAGAGAAAATAGAGGAAGGAAAAAAGAAAAAAAAAGGGGGCAAAACGACCTAGTTTAATTAGCACTATAGGATCTATTGCAGGAATATACTGCGGAGGATCCGGACTCAGAAAATGCTGAGGTTCACCGCAATATTTTTTGCAAGTATTTTTTTTTTCTGCATTTTGTGGCGTTTAATGGAAAAGAAATTGAGATAATCAAAATGATGCCACTGATGTATTAACCTTGCTTTGGTATTAGAATGTTAAAAGACTGTTAATAGGCTCTAATGGTTGTTGTACAATAGGCAAAACTACACATTGAAAATGGGGACATTCAAGGAATCATCGATCCCTCACTACACGGTGAATATGACATCCAATCAATGTGGAAGATAGCCGAGAAAGCTTTGATGTGTGTCCAACCCCATGGAAATACTCGACCATCAATGTCAGAAGTTCTAAAAGAGATCCAAGATGCAATTTCAATTGAAAAGGGAGCAGATGTGGTGAGAGAAGGTAACTCGGATGAAATATCAAGAAATTCAATGCATTCTTCCTTGGTTCTGGGGGGTTCCCAAGATTTAGGTGATCATTGCTTGTCAATTGATGAGTCAAGTGCACAGCCAACTGCTCGATAGTTGCTTGTTCATAAGGAGCTCATAATTTTCTCCTCTTTTTTGTTTTTTTTTTGGCTTATTCTTTTGCGGCTAGGATTACTTGACTTCGACTGTGAATCATGATGTAATAAGTGAATAGCATAATCTCTGATGTTATGAGGTTGTAAGTTGAGCTTGATGGTTAATTAGTTTTTTCTATTCTTCTTGATCAGAGAAATGTATATTGTTACACTGCAGTTAATGAATGATGCCCCACTAGTCCCATTGAATTTGTCCCTAGGAATACAACTGAAGGCCTGTTTGGTGATGTTTTTTTTTCCTTCAAAAAATTTGAAAAATAGAGACAAAATTTGCATGTTTATGCAATAATCATATGCCATGGTGAGAGTTCACTTTGCATATCATTGGTGTGTTATTGGTATATTTTGATTATTCGACGGTTGGGATAAGGTTAAAGTTATTAATGCGGTTTTCAATAGGGATAATTTTGACAACTTTGATGTAGATGAGACTTGTTTAGAGTTCTTAAATGATTCATGCCCATTTTTTGGATTAATAATACCTCCTTATATCACTCTTATTTGTCACAATTTCCCCCAATCTTTAACTAGTACACACAATATATATACATGAAGTAAAGCAATTTTAAGTACCACCTCTTAATGCTTTTAATTACTTAACTAGTACATATTTAACACTTGGGCATGGAAATGTGATTTGATGCATTTTCAGGTGGAAATTATTAGATGTTCTGGAAGCAACATGTAACATTATTATCTAAGGTGGTATTTTCAGTCAATTAAAAATTGCAACACACACTAAATTTTATCTCTTAATTACTTAACAAATGTGAGTTAGTTAAATTATTGATTTGGAATACCACATAAATATAATTACTCCATTTTCAAAAGCGTGATCTAATCTTAATTTTTTAGTAATTTCACATGACTAAATATTGTTTTCAATTAAACATAAGTTAATTTCATTTCATTTTCCTTATTTAAACTTTAACATATTTGGTATGATTTTTTGTATTAAAAAAAAAAACTTTTATTTGGCTACTATTTTTTGGCATCACTATTTTTAGAAATGATACCAAACATAATTTTTGTATTACTCTTCAAGTGAAATAACACAAATTTTGTGAATAACACATTCTTGTTGTTATAAATGAATACTATTTTTAACAATCTTCACTGTATTTAATGAAATAAATTATGTTTGTGTACTAAACAATAAATGAAATACAAAAGAAATAAAGAAAATGAGAGAAATTGTTTGATTATAAAAATCAAACCAGAAAATAAAATAAAATAAATAAAACAGATTTTTTATTTTATTACAAAAAACAAAATCAAAATCTGAAGCAAAAAAATAATAAAACAGAAAGTAAATTAATAACTTAACAAATTAATTTGTTGAACAAATTTTCTGATCAAGTCCAGTGTTTAACACTGTGTTCCTTTAGACGGATTTGTCCTCTCCACAGTACTTTCAGAATGTGGACGTCTATCTCCCAAGATAAATTGATCAACAACAAACAGTAGTAGCACTACAAACTGTTTGCACAATGAACACATTTTGTGTTTATATACTTTCTCACAAGAAAATAATGCAACAAAATATAGAGAATAATTGCAGAATATTTTGGATGAAATTGGAGTGAAAAATCCAAGTGAGAACTAGTCTATTTATAGAAAAAAAATGGTGGCTGTTAGGTTTAAATCTAACTGGTATGGTACCTATTCAGATAGATCTTATTTTACTAAAAAATAAAATTGAATTCCAATATTTTTGACCCAAAAAAATAAGTATTAGGCTGAACAAGTCCAACACAACCTCACACCACGCGCCCAGGCCCAGGCCGCTCGAACGGTGGCAGTGTGCATGTGTTTATTCTTGGGTCCAATGGGTTTAGCTCGATTTGCCCATAATCTCTCACTTCTACAAACTTGAGGTGTCCCTTAGGGCCCTCGTCAAATTACAAATCCATGCCTTATAAACCCACAAAATTCTTCCCACCAAACCAATGTGAGACAAGCCTTAAACTACACCTTTAAGAAATTTTCACTAAAACGCAATTTCCATAGAGCTCACTTTGGTTTCAATTTCTCATTCACCCAAAAATGGTTTTGAGTAACCAAATATACCACGTGAATCACAACGCGGCATAAAACGCGTTACCACTTAGACCCGCCAACCTTGACGTCTGAGTCCTACCTAAAAAATAAAACAAAGTTAAGGAAAAATCAATTTTTTTCCAAAACTTCAAAACCATTTCTAACACAAGTAACATCTTAATTGTCATTGGTTCCTCATAAAATATAATCTATATCTATAAAATGGTTATTTAATTAGATTGATTGATATGTAAAATAGTAACCAAAAAGAACCCTAATTTAACAAACAAAAAAAAATCTTTATCCATGTGTATGAATCATTGGGTCCCACATTTATGAGCATTTAAAAAAAAAAAAAATTTGGAAGAGATTTGATTTGGAATGTTCTAAATAAGTGTATTTTTTATCTTTTTATTAAAAAAATGTATAGAAAAGTAGAAAAAGTGGTTAGAAAAGTAAAGAGAAAATCTTGATAGATGTGACCCAAATAAGTGTATGCAGGTAAAAAAGTGCGCTTTTTTTAGTTTACCCCAAACACCTACTTAGGGGCAATATAGGGAAGCTAGCTAAAAGTTAGCTTTTAGCTTTTAACTCATTTTGAGGGAAAATTCTATTTCCACATACCTAATTAGCTCGAGGCACATCTTTTCTCAATACACACACTTATTAATTTGATTATCAATTAATTTTCTCAATCCACACACTTAAAGTTACAATTACACCATTCACTTATAACTGTTATACACACACAACTAACCCTCTTTCCACACACTTTTGATTAACCCTACTTTCACATTGACTCACTCACGTCCTTGAAGAAGACTTTGGTCCGAAATAAGATTTTCTCCATTAAAGACTTGTATAAAGATCTCCATTGAAGACCATTATAAATCCTCCAAAACAGTACACTTCTTCCTTGCACACAACTAAAATAAATAAACACTTCTAAACATTAATAGAAATAAATTAATCTCCAATAAGAATAACAATTTAAAAACCTATGAATAAATGGAAAAAGCAAAAACCAGTTTAATTTTCATTGTGCTCTCCTCAAATGGTCTTATTTATTATAACAAACATAGAATTCTATTATTTTCCTTAATAATAATAATAATAATTATACACATAATTGAAGAGTTTTTGAGTAAGTATAAGAAGCAATGGAATCGAGGAGCTTGAGAGCGAGATCTGAATGGGATTGTGTTGGCTTTTTGGCTTTTCAAAGGGTATATTTGTAAATGCGAGCGTGCCAGCAAGGATCAATCAGTCCTTACAGAAATTATAATTGCCAATCAATTATCAGGCGACTATGTTTTAGTTCTTTCAGCCTCAATGAAGAGGACTTTTACTGGCGGCTTGACTTAGGAGAAATTAAGAGAAATAACAGTTAATATTAAGAACAATTGAAGTATTTTATTAACATAAACACTTACAATAGTCCAAACTCAGCCTCGAGGAAGTTTACAGCAACAGTCTACTTGAATCTACTTGAAACTACTCCTACGAATTGAAGTGCAATGCAGGTATTTAAAGAACAAGTATTTAAAGTACAGGAAAGATAAAACTGGAAAGGAAAATATGAAGTAAAAACTGGTTTATATGATCTGAGTCTGGGGGTCTTTTCTGGGGACTTCCTTGCTATTTATACTTGTCAAGGATGACCTTCGAACTGTACTTCGAACCGTCGAACTGCTCCTCCATGATCGCTGATCATGCTGCCTTAGAAATAGTTCCACTACGCCATCACTTATAATTGAACTTCCCTCCTGTATTTGAATTTGAATATAGGTAACCGTTGAAGCCACGTCACCTTGTATCTCATTACTGATCTAGTGCTACTCAGACCATTTGAGAACCAATATTTATTGCTACGTGTATGATTGAGATTGAAGATTAAAATCATCTTCCCATAATACCCTCATTCTGCCACGTGTCGAATTGTAATTGGCTTTTACAAAATATGTAGCCAACATTACCCCCCGCACTAATATACCCAATACTTGGAGATATTAGTGGATCAAAAGCTTTTCCCGTGCTTTTTTGGAACGTGCATAGAATCTTTCTTCAGGAAACACAACCGTCACCTATTTGGTGATCATTTGCATTAACTCTCAACTTTGTTGAACATTCCAATACCTTCAGCATTCGAACGGATTATGACTCAATCACCTTCTCACTCTATTGATCAAGCATACGAAGAGCCATTGAGTAATGCTGTTTCCCCTCGAAAGAATCTCCGCGCATTTATTAGCCACCTTTATCCGCCTTTCTATATTCAGGTCATGGAGGCTTTCGCAGATTATCAACCTTTGGACTACGAACACATTGCCCTCAATCCTTTGGTTTACAATTTTATTGATACAAGAAGTTCTTCCTTTAAACTCCCCTCGCACCTTGAACGAACTACTCTCAAGCCTTTGCTTCAACAAATTGCGAATATGGACTTGGGAAGTTCTTCTTCACAAACTTCTACTTGGGATGAAGCTACAACTTCTTCATCTTCTGGGGCTTCTGGATGGACGAAATGGTCAGCACCTGAGTCCTGGGACTTGAGGGAACGAATCAATCATCATTTTATTGAGTTCACTGACCCTTTAGATTTTCCTTCCTACGCTCGAAGCTCGGTGGTTTATCCGTATGTGCCCATCGACCTTCGACGCAGTTTAGAGGAGAATTTGCTTGTGGCTTGGTATACATCCTCCATGCCCACAAGGATAATGCACACTGCCCGGTGCCTGGAAGAATCACAAGGATATACCCCTTCATTTTTAGCCAAGAAAGCGAAGATTTGCTCTTCTGACTGGCTTGACTACATTAATGCCTTTGTTCCTCCCATCCCTGTGTCATCTCCCCTGACTGAAGCATCCACTTCTTCTTCTCCATCTTCTGGAATAGAAGCATCCACACCTTCTCCATCTTCTGGAATAGAAGCATCCACACCTTCTCCATCTTCTGAAGCAGAACCATCTACTCCTTCTCCTCCTCCCACTCTTTCTTGGACAGAGAAATTAAGGCTTGCTCTTCCCATGGACAAAATCTTTCCTCCTTACAAACCTCCATCATCCTCAACTCCATTTGAGCGAAAACAAGCTCAACTTCTGCTTGCGGTTTTTTCTCACTTGCCCTTCAATGTTCTTGAAGATGACATCCCTCTCAAGAATTTTCGATGGGCTTGTGATATTCTGACTAGGGGCCATGTCCTTAATCCCATTGCCCAAGCAGAACTTCACATGTTCCTGAATCAACTTCCAGTACTCCTCCACTGGCATCGAAATTCCAAGATCGCCATCCAATCTTTGGATCAACTTTCATCTCTCCGAATTCATGCCCAATACGAAGCAGAAAACTTCATTGAAGACTTCGATGACTTCAAAAATAAAGATTCTGCGTATTGGGATGATTTAGTTATAGATGAGTTGGAACAAAAATTGAGGGAAGAGGCTTTCAAAACAAAGGCTGAAGAGCTCTACTATGAAGTGAGAGCACACCAACTCATGCAGCCAACTTTAGAGGAGATAGAAGATATAATAAAGAAAGAACAAATATTCATTGATCATTGTTGGACAAAATTCCATGATCTTGTTATTTATTCTATTCCTTATTTTTATGAGCTTGAATTTGTACCCAAATAAGGTTACTTAATGTAATTGTCTTGGCCCCAATATAAACAAAGTCCTTCTGTACTTGACATTGTTTGACTCTGCTTCTTTTTACTTTTAAAAGCCAACTTATAGCTTCGAATTAAATAATCTCATCCTTCGAATCTGGATTCACTTATCTTTAATGAAACACTAAAAAGGAACCAACATGTCTTTTTCCAACTTATGGAGTAAAATTGACAATTTTGGTTAATATTATCTCAAATTAGTGCTTCGAATTTAACACCCTTACTTTTCAAAGCTAACTATAACCAATATATGGTCATAGTTTAATATAGCTAATCAATTTTGAATTGACCACTCTTGCTTCGAAAAGCAGCTTATGCTATCTTAATTTAATGGACAATTTTCTCTTGCAAAAACCAATGATTGGTTTTGATGTTCTTTAAAGAATCCTAAGTTTTGCTTTAAAGGTCATTACTTTCAATAATGTTCCTTAAATAGGTCTTTAAACCTTTTGAAGTAGACCAATACTCAAGCATCTTAGCGTCTCCAAACATGTAGGTGCCGTTTGGTAACACTTACGTTTTCAGTTTTCTGTTTATATTTACAAAAATTTTAAAAACTCAAATAAAAACTTGTTTGGTAAAATTTTTGATTTATAAATCAGTGGTCTCAGTTTATAAATTTGGCCAAAAAATGAAAACACAAAAAATGTGTTTCCATTTTGAGTTTTCAGTTTTTTTTTTTTACCACACAACACTAGCTACCACCCGCCACCATTTTCCACCACCGTCTTTCGCCACCACCACCCACCCCCCACCACCACCTGCTACCACCACTCACCACCCACCTATCACCACTACCCACCACCACACACCACCCACCGCCACCCGCCACCACCTACCACCCACTACTACCATCCATCGCCTGTCACCACCACCCACTACCTACTTGCCACCACCACTCACCACTCACTGTCATCACCAACCACGCCACCCACCACCACCACCACCCACCACCCATCTACCACCACCACCACTGCTACCACCAACCACCACCACCACCCGCCACCACCCACCGCCACCACCCACCACCACCCACCCACCGCCACCCACCACCACCTGTCACCACCACCACCCACCTGCCATCCACCCGCCACCACCACCCACTCGCTACCACCCGCCACTGTCATCATCACCCATCCACTCGCCACCACCACCCTCCACCACCACCCGCCATCTGCCACCACCACCCGCCACCACTCACTCGCTACGACCCACCACTCGCCACCGTCACCCACCCACCCACCACCACCAGCACCCACCCGCCATCCACCGTCACCACTTTCCACCACCGTCTTCCGTCGCCACTTGCCATTTTTCACTCTTTTTTATATTTTAAAATATTTTGTCAATTATCAAACGCGTTTGTAGTTTATGTTTTTCTAAAAATAAACAAAAAATAAACAAAAACCAGTTTATAAAATTTTTGTAAATATAAACTGAAAACGTAAACGTTACCAAACACACAGGTAGTATGCTTCGAAGCCGGATTCTGTATTTCGAAGCCATTGTTATTTGATTTTTTGACACCAAAATTGGCTTCGAAGCCAAATATCTCACTTCAATTTGTTGTCGACATCCAAATGTGCTCTTCCTCCAAAACTATTAATATCGGAAAGACCTCTCATTCGTACTTTTAGTACTTAACGATTTACGACTATATTTTTCGCATACCGAAACCTTTAAAAGGCCCCTTTGTTTTATGTTCTGAAATCACTTGCTCTTAACATACAAACCCTTATCAGTCTTCAATGGCTTCTTCCTCATCAAAAGTCCCAACCATAGAGCGTCTAAGCCCATCTGTGGTCTTAAAAAGGCTTATTGATACAGAATGTGAGAAATACAAAGCTGGGCAGAAAAGCGCTATCGATGGGCGCATCTTTATCCCTCGTCGTCATGAGCAGCAAGACTACGTGCTCGGGCCAATATTCAAGGAGACTCTTACTGAACTCCCTGCCCTATATCCCCGTCTGGAGGATCAACGTCTTCTTTACGAAAGTAGTCTTGACTGGAAGAGCTGGAGAATCAATCGTCCCCACCGATGCTGGCCCACGATGAGACCAGAATGGCAGGAATGGTACGACCGGGTTGTCCCTGCCAGGACACTAGACCTTCAAGAGCTTCGTCTTCTTGATGCTCTTCGATTATCCAGGGTAACTATCTCAGAAGACCCTTTCTTAGTTCCTGCTGCTTTATGCTTTTGGAACCCCATCTTTAATTTCTTTCAATTTAGGAGTGGGATGATGGCCCCTGCCGTTCTTGACATTTGTCATCTTCTAGGGATATCCCCTATTGGCACTCCCATTACCCCAGATTTCCCTGATTTAGCAGTTCCTTTCTCCCTTCCCTCTCTTACCTCATTTTACAGTGATTTTGTTAAGACTGAAAACAAAAGGGAGGGTCCAGTAACTGATAGGGAACTCTTCTCCTTCTTATTATATTGGCTTTGCAAATTCCTATTCTGTACTTCCTCCCAAAGAATCATGCCTGAATTTGCTCCTCTTGCCAAAGCCTTTGTTTTGCAGAAAAGAGTAGCCTTAGCTCCATACGTTCTAGGCCACATTTATAGAGTTTGTTCCCTCTTCTGTGAGAAACCTTTAGATGCCAATCAAGGGGGGCCATTCTGGATCCTTCAGCTTTGGCTTTTTGCCTATTTCACTGAATTACAATCCAAATGTTTCAAATTTCATGGGCTACACTTTTTCACCCATGGCATAAGATTGGCCAATGCTTCACTTTATCCCTCTACTTTTGCCTTTTATTTCTCCTTCTTTCATCAGCTGCCAGCTGCCCTTCCTAATCATCGTTTCCGTCCTTTCGAAGCCAGTGTAGGCCCAACTTGGTTGAGTCACTTTCTAAGTGACAGGCTCTGTGCCTTACCTATTCACAAAGACATATGGGCTTCCCTTCTGATCCCGAGAGAACTGTTTATTGGGACCACGAACCCCAGGGCTTATAAATGCATAGCTGAGCCTTACTGTCCTGCTCAATTTGCTAGACAGTTTGGTCTCACACAAGGATTTCCAATACCCCTTTGCAGTAACACCAACCTAACCCTTACCAAGAGAGATTTGAAGGTTCGAAAATCAAGGCTAGAAGAGGCAACTGTCAAATTTATAGATGACTTAGCCAATTTTGAATACACCCCTTTCATCCCTCAAGGCACTTTTTTGAAGAGACACCAAAAGTGGTGGGTGAGCAATATGGAAGTTTACTTGGCCATTTCACCTCAAGATCGACTAAAAGTGTTGGATGTGTCCAAAGGTGCTGAAATTGTCACTTCTTCCACTATGCCCCCTACAACTCAATGCTCCTCTGTTCAACTCCTCTCGAGTCACTCGAAATTTGTTTCAAGACAGTACATACATTTGTTTTCTTTCCTTCGATTTTTCTATAATGCTGGTTACCTTTTTCTTAATTTGTTTTTTCTTTCTATTTGTAAAGGTGATCGGCCAGAAAAAAGAAGAGACCGCTTGAGAAGAAAACAATTGAGGTACAAGAAGAGAAAGAAGAAGCAGAGGATCAAGAGCATGAATTACCCTTGACAAAGAGGAAAAGAGTGACTGATTTGGTTCACGAGGAGACGGCTGTTAAAGGAACAGAAGAAGAGCTTACTTTTGAGGGATCTGAATCTCAGGCTGAAGGAGCTGAGAAGACAATTGAGGAGCAGACAATGCCGATTCAAAGAAAAAAGAAAAGAAAGATTACTGTCTCTCCTTCTGACTTTGATGCCTCTCCTTCTGACTCTGATGATGATTCTGATTCTGAGACACTTGCCCAAGCAATAGGAAAGAGAAGGAAAATGACTGCTTTAACTACTGCCTTGTTTGAAGATCCCATTCATGAGACAGCTGGCAAGGCAGTAGAGCAGGAACATTCCAAGACAATAATTGTCTTCGAGAGGGCCGAGAACAGACGGCAACAACAAATTTTAAGAGAAGAAGCTGCTGCTGTTGATGCATTGCAAAGGGAAATAGCGAGAAAGCAACAAACTGCCGCACATTATTCCCTCCGCCGCTCTCTCATCAGTGCCAGTGCTTCTGAAACAAGTAATTTCTTTCACACTTCCACTGTTTTTCCCTTTGTCAACTTTTACATACTGAATTCTGACAGTCCTTTGTATTTCTTCCTCTTGCAGCAACAGCTACTGCTTTCATTTTTCCAGCGAGGCCTCCTTCGATTTCAGTTGAAATTGACCAAATGCAACGTGTGAAAACCATCCAAATCACGCTTCCACTCTCTAAACCTATATTTGATATACCTTATTTGAATCCAAGCATCCCTGCTTCTCTTTTCCTTGGCTTAGAGCCATATCTTCCTTTTTTGACTTTTGATCTGCCTCAGTCTATTTCTTCTTCGAGCCTTGCCCTTCTTCCTTCCTTCACGGAAATTCCAATTGCCACTCCATCTCTGATGGCAGTCAATTCTTCCACAGAAGGTGCTGGTAGTCCTTTAATTCATAATTCATCGTCTATGCCTACTTCTAGCCCCTCTTCTCTTGATTCGCTGGTGGCCAAGACAATAAAGGCTGCCAAAGACACTCCTTTCACTTCTCCTATCCCCATGCAATCCTTTGGGCCTTTCACCACCACACTCTCTGCACCCTTCATGTCTATGGATGAGGTAGACATTTTTGAAGCCAGGCTGGCTAGTTTCTTTGACATACCCTCTACCTCTCCATCATTCAATGCTGAAGCTGAACCATTAGTCTTGGCTGACTCCTTGCTAGAGATTTTTGAGAGTTCTTCCTTCAGCAGCAAGCCTTCTGCACCTTCGATAGACATAGACACATGTCTAGAACTGCTAATTTCTTTTTCAAGGATTCCCTTTGAGGCTCTGCAAAGGCCTATTATCAGAAATGGGTTCCTTCAGTGTTGTAGCGTTGCTGAGCAGTCTGGCATGAATGTTTCAAGTCATCTATCTCAAGCAGCAGCCACCATCGATTTCTATCTCAACATTTGTCATGCTGCTAAGGCTGCGGATGAGAAACTAGCTAGGGACCAGAGTTTTGTTTCTCAAGTGCATACCGAAGTATCAGAACTCAAGGAACAACATTCCTCTGTTTCCCAGTTTCGAATCCAGCTGCTAGAGAAGAAGGCTCAACTTGAGGAGGAGTTAGCTGCAGTAAACCGGGCCTTGGTTCGAACTGACACCAAATTGCAGATCACTAACCAAGAACTGGCTGAACGAAAAAAGGACATGGCTGCAGCTATTAAACTGTTCCCATCACTTAGTAATAGGAAATCTGTTGTACAAAAACAACTAAGACATTGTAATGATTTCTGGGCCAATCTGTGGCATAATGTATTTAATTCTTTATAAAAGAACAAATTTTGTCCATCCTTTGAGTAGTCTCATGTTTTTGTATTCAATGTTTATTCTATTTCTTGTGTTTCCCAAATGGTTGGAAAATAAGGTTTCAAATATCTGCCATTAATCTTTTTGGGATGTACATAACCATTCAAATTTGTTAAATGGTATGCTCCAAAAGGCAAAACTCTATGAACTTGATATGGTCCTTCCCAGTTAGGTGACCATTTGCCAAACTTATGGCTTTTAATCCCTATTGGGAGTATTGTTTTCCATACCAAATCACCTTCATCAAAGCCAATATGCTTGACTTTCTTGTTATAATTCTTGGCTGCTTTCTTCTTTTGAAAAAGAATGCTATTTAATGCCAAAATCCTCGCTTCATCTATGTCTTCTAATTCCAAGCACATGCTTTGATGATATTGCTCAGATTCTAATTGATCTTGACATCTTACTCTCAGAGATTTAACATTAATTTCCACAAGTAACACTGCATCATGCCCGTATACTAAGGCATAAGGGGTGACTCCTGTGCTCGACCTTGGGAAAGTTCTGTAAGCCCATAAAACATCCAGCAATAGGTTATGCCAATCCCTAGGATTATCTTCCACCACCTTTTGTATTCCTTTTTTCAAGGATTTATTGGATGATTCAGCTTGACCATTGGCTTGTGCATAATAGGGAGTGAAATTAATAAGGCTAATCCCAAATTCTGCCACAAAGGACTTTACCATTTTCCCATCGAACACAGTTCCATTATCAACTGTTATGGTTTGTGGAATGCCAAATCTATGGATCAGATCTTTAATGAACCCAATGACCTCTGCGGTCTCTGACCTTATATGGTTTGGCTTCGACCCATTTAGTGAAGTAGTCGATGGCCACTAGAATGAAACAATGATGTTTCAAGAAGGTGGGTGAATTTTACCCATCATATCCATGGCCCATCCTCGAATGGCCAAGGCTTCACTCTTGCATGTAGGTCGATTATGGGCACATGTCTTATTGTGCCATGTTTTTGGCATGCACAGCAACCCTTTGCATATTCTATGCAATCTTTAAGAATAGTTGGCCAATAGTAGGAATGCCTTGAAGCAACCATCTCATCTTTACACCGGTGATGAGCACCACAAATGCCTTCATGAACCTCGGCCATGGTCATAATGCTTCTTTTGGGCCTAAACATTCCAATAATAAGCCATCTCCTCCCTTTTGTAGAGAGCATTACCAGATATCATGTATTGCATAGATCGCAATTTGACTTTTCTGGCCTTCAAGATGGACTACCAAGTCTTGCATTATTGGATGCCTCCAATCCTGTTCTTGTAAGTCATTATGATTGACTTCCAAGATCACATTCCTTTTATTCAAAGGTTGTATTGATCTCTGATATGTTGTTTGGCTTATATCCCTTTGGGTATTATCCCTTCTCTTGAAGTTCGAAGCTTTTTGAGCCACATCATTAGCTCTAATGTTCAAGAATCTTAGAACATGGGTTACATTTGCTATTTGAAACTGAGAAAGCAGATGTAATGCAACAACATAATATGGTAGGATGCTTATGCTTTGACACTTGAAAATCCCTTTTACTTGGTTAACCACCAATTGAGAGTCCCCAAATATGTCAACTGCATGTACTTGTAATCCAATAAGGATTTCTAGTCCCACTATTAAGGCTTCATATTCAGCCTGGTTATTGGAACAACTAGCTTCATCCACTCTGAAACCATGCGTGGTTTCTACCCCTTGTGGAGACTTAATCACAATACCAATCCCAATTAATCCATTGGCCTTCGATCCATCGAACCACATTTGCCATGGTTCAACACTAGCCATACCGAGTTCCATTACCTCTTGACTCTCTGTTTGAGATGGATGATCTGCCAGAAAATTGGCTAATACTTGCCATTTTACTGCCCTTTGAGGGACATATTCTAAATGAAATTCCGATAAGGCTAATATCCACTTGCCAATTCTTCCCCTCAACATAGGTCTAGATAACATGTATTTAACCAAATCTGTGGTTGCAATTACCAAGACAGTTGTAGGTAAAAGATAATATCTTAATTTCATTGCAAAAAATACAAAGCAAGACACGACTTTTCAACAATGAATATTTACATTCACAAGAATTTAAAAACCTACTAAGGTAATAAACAGCTTGTTCCTTGCCTTCTTCATTGTCTTGGGCCAAGAAAGCTCCCAATGAATCTTCTGCTGCCGCTATGTATAACTTCAAGGGCTTATTTCCTTTTGGTGGCATCAACACTGGAGGGTTGGCCAAGTAGGCTTTGATACCTTCAAAAGTAATTTGATGCTCTGCTGTCCACACAAATTCCTCTTCATCTTTCAGCCTTAACAAGGAAGAAAATACTTTAGTTTTCCCTGCAGTGTTAGAAATAAACCTTCGAAGAAAGTTAACCTGCCCGAGGAACCTTTGTAACTCTTTCTTACTTGATGGAGGCCTAGCTTCAATGATGACTTTGGCTTTATTCTGATCAATCTGTATTCCTTTCTTGTGCACTACATATCCCAAGAAATTTCCAGATGACACACCGAAAGCACATTTAAGAGGGTTGAGTTTCGAAAGCGGTTTCTAAATGAAACAAATGCTTCTCCATGGACTGGGATTTCACCACAATGTCATCAGTATAACATTCTAGATACCCTCCAATAAGGTCATGAAAGATAGTGTTCATAGCCCTCTGATATGTAGCCCCAGCATTCTTCAGACCAAATGGCATTTTAACCCATTCGAAGGTGCCAATATTCCCAGGACATCTGAATGTTGTCTTGTGGATATCTTCCTCTGCAATGCATATTTGGTTATAACCAGAGTGGCCATCCATCATCGATAAAACTTGATGCCCTGCTGAACTGTCCACCAACAGATCCACTATAGGCATAGGGTACTCATCTTTAGGAGTTGCTAGATTTAAATTTCTGAAATCGATGCATACCCTCATTTTGCCATTTTTCTTAACTACAGGCACAATATTAGATAGCCATTCAACATACCTGGCTGTCCTAATAAAGTCTGCCTTAAGTAGTCTAAGAATTTCTTCATTGACTTTCTGAATTACGTCTGGACTCATCCTTCTTGGTTTCTGCTTGTATGGCTTGAAATTAGGCTTCATAGGGAGCCTATGTTCCACCAATGATCTATCCAATCCTGGTAGTTCATTATAGGACCATGCAAAACAATCTTTGTATTTCTTTAAAACAACCAATAACTGGTATCTGTCCAGAGCATTCAAACAAGTACTTATATAAGTGGGCTGCTGCACAGAACCTTCCCCTAAATTCACTTCTTCTAAGGGGTCTTGCGTCTGAGAATTCATTGAAGCTTTCTCTTTGGTTTCTTCGACCTTTGAAGCAACCTTTTCGCCTTGTTCTGCTCCTAGGTTCTCTATTTCGACATCTCTGCCTTCTTCCTTATAGACAAAATCTGTCCATAAGGCGTCTTCTTCCTGTATCTCCTAGACTTTTGTTTCAATGTCCAATGCACAATATTTCCCAAAGGTCAAACTTCTGACCTGTTGTTGTTCTTGTTTACAGCCAATTATCATGGCCTCTCTCTCTTGTTTCTGTACTTTCTGGACTATTGCTTTTACATCCAATGATGAGAATTTAATCAAAGCCAATGACTTGGCTTCTTGTTCTTCACTTCTTTGCCTACAACCAGGCATCATTGTCATCTTTCACGACAACCTCTTCATCAGCACTTTCTTGGACTAAGTGCTTCAGGTGTGTTACTTCCTTATCAGCCGTCACTTCGGCTGAGCCATCAGCTTTCCTCAATATACTGAGTGGGGTTACTCCTCAATATCTGACTTGGCCTCTGCAAAGTCCTGCAAAGCTATGAAGGGTTGAGGATCTGATCAATCTCCTCTGTCTCTCCATTGCCGGGGCCATCATGATCTTCGATGCAAAGAGGAAGGCACACATTTGTTGGTGTGAATCCAATCTCTCCCAAGTAAGGCATTATATTTAGCATTCTTTGTCGATCACGAAGAATCTTTGTCATACAATCCCGGTTCCCACACTCAAATTAATAGACAGAATTCCTTGGGCCATCTCGCTTATCTCCAAAGAAAGCCAAGAATGGTTGTACTGGTTGTGATCAACCGATTTTTCTTCCTAATTTCTTCAAAGAAGATTTCAAGAATAAATTTACCACGCCCCCATTGTCTACTAGGACTCGGTTTAAGCGATCCCATCAAAGAAAGCCATAATGTACAAAGGCTTGACATGTTGGGTCATGGAATTCGAGGGTATTCAAAAGGATACGAGGTTGATGCTCACCTCCTCGCTTTCACACTCGGTTTCCATTGGAATAGCCATTTCAGAACATCCTGCACTATACTCACTTGTGATTCCTCGCTAGAGACAGGAATTGGATCCATGTCTTGGTCATCCTGATCTTCATTTTTAGCCTGGAATTCATGAGATAGTATGTGTACCATGTTGATCGACATAGGAAATGAGCCAAACCGGATGGTCAGTACCTTCTTCCCTCTTGGCTACCTTGTTGCTCAAGGTCTTCAAAGTCCTCCATGCTGCATTCTGGTATTTCATTGATAACTGATCCCTTCGAAGGATCCTTCTCAACTAATTTTTCAGTCAGAAATGTTTGTTCAGCCATGAAGGCTTCGAACATTTCTTCTTCTGCCATTTCCTTCTTTTGGCTCATGCCAATCTCTTCTTCTATTTCTCTATCACTTTCCATCAGAGCCTTCTCCAGCCCAGCCAAACTGGACTTCTCCCTGGCCTTTAGTTCAGAATGAACTTGGGCCAATTGTTCTCTGCTACAAACCACTTTACTCTGTAGCGTTGGTTTTGGAGCATGGTCTGACTTCGAAACTTTCTTTTCTTCTGTCTTGACATGTGAAGAACTCTCTCCACTCTCTTTCAGATCTTGCACTGGGTGTACCTGCTTTGTCTTTGGGTGCTTCAGCAATACCCAGTTGTTGGGGGCCACCAAAGGAGGTTTGACCATTCTTCCTGTGATCCCAATATCTCTCATGGCAGACAATTCCCTAGGTTTGTTTTGCATTACAAACCAATCTGGAACTCCAAGTACCCAAGAGCTTACTGATTCAGATGTTAAATCACCATTTTCCACCTTCGAAGCCATCTTTGAAACTGGCCGTGGAGGTAAGTGCTTGGTTCTGGTCTCATGCTTCGAGCTTGATTCTGACCTTTGATGGAGATGGCCATTTTCTGTTCTATGTGAGGTTGGTCTGGGGGGCCAATCTCTGGCTTTAGTCCCATAACCTGAACTCCTCTCTAATCTTCTTTCAGAATGTTTGCTCTCCATTCTGTAGTAGTTAAGTGGCCTAGACTCATACGAGGGCCTTTTGCCTTTAGCATTCATTCTGTCAACTGCAGGCTCAACCACCATTGGTCGCTGCCTATCACTAGCCGGGTACGGCCTTTTGTTGTAAGCGTTGGTTGATTTTGGACGTCTCTGAACATCCTTATAATATTGTTTCCCATCAATTGGAAGCCCTTTCAACCATTTGTAGCTTAGTCTACACCTGGGACACATCATTTGCATTACAGCTGCTTCCAAGGAATCGTCATCCAGTATTTCTTCATCAGAATGTTCCTTCTGATGTGAGAGACTCTGTCCAACAACTGGTGGATTTCTGGTCTCTTTCTTGGCAGCTGTCTGGTTGGCAATATGCATTTGCACATTGACCTCTTCCAATTCCTACAGAGATAGATTCTGAAAGTTTGGTACAACCACATTAGCCGCGCTTTCTCCAACTTCTGGAAACGGGTTACTGTCAATTCCCATGGCTTTCTCTGTTTTAGTTGGGAACTTCAGACTTCCTTTCCGGATTTGCTCTTGGATCCTGTCTCGAAAAACAATGCAGTTTTTAGTTGAGTGAGACCAAGAATTATGCCATTTACAGTATACTTTTCCTTTAAGTTCATCAAGAGAAGGCAGTTTTACCCCTTTTGGTAACTTAAGGAAATTGGCTGCAAGCAAATGATCAAAAATGTCATCTGCTTTTGTTAAATCGAAAGAATACTTTCTGTGAAAGTCTTTCTTTTTAAACTGCTGGTCGATAGTCGTATCCTTATGAATTAATGCTTCACAGATTACAGGTTCTTTGCCCACAATCTCTGCTGCATCGATCTCATAATTGGGATCTCTATAGTATGTCTTATACGAAATATTGTTTCGATCTTGTTCTTCCTCTAATAATGCTTCATATCGAGACACCTTATAGGTTAATTCGACTAAATCCCTGAATTCAGTTGAGTCAAACTTCTTTCGAAGCCTGAACTCTAAACCGTTTTGAGCCAATCTTACAAATTCTGGCTCTGGAAGGATGACTCTACATTTATTTCGAGCCCTTTTAAATCTGGCAATGAACTGAGTAGCCTTTTCTTCAGGCCTTTGACTCAATCTTGCTAAGTCTGCCATGGACACCTCTGGCTCCGATTGGAAAAATTGGGCATGAAATGCCTCTTCCATTTGTTGCCAAGTTTGAATGGAGCCAGGTGTAAGGTTGATATACCATACAAACGCTCCCCCAGTTAAAGAGTTTGGAAATAATCTCAATTTTATATAGTCATGATTAGTGAATTCACCACACTGAGCAGCGAATCTAGCAATATGCTCTACTGTTGATTGATTTCCAGTTCCATAGAATAGGGTGAAATCTGGTATTCTGAATCCTCTTGGGTATTCATGTACCTTATCTACCCACTCTGGGTATGGTTTTTCAGATCTGAGTCTGGACCCCCCGAGCCATCGGTCCACACATCTCCCTAACAATATTAGCAATTTGGTCCCTAGGGACCATATTTTGGGCTTGCTGAACCACTACTGGAGGAACAAACACAGGGTTTGGTGGACAAACTTGTGCCTGTGGTCCTCTTGGTCCATAAGGTGGTACATTTGGGACTGGTTGCCCCTGTGATGCAGGTTGCTGTTGGGGGTATGGGTAACCCCTTTAAGCCTGTCCTGCGAAGGGACCTGTGAAAGGTGTTGGAACAGGCATTGTGTCCCTTCCATTTGTGGGTAAACCTTCCAACCCCTCGGGTATAAATTCGAATAAGGGATTATTATACCCCCTAGTGCCAGGTATGGCTTCGAACATGGGATTTGCCATCATTTTTATGTCAGTTTCTTGTACTTGACCAGATCTACCAACTTGTGTGGCTTCACTGTTGAGTACTGAGGCATTTTGGCCTATTACAGGCCTTGAAATGGGTTCATACCAAGACTGAGACGATGGTCTTTCATAGTTCTGAGTACTAGTCTGACCATTAATTTGTCCATCAACTTGCATAGGCTGTTTTTCTCTAGCCAATCTTTGCTGAGGGACATTTAAAATTTCCTCTGTATGTCTTGTATTTGTTGGTTGGTGGTTATTCATTCGATCCAAAGAGGATGTTGCCCACTTTTCCATTGTGTTCATTAATTGTCGTCCCATAGCATCTACCAAGCCATCCCATGGATTTATTGGCTGAGTAGATGGAACGGTGGATGGTCCAATTCCTTGGTTTCGTCCACTATTATGAACATATGGTTCTTGTCCAGAAGTGCTGGTCTGTTCGACCAAAGGTTCTGATAACATAGGAGTCTCCACAGGACGTGTTACCACATTCTCCTCTAGATTAGGTATTTCTACCTTTCCTTCTACGCCTTCTTCCAAGCGTTCATTTTCTCTTTGTCATCTTCGTCTAGCCATTTTAATTAGTCCCACCGGGCGTGCCAAAAATATATGTTGGCTTTTTGGCTTTTCAAAGGGTATATTTGTAAATGCGAGCGTGCCAGCAAGGATCAATCAGTCCTTACAGAAATTATAATTGCCAATCAATTATCAGGCGACTATGTTTTAGTTCTTTCAGCCTCAATGAAGAGGACTTTTACTGGCGGCTTGACTTAGGAGAAATTAAGAGAAATAACAGTTAATATTAAGAACAATTGAAGTATTTTATTAACATAAACACTTACAATAGTCCAAACTCAGCCTCGAGGAAGTTTACAGCAACAGTCTACTTGAATCTACTTGAAACTACTCCTACGAATTGAAGTGCAATGCAGGTATTTAAAGAACAAGTATTTAAAGTACAAGAAAGATAAAATTGGAAAGGAAAATATGAAGTAAAAACTGGTTTATATGATCTGAGTCTGGGGGTCTTTTCTGGGGACTTCCTTACTATTTATACTTGTCAAGGATGACCTTCGAACTGTACTTCGAACCGTCGAACTGCTCCTCCATGATCGCTGATCATGCTGTCTTAGAAATAGTTCCACTACGCCATCACTTATAATTGAACTTCCCTCCTGTATTTGAATTTGAATATAGGTAACCGTTGAAGCCACGTCACCTTGTATCTCATTACTGATCTAGTGCTACTCAGACCATTTGAGAACCAATATTTATTGCCACGTGTATGATTGAGATTGAAGATTAAAATCATCTTCCCATAATACCCTCATTCTGCCACGTGTTGAATTGTAATTGGCTTTTACAAAATATGTAGCCAACAGATTGCAATTTGAAGATTTAGTCATATGAGTTTGATGGAAAATAAGAGTCCCGAATGTTGTAAAGATCATCAGAGGCTTTCATGGCCTTTGCCAATGTATCTACTGAGTTTTCACCTTGGCTTTGATTGTTCAAAAGGTTTACATTGAAATTTTTTTATTCTTAAAAGATGTGTATAGAGAATTTTTCCATATAATATTATGGGTGTTACTGAATGTGTATTATGGTCATTTTTATTTAGAATATAATTGTTATTAAACTAATATTTTATTATGTATGTGTTTTGAGCTAATTAGGTGTATGGAAATAGAATTTTCGTATTTTGAGTTACATCATCTCTCACATTTTTTACATATAAAAATTAAAAAAAATTAAAAAGTCAACTTTTAACTAACTTTCCAAATCACCCCTTAATTTTTTGTACTGGATAAAATAAAAAGGATAAATTATATTTTGCCCCCCTTCATGTTTGATATTTTTTTCATTTTGATGTTTAAAATTTATATTTTTTCACTTGAACCCATTATATTTCAAGGTTTTTTTTTTTTTTTCCCACTTTACTCCTAGAATTAATTTCTATTAAAAATTAGACAAAAAAATGACATTGACAGTCACGTAATATAAAAACATTTTATTATATAATTCATACATTTGACATAAATTTAAATTTTAATACAATAATATATTTTATATATTATGTAATAATTATTATGATATTTTATGTCTAATTTTTAACAAAGAGTAGCTTTAGGGAAAAAAAAACTTAAAGGGAGCAAAATATAATTTATCCAATAATAATAAATAATTGAAGAAAAAAATTGAAGAAAAAAACGGAGCAAACACAGCCAAGAACGAACGGTGTTGATAAAAACAAAGCTCAGATCTGAGTCGTCTCCTCTCTCCCCTCCTCTCCAGCGTCCGATTTCTCCCCCCAATCGATCTATTTCTCCCGCCCAATTTAACAAACTAACTGTAAGCAACCAACCAACCAACTCCCTCCATTTCTCTCTATATACATACATGCACATCCTATCTCTATATCCACTGTACTGTTATGGCTGAGCTAGGGTTTTGTTACAATCGAACAATGATGATGATGATGTTGTTGTTGTTGTTGTTGTTGTGCTGGTGTAGGTTTTCTGGTTTGTTGACCTAGGTTTTTGGCGAAGATGGCCGACGGTGCTCTGGGGAGTCCCGGCGGTGGGAGTCACGAGAGCGGCGAGCAGAGCCCTAGGTCGAACGTTCGCGAGCAGGATAGGTACCTCCCGATCGCCAATATCAGTCGGATCATGAAGAAGGCGCTTCCGGCCAACGGGAAGGTCGCAAAGGACGCCAAGGAGACTGTCCAAGAATGCGTCTCGGAGTTCATCAGCTTCGTCACCAGCGAGTATGAATTTGATTTGATTTGTAATTATCTAGATATAGATGTTCATTAATGAAAGGTATTTGGTGACTGAATTTGAAGGGCGAGCGATAAGTGTCAGAGAGAGAAGAGGAAGACGATCAATGGGGATGATTTGCTGTGGGCAATGGCGACTTTAGGGTTTGAAGATTATATTGATCCTCTCAAGAAGTACTTGACTCGATACAGAGAGGTGTTTTTTTTTTTTTGGCACTTTTTTCCATATGTGTATAGATGTTTGATTTGTATGTCTGTTTGAATAACATTATTGTTTTTTTTTTTGGGGGGGGTTCTGTTTGGGATCGTACGGCATGTTGCAGATGGAGGTATGTATATAATTGTTTATCTGTGATTTTTATGTAAAGTCTGTTGGCTTCTACAAAATATTTAGTTTTTAAAATTCTGAATTTTGCTAGGGTGACACCAAGGGATCAGGGAAGGGTGGGGAAGGGTCTGGTAGAAAAGATGGGGTTCATCCTGGTCCAAATGCCCAGGTACATAAATTTTTGGAGTATCTTGTACAATGTTCTGTTTGTTGTGACTGAAATGTTTCATTATGCATCTATGTGGCTGCTTTGATTGATAGTCATATCTTGTCTTACCATGCCATTCTCCTACATGATTGTCTGTACAGCTTGCGTATCAAGGTTCATTTTCACAGGGCATCAATTATGAAAATTCTCAAGTAAAAGCTCTCTCTCTCTCTCTCTCTCTCTCTGCACACATGCATATAGTCTATGATGGCATCCTTAATGCATTGTTGATGAGGAATTCCTAATTACTTTCAGTGTGAAATTTTATGCATGGTAAAGTCAATACAAGAGGAAAATTTTGTGGTTGGATGGTGGGTATGGGTAAGGCCTTAAAAAGGAAAGTAGAGAGGTGCAAGCAGCTGTTGGTTTGTTTTGGAGATGTGAGTATCTGGATCACTTTTGCTATGTAGTGAGCCTCAAGGGCATGATGCCATTTCCAATTCAAGAAATACAGTTCTACATGGCAAGCCCTTAGGGTGCCACGGCACTTCCCAAATGTATTATTGGGCTCATGTGCCTAGCCTAAGTGGGAACGTATGAACCACCAAACGTGGTATAGGTCGGCCTGCTAATGCACTCGACACCTTAGCTGCATGTCAATGCACCAAGTGAACGATTCAAAGCATGGGGAACTTTGAGGCATGGCCCAAAGCCTCACTTGGCCACCCCCACTCGGTAGCAGTGTGGCTTGGTAGGCCATTGGCCATGATCCTCCCATGCCTTGTTCACATAGGGCATCCCAAGGTGCAATCAGGAGTACCACTTGGTGTAGCTGAGGTGCCTCTGATCAGCCATCCCTACTTAGAAGCATGGTTTGGTGCACCCCCTCCTAGCTCATCTACGCCTTCCCTATTTTCTTCTACCCTCTAGTAAAGACTTCTGTAACTACCATTACCACTATTACACCACTTTGGATTCTTAGCTAGGAAGCACAGATATGGGAAACGGGTACGATACGGATACGGCGATATCGCAAAATTTGAAAAACTAGGATACGGATATGGTGGGGATACGTTCGTAAAAAATATTATTTTTATAATTTTTAGTAATGTAGTAGTAGTATGCATAAAAATCGAGTACAAAACTACATTACAATATGACCTCAACTATGTTAGTATTGAAAAGTAAGTCCAATCAAAAGTAAGTCCAACCAAAAAAAAACTCCCAAATAATAGAGCTAATATCTTCCTAAGCCTATGTACAATCCAAATCCCAAAACAAAACATCAAACAGAATATGAAAGTACTAGCAAAAACAGAATTGCAGCAAACCAGCATCATCACCAAACAGTAGCAGCAAAAAGAAACCAATAGCAGCAAACTTGCATCAAACTCTCTGAGAGCCAAAAACTTATCAGAACTCTTTAATGCCAATGCTTCTCCATTGATAACATATACAAGTTTATGGGACAAACTAATATAATGTTAGGAATTAAACTACTCCTAATTTCAAAATTGGTGAGATACAAAATAACAAATAAGAAATATAATATTGTTGTTTGGTTTAGATTGATTTTTTGAAAATTAATTTTTCTATTTCTCGCATTTTTTTTTGTTTTTAGTGAATGCTTTAAATATTTTTAACATTTTTTATTTTTTAGATATCTAATCTAAATACACTTAAAAAATAAAATATTTCTAAAAAATATTAACAAAAACCAATAAATACACAAAAATATGAAAATATACTTAATTTTTATTTTATTTTTTGATTTAGTGAATTTAAAAAAAAAATTATTTTCAATATTGATTTTATTTGAAAAGTCTCTAAAAATCGAATATATAGATATCAAATATATAAATATATAAAAATTGAATATATAAAAATCGAATATATAAATATAAAATCGAATATATATATATAGAGAGAGAGTGAGTGAGATTGAGCGAGAGGAACAGAGAGATCGAGCGAGAGAAAGAGGGACAAAGAGATCGAGGGAACGAGAGGGAGACAGAGAGGATGAACCTTGATCGACTCATCCTCCTCCTTGCTGCTGTTCGCGAACCTTACGATAGAGACAATAGAGACTCATCCTCCTCTTCCTCCTTGTTTTGTTGCTGTTTGCAGCTAGGCCTTGGCTAATTTTTTTGTTTTATTTTAGATTACTTTTGTTATTTTACACTTTGACCCCATTATATGTTTTTTAAATTATTTTTTTGCCCCACCGTATCCCCAAAGTATCCCAAGCGTATCCCTGAAGTATCCTCACGTATCCTAAATGTATTCGAAATTCAAAAAATTAAAAAAAAATTGGGATACTTCTTTGCCATATTTGATACATATCTTGCCGTATTGGATGCGTATCCGTATCTGATACATATCCTACAAGCATACGGTGGCCATTTCGGAATATTCGTGCTTCATAGATTCTTAGGCTAGGAGCAGGGCCTAGGCACCCAACATTAAAGATTGTTGAAGGATTGTGGCTTGGTGGCTAGAATTATGGGTTTATCCAGGTTTGCTTCTCCCAAAATTGGGAGCAACCTCATCTTGGCTAGTAGGGATGTAATCGATTCAGTATAGTCGGTATTTAGGGTAAAAAAAATCATCAAACTAATAATGTTGGTTTTATTATTTTGAATACCGATACAGACCGCTTCTCCCATCAAACCCCATTGAACTAAACCGATTGAAACGGCTTAGTTCAGTGTGGTTTAATCGGTTTAGAATATTTCAAACTTGAGTAACTTTTAAATATAATTACTAATCTATATAAAAATATTAAATTAATTATCTGTCCACCATTTCAAACATATCCAATCTAATCCATCCATTTAATAAATACTTTTCAATTCTTAGATTAACAAAAATAAAAAAAAAATAAAAAAAAAGGTTAAAAAAATGCCAAGGTTTCAAGAATAATGAGTTAGAGTTAAAGATTATATATAATCAGAGTTTACATACTTAGGTTAATTAATCAAGGTTAATAATTTGTTATACTTATTAATATTATTAGATTATATATATTATAAATATAATATATGTTGAAACCGGCAGTTTCAGTTTAATTCGGTGCACAAGGTGCTTGAATCGATACCAATCCGAAAATCGAAAAAAATCAAATTTAAAAACCGCACATACCGATTCTTGTTAAAAAACTGACCAAATATAACTAGTTTGGTCCAGTTCGATTGGTTTGGTCGATTTTTCAATTTTTTTTACATCCCTATTGACCAGTCTTAGAGAGAAGGGCACAAACCTATTAGAAATTCCATCATTGAAATTAAATTGGGTTTGTTAATCGGTGGTGTTTCAACTGCTAGCCACCATCTTCATTGGCATCACAAAAAGAAAAAAAAATTATGACCATTTAAGTAGCAATGTTAAGCTAAGATACTTGATGTTAGTTAAATATTAGAGTGTTGCGTCCTAATTGATGCAAGATTCATGTCAAGTTGTTAGTGGAGTAATTAGAATTTTATTAGGAGTCTTTTTTTCAATTATGTTGTCATATTTTCTTCTATTAGACATTTTTGGGATGAATTTGTTACCATGATTATAGGTTTTTGTAGGTGATTTAGCAGGAGATCCCATACATTAGATATATATAATATTAAGTCCTATCTATTTTCTTATAACCCTTTTTATCCTTAGATATTAGATATTATAACCCTTTTTATCTATCTTCTCTGAATTCTCATTTTCTCCTGTATATATATATATGTATAACTTCTTTTATTGAGAACACTCTAAGAGTGTTGTGGTCATAGGTGGATTTGCAGCAGAGACCACATTTTTGGGGCAATGACAGCAAAATGTCTCCCATCTAATAGTGGGGAAGAAACAGAAAGAAAAGGATGAGAAAGGAAATAAGGTAAACAAGAATGAGGGAAAATATTAGTATGAATATAATCTTGTCAAACATAATATATAATGATAAAAAAGTAATAAAAAATAGAAAAATGTTTCAAACCCCCTTTCCCTCCCACCCCCTTTCCCTCCCATTGGCCAGTTTTTTTTTTTTTTTCCTTATCCTCCAATCACCACCCGCCACGTGTGTGTGGGGGTGGTGGTTGGAGGGGGTCTCTATCAATGCTATAAAAAATATACTATACTGACTCTGGAAATACACCATCTAATCCGTCTTTCCATTTTGCCCCTAAACCCATTCTTTCCATAACATAGATAAGAAAATATCAGTTACATGGTCATAGGCCCTTTCAATGTCCAACTTACAAATGACTCCTGGAGACCCTTCAATCTAGAGTTGTCCATTTCACTAGCCATTGAGACTTCATCAAGAATCTGTCTACCCCACAGGCATTTTGGGTGTTGGAAATCACACTACCAACTACCTTCTCAAACGCAAGGCTGGAACTTTAGCTATTAGCTTATGAACAGACCCCACCAAGACGATGTACCTCGAGTCTTTTCATTCTGTAGAACTAATCCCTAGTTGTAAATTGTTTGGAGGATACCAACGTCTTAGAATCTAAAAAAGTCCCTTGAAAAGCAAGTGAGATTGTTCTTAAGTCTGCTTTTATTGTGAGTAGTGAGTACTTGCAAAAACTGGATGATATGGTTTGCATATTTTCAAGGAAAAAGAAAAAGAAAATAACTGATTCAATTACATGTGTTATGGTTGTGGAATTTGTTCCCAAAGGAGATAAAAATGTCAGAGCAGTGGGCAATTATTTCCTTAGGTGGAAGTGGGGAAGAGAAAAAGCCTTATTTTGCATAATATTTATATTCACAGAGTAGCCTTAGAAGAAGATGAAAGATGAGACTAATTTCGATGTCCATACGTTGCTGTGTGATGTCTCTGTGCACTGACACAGAAATAGATGGCTTTAGTACTTTTTTGTTGTGTAGGTTTAAGAAACTGACAGTATTTTCATACCAGTTCTAATTTTCATGATTTCCTCAAATTTTCCGGTTACTTATGATTTTGATGTTATCATCTCTTATTTTTTACTAGAGATAAATCATGCAATCCTTTCAGGGATTGAATGAATGGGACTATCATGATACTTTTTCCTGGTCGGATATGTTAAATCATTTTCTTCTTTTTCTTTGTGTGTGTGTGTGTGTGTGCAGTCTCAAGCTCAACATATGATGGTTCACATGCAAGGCACCGAGTAGAATCTGTTCTGCAATTGTTTCCATCATTTAAAATCCTGTTCGAGGATATCATGTTTAAAGCTCACAGCTCATTTTATAAATATTGTTCTGATACAAACACTAACATTTTGTGGGTGTTTTTCTTGTTCTTGCATGTCCAGAATTATAATTCGGTATGGTTTGTATATTATTAGTAGATTGATTATTGCTGAGTATTGAGACCTTTGGTTGGATTTATTGAATACTTTTTTTTGGGTTAAGGACATGATATTTGGTGGTGAAACAGATTGAGAAACTCGCATTATTTTCTGTGCCTTTCCACCTTATTGCCTCCTAGCCTTGTTTTGGGATGTGCCAAGATAATATCTGGACAGCGATTTTCTCCTTCTAACTTTAGGGTTCTATTTTCCCTCTCTTGTTTTTATAAATTTGCTATTATTTTCTTGATATGTCTTGAGTTGCAGTTTAGATGAGGGTCAACCACACTTGTTGCATTGCATTATTGTGTTTGGCATTGCTGCTTAACTTTTCCGCAAATAATCTTGGTTGTCTAGATAAGAAAACTATTTGAACAGTGGAGGATCCTGTCTATAAATGATACCCGATATTTTGAAAACTAATTGACTGGTTTCCAATTCTTGTCCCCCTTCACCACCATTCTTAGTGTTAAATTATATGATTTCTTTCTTTGTCTAGTGGAAACCTTTGGTTGGGAAATATGCGGGTCAATTTCCGACTTTTTTCCCAGTTTGGTTAAGTTTGTTTTTTGTGGGGAACAAAGGAGGAATAGCCAGAGTCATAAAGTAGAGTTAGGCCTGGTTTGAGAGTAGGCTTTTTTAGTAATTTTTTAGCTCTTTGGCTAAAATATGATGTAAAAAAAACTAATATGTATGGAATCTTTGACTTTTTAGTATAGGTTGTTGGTTTTTTAGTTTTTTTTAATAATTTTTTGACTTTTTAGCTAAAAAAATCACTTGCCAAAGGAGGCCTTAGCCCCATATACTTTTTGCTTCCTTTTCTGTTGTTAGGCACCAATTTACTTTCCTTACCCTCTAAGTTGTGGACATTCATATGATAGATAGATAGTGCAATCTGCATGAAATATTGCTTTCATTTTTTAATGTAGTTTTACTGACTCAGCAGATGAATCTATTCAAAAGCATCAGCATCTCCTACCTTTATAATTTTAGTGCTGCTAGTTAAAATCTTAAATTATCTTCTCTCCTTGGTTGTAATTGATGCGAAATTGGAATGTCACATGATCCCTTGTATCTCTCTGCCCTAAACTCTCTCTATACTAGACGATCAGTATTGGAGAAATTTATCATGTGGTAGAGAGTGGATTTCTGATAGTGATCTCTCTTGTTCTAAGCTCTCTTTCTATTACACGATCAGTGCAAGAGAATTGATTGTGTGGTAGAAATGGGGTTTGTGACAGAGGGGCAAGGGAGATTGGGGACATGATTTAGGCTCCGTTTGGAAGAAAAAAGTTGGGCTTTTTTGGTTAAAATAGTCACAAAAAAATAAAATAGGCTTTTTAACAATATCACATCTAACTCATAATCATTATATTATTTCTATCACAGAAAGTTAAAAAAATTAAAAAAGTTAAAAAGTCCTTTTCAAACAAGATTTTTTAGTTTCAAATTAAAATAGTCAAAAAGTCAACACACTTCCTAATGAGCTCAGTTGGAATGCGTGTTTTTAGAGGCCAAGTTCGGAAAAAAAATATTTGATGGTATCATCTTTCTTGTCAACATAATGTTGGTACTTTAGATGGTAGAAATAGATGATTTTGTAACATTCTTTTATTTTATTTTTTCTTAGATTTGTTCATTAATGACGACATTTTTTCTTTTTAGAACTCAAATCACTATGTTTGATTTTAATTTTTTGAATTTAATATTTTAGAAATTACGTTTTTCATTTTTCATTTTTTTTAGCGAATATTTTTAAAATTTTTTAGCAATTTTTTACTTTTTTATATATACCTTACTTAGATGTATTTAAAAAGTAAAATATTTGTAAAAAAATATTTTAAAAATCAATAAATACACAAGAATATGAAAATGTATTGAACTTTCTTTTTCTTTTTTTGAATTTTTGGTATTTAGTGAATTTTTGTTAAAAAAATTCACAAATATTATACTTTTTAAGTGTATTTATATTAGGTGTATTTAAAAATTTAAAAAATTGCTTAAAGTATTAAAAAAATTTAATAAAAAAAAAAAAACACGAAAAATTAAAAAAAAATTATTTTCCAAAAAATGAATCTTGAATTCTAAAATCCAACAAGCTGAATATAGTTTATATATATCTATATCTTACTTTTAAGGAGGTGGGGAAAGGTGTCACTAAGTGACAATTGTAATAGATGGCAAATTATATAAATATAAGCTAAAGAAGCACTATCAATACTATCTAACTCTCATCTTTGTTTGAGAGTCCAACTATTAACCTCTTGTATGGGAGGGAAATATGATAATTATTACGCTAAAAAATTTACTTGTAGTGTTATTTTTGTCATACTTGGGCACTAATGGTAGTTGTTTCTACAACTCTTTGGGACGACTAACTAGCAACATTTGAGAGCCATCCAAAACAATGCAAGGAAATGAATTTTCCACTAGAAATTTGAAAATAATGAGAGTGACTGTTCCCTTCTTTTTATAGAATTTCATTGGGGATTTTGGGGGTTGGGGTAGGAAGTGATCTATATGGCCACTTCACTTGCATAGGCTATGGCCCTTTACATGATAGACCCAAGGTTATATATATATACCTATGTGATTAAAATAAAAAATAAATAAATATCGGGCGGCTATGTGGAAGTCCATTAATGTAGTGGGAGGGAATATGGGTTGGGGTCATGGAAAGGTGATTTTAGTAGTGAAAAAAAGAACTAGGTGCTCTTGTTCACCATCATAGAACAAAACAAAATGAGGGGTAATGTAATGGCCAAACTTGGCAAGGAAGGATTTGTAGGAATAATCTTCTGTGTATAATAAAAATAATTTGAAATAAATTAAATAAATTACTTACAGGATTTATTTACCAAAATACCTTAAGAGCAAGAATGACCAAGTCAAGTGTGTGACATTATATCCTTAAAATAGATTCGTCCCGCTCAGATGCTTACGGAATAATGGCGTCTATCTCTCAGGATACTATGATCTTACACAGATTGTATTAGCACTAGAAACAATCTAGTTTGGCGAACTAGAACCTATATTCTATACTCTCAGAATTTTGTCTAAAACTAATATAAAGAATATATTTATGTAAGAAAGCAAAATAGAAGAAAATCACAGAATTTCGGATGATGAATTTGCTAGAAGAGGGTCTGATTTTATAGGCAAATTGGTGCCTTTACCAAATAGGTGTAATTCAAATTGAACTGGTGCAAAAATTTGTTTGAAAATAGTTTGACCTGTTGGAAACTGGAAGAGAATTTTGGACTGGAAGAGGCACTGTTTAGACAAGATAATTGAATTTAAATTTGGTGCAAAATTTGAATTAATTATGTTCAAAAATTCAAATAATTTTCCCGCAAGAATTCGAAAAAATTAAATAAATTTTGTCTAAAAAATTAATCTTACAACCCACACGGCACGGCATGGTCGGACGGCGGTGCGTGTGGTGATTGGAGCCAAAGCCTAATTTGTCTATAACTCCTCCCTTTTAAAAACTTACAAACTTAGGGTGTCCCTTGCGGCTCAACCCAAGTATGTCCACTTAGAGTTTATATACTCACATAAATTCTATTAAAGTTTCAATGTGAGACAACCATTTTAAGGTAACCCACATTTGACTCTTTAATTTCCCATTCCACGAACTCGAAAACGACGTCAACTTTTCATTCACTCATGAATTGTTTTGACAAACCGTCTTCATCGTATGATTTACCATGTGGTAAGGAACATATCATCTCTTTGGATCCACCCCAAAAGACGTGTGGGCCCCACTTAAATTTGGGCTCAAAGATTACCCAAAATAAACCTATAAAAAACTATAATTTCCGATAGGATTTGTGTTGGGAGTTAAAGTCCAATATGTTCTTCTTCTTTTTTTACTTTTAAGATTGGGAGAGAGAGTAGATACAAATTCATTCATTGTTAAGTTATATGATCGGTTAATAGCATAGATTAATGAGAGTCATAATTAATTAATTAAAAAACTAAAAGCCTAACTCAATTGTTGGGATCACAAGACACCCAGAAAGTTATCTCACACACACACAGAACACAATATTTATATGGTTCAACCAAATGCCTACATCCACGGAGCAGAAAAGAGAATTTCACTAATATGGAGCAAAATTACAAACAAATGAGGAGAAACTCTTCTCACTCAACTCACAGCTCTCTCTCTCTCTCTCTCTCTATTTTCTGATGCTATATCCTCTCCCTCCCATCTCTATTTATACACAAAGAGAGTGAGAGGGAGATACACCAACCCACCACAAAAGTCTACAATGGTGAATGGTGAAAGTCAATAAACAACAACAACGTGAAGAGTAGTCTTCATTCTCTTCTAGATGCCCTCTTCTTTGACTCTCTCCAGCTTGAAATGAGGATCACCCCTTTCACATGGGTTGACCTCCAACAATTACCCCCTCAGCCCATGTGAGGTGATCCGCAACAAAACCTGCTGCCAAGGTATCAAGCACCCCCTGATTGGATGCCCTACACCCCCTGCTCGGGATACCCTGCATTACCGTGCAACTCTTTGCATGATGAACACGGGAGCAACTAGAAAACTTCAGAGTTTGACACATCAACATCCTCAATTTTCCTTGCTCGGAGCTTATTTTTGAACAACCAGCCTTTACTTTCTGCACTTTAGAACAACTTCCCAGCGATCTCATACGCCTGTTGTCTGTGCTGCAATCCCTGATGTTCGGTTCTGTCTCACTTGTACGTCCGTACTGATGTTTGACAGTTAGCCCTTCTGCCAAGACAACTTCCACCGGTCTGTACAAGTTACCACTATGTAACTCCGTGCATAGTGCGCGCACTCCCTTATTAGAGTGCATTGCAAAGCTTACTTTGCGACTCGAGATTGCATCCCTCCCTTCCATGCATCTTTTGAGAGGTTGCAAAATGTCTCTAACACGGGAGCAAAAAAAACTCTCTTCTTCACTGGCACAGTCTCTATCGACTTGGTTTCTTTTCTTGTTGGGATCTGGGATCCTGTCACGACCCAAACCCGGCCCTATGGATTTAGTATAAATCGCCAAGAACACGAGATTACAAGGCTTAAGATGTCTGATAAAAGCAGTCTGAGGCTGGCGGAAGCCAATACAGTAAATAAACAATGTCCAATGAGCTGTGACAGTCTGTATGCAAAAAGAAATTTTCTTCATACATATATGCAACCAGTGACAAAACGGTATGTACATATATACAATCATTCAAAACAGGGACTTAATCCCTGCTCAACAGTACAGTAAACATTCAGTCTATACAATCCATTCAGTTATTACAACGCGATAAGACAGTGTAGGAGGGGGAATACTAAAACACCCCTAAGCCTTAGCATGATAGGCTCGGAACCTCACAGTGAGGCACATAGGCTGGCTTGACAAACTGGAGTAACCCTGACGCCTCTAGCTTTGATCCGGTGCCCGTACACCTACATATATATATGAGCAGTGAGCTAAAGCCCAGTGAATAACATAAAGCGTAAAGGGGTTTAGAATTAATGTCCTTACGGTAATGAAAACAGTTCAATTCAATCGATATCAAGAGTTCAAGATCGATGCTTGATCATATGTAGTACATCCATTAGCATAACAGTGACAGTAGGTCTTAAGACCGAACAGTAATGATGGCCATCAGTCAGTAAACAATAGTGGTTCCGACGAGGGAACCGACAGAAATCTCTGTAACAGTAATAGTAAACAGTAGGTGCTAAGGATGCCACAGTACAGTTTAGAAATAAAGGACATACATTCATTCAGTAATCAATATCAGTTCAGTAAACAATTCAGTTCAGTGTTCAGAAAAATAATCATTTGAACATATCTTTATACAATTGTTACTCACGGAGTTCTGGGCTACAGTGATCTAGAGCGTCTCCTCAGAATGCCAGCCCTAAACAGTTAACAGATTGAACACACACTAAGTGTCACAGTTGGGAAAGCTAATAACTTAATCCCTAAATTGCCTTGGTGTGTTCTACGTCTATATCCTCTTTAAGATGCCTTAAATATGCCCTAGGAATGCCTAGGATGGGAAGAGGATGTAAAGATGTAATTTGGAACACTTGACAAATTTTGTTGAAAACAGGGGTCTCGCTCGAGCGAGGCTTTCTTCGCTCGAGCGGACATGCAGACAAAGGAGCTCCGCTCGAGCGTGGATTCCGTTGCTCGAGCGGACTGCGTGCTACAGTAAAAATGCTGGATGCTCAGATTTTGCGCTCGATGCTCGCTCGAGCGTGAGACACAGCTCTTCGCTCGAGCGTAAGTCCCTTTACTCGAGTGTACGCCTGCGCGCACCAAGATGCTGAGAGCTTGAAATTTACGCTCGAGCCACCATTCCCTCGCTCGAGCGGATCTCAGAAAAAATGATGGTCGCTCGAGCGTAGAAGCCAAATTCTGGAATTTCCAGATTTGCCTTCCAAGCTCAAACCAAGTATTCCAAAGCTCAAAACTCAACCTCTTGGACCCAAATTCTGGAAAGCACATTCAAACTCAATATACAACAAGTTACAAAGCTCAATTTGTGAATTTAAAGCCCAAGAGTGAGTCAATTAAATCCAAATTTCAAACCCATTTCATGAACATGAAGAATATGCAAACATGCATGAATTCAAACCATTTCAAAGCTTCTATTTGGTGCTCTAAGGAGCCAATTGTTCCAAAAACAAGATGAAAACATGGTTTATACCCAAAACATGGACATGCATGTGACAATTTGCCATGAACTCAACTTGAAATTCAACATCTCAACCATGCATGCAAGAATGAGTTATAATTCAACATGTTTTGTACTAAATCATGACTTAGTCCTCCAATGAAGCATGAGTCATGCAAGAACAATCTTAAATACACAATGAGGGGTTCTATTACCTTACTTAGAGCTTCAATTACAAGGTGAGGAAGCTTAATTTGCAACCTATGATCCAATTCCTTCAATTACCAAGCAATTTACAAGCAAAATGGAGGTGAAATCCACTCCTCTAGTTTCTCTCTCTCTAAGGTCGGCAATCACAAGGAGGAAGGCTGATGAATTGTTTTGTTCAAGTGTAATAAGGCCTCATGTATGTGTTGGCTAAGTGGCCCACTAAGGGTTAGTTTGGTAAATAAGTCCAACTTGGTCAATTAGCTTATTTTAATCTAATTTAGTCACACCTAATCACATTTTAATTAAATACACCATAATATCACATAAATTATGATGGTCCTAATACACCAATCAATTTCGGGTTCGGCCACCGATAAGGCCTTCAAATTACAGTTTAAACATAAAAATTGAACAGATAATTAAGCACTCAAACAGATAAACATGCAATTAAATAGATACAGTAATCGATTCAGTTTCAGATTTCAATAAGTCAGTTCAGTACTTCGGTCAGTTCATTACTTTCCATAATCGGTCTTAATTTAGCAATAATTGGTATTAATTAGTGATCAGTACGAGAGTTGTTACAGATCCCGCCCAAGACCTTATAGAAATCATAGCAAGCGAAAAATCACACCCACACATAAAGAGACACCGTATTTAACGTGGTTCGGCTTTAAAGCCTACGTCCACGGGAGAGTAACCGGTTATCAATATACCAATGAAAAGATTACAAAAAGATTACAATAGAGGAGGAGCTCACACTCTCCTCACTCAGCCACTCTCTCGTCTCCCTCGCTCACACCGAGAGAGACGGTCTCTCCGCCTCATATCTCTCGCTCCTTGTTGTTCTCTCTGTTTGCTCACATTTTGCTCTCTTCCCTAAACCTGCATTTATAGGTGAGGGAGTAGGTGGGCAGCCTCCATTCTTGACTTGGATGGTTGCCCCTTCACATGTCTTGCCAACCAATCTTGAATTGGTTGGTTGCCTTTCCCACATGGGTGAATTCAACAAATCACCCCCTTCACCCATGTAAGGTGATCCACAGTACATAGGCCCTGTTTGGTAGAGCTTAAATTAACTGCTTATAGCTTATGCCCAAACAGCTTATAGCTTATAACTTTCACCTTAAGCTGATTTCCAGCTTATTCTCAAAGCATATCGACAAATTTCACGAGAATATGATTTCCGACTCCAAAAGCTATAAGCTATAAGCATAAGCTAAACCAAACATATCAAAACTTAAATTAAGCTATAAGTGAAATTAAGCCACGACAAATAGGCCATCTTTCACGCTAATCTTGTTACGCCTAAATTCAACATAAAGTGCATCTCTCATCGAGACACTGCATCCCCTGAAAGCTAGAGATAATACACCAGAGATACAAGAGGAGGAGTGAATCCTACATCCTCAACTCAACTCACACCACTCTCTGATTTGGAGAGAGCCTCAGCTCCTATCTCCCACAGATCTCTTCCACGCTTTCTATCTCGGATGTCTTTACTTGCTATGCTTGAACTTGCGCAACCAAGATATCTTGACAACCCCTGATTGGATGTCCTGCACCCCCTGCTGAGATGCCCTTGACTGTCATGCATTACCTCGTAGGACCAGTCGTTGGAGCAATAGAAAACTCGTCGCTTATCCCATCAACGTTCTCAGTTTTTCTTTGCACTGAGCTTTCCCTCTGAACTATCAGCCTTTGCCCTTTGCACTCTTGAACAACTTTCCAGCGTTTCTGCACACTTATTGTTCATGCCTTTTGCAATCCCTGATCTCCAGTTCAGCGATACACATTACCTGCGTATCTATCACTTGTACTACTAGATGATGATTGACAACTGCAACAGATCTGTACAAGTCACCAACTATGCAACACCTAGCATAGTACCTGCACCCATACTTTTTGAGTGCTCATCGTGGCTCCATCTCTCCTTCTGCGCTCGAGCTCGCCTGAGAGATCCGCAACAACTCTGTTTCATTAAGAGGTGCGTTCACTGCCACAAAATCAAAACAAATACCATAACCCAGGTATCCAACCATTCAGTCAAAACTGAATGCCATCTGCTGTACAAAACACAAGCGCTTTTCCAAAAACACAGCAGATTCCATTGCTCAAAATCACATTGAGCCAATGTAAAGAACATGCAGAACCAATCGAGCTAGCTCTTCGATTTTCTACAACTCAAGCTCCACCATAGTGCCAAGTTCCGATTTCCATAGGCGCCAAACAAGTTGTCCTTGACAACTCCAAACAAAACATGGTGAGCAACCCGCTTGAACCAATGCTGAGGAGACTAAACAAAAGAGGCTTCAAATTCTCCGTCAAAGCAACTTCAAAAGCGGTACCAAAACCATCATGTCCGATCAACCATCGAACACAATATTGCTCTCTTCAAGCTCGAATAATCAAAAGAGCCAAACAAATTCTCTGAGAACTGAGGCAAGTTCTCCACCAAACAAAACTGGACTATGGATGCAATTAGGCTCTAACCAGTTCAGAAGTATTGGAACAAACTTCAAATGAACTTACAAAATACCAAGAACCAAAAAAAAATTCTAAAGTGTCGAGCAAACTCCAGATTCCTCCAACTGCCATTCCAACCGACAAACACAAGATGATGCACCATCTTCACAGTTGCCAAAAACTGCCTAAAGGCACGTGCACTGTAAATGCACAACTTCAACAGTCCCTGCTGACTCCATCGAGTCTGCAAACGATCTATCCCCTTCAAATCCAACGGCAAGGGATGTATCCTAACACATGAGATTCAAAAAATCAACATCTTCACGTTTCTCCGCAATAATCTCTTCCAATCTTCAATGAACACCAACGGTCAAACCGCTTCCAGAGAAGCAAACACCCAGAGTCTGAATCGTCACCTAGACTACCAATAGCTGATGTCTTCGAATATGGAACAGATTGCGAAAATGAAAATCCACAACAAGAAGAAACAATCAAGTCTCACAAACTGAAGACACCCCTGGATCTAATCAGACATGATCATAGATCCTAGCTGTGATAATGAATCTCAATAAACCACGACTTTGAAAGTCGCCAGTAATCCGTGAAAGACCGCCAACAACAATGCCTCCAATAGACATTGAACAAAAAACACCAAAGCTCCACCAAGATCTGAAGTAGATTGTCACACTTTCTTCAAATTGACAAATGCGGAAACCAAGACTTCACCAGATGCGAGTCTTCCAACAATGATCTATGAAGGATCTCCAACGCCTCCACAGAGGCCAATGCCAATAAAGTACTACTATTTGGACTTATTACATATGCCAAATCTCCGTAGTATACTCTGCCAATGCTTGTTCTCTCTATCCCCTAGAGAAAAACCCAATGAACTCTGAAGTTCTGTAACTAACCCAAAAAAAGAGTCTCCAAATGAACTGATAACTTTTGCAACTGACTCTGAAAGGTTCAATTGGCTTCAACCGGGTGAACAGAAATTTTTCACCTTCATCACCCATATGGATGATAAAACACCGTTGTACAAATATGCCTCCATTCCACCGAGTATTCGGAGTGAATCTGCACCTCCTACTTGGAATGTCTTCAACCGCCACACATCATCTTGCATGGCTCACACCTCTATCACCAGGTACTTGCATCCTCCAATAGAATGCTCACCGTTTCCCTGTTGAGGTGACTCCACCTAAACTCTCTAGGTGCCCGTCGCGACTTCACTGCCACGAACCAGATTCAGGACAAAGAAAGAGATTTGCCTCTCCCTGGGTGCGCACTGCAGCGTCTTATCCCTTTCATTTTCTTTGTCTGGAGCCTTTTTCTGTGAACTAGTTGATGCTGCCAGGCCAAAATTCGCCACACTACACTTTTGTACGATTCTGCTGCGTACTCTTGCACTGTTGTATATTTGCACCTTGTATGCCATTCCTGTGTACTCATCTGTGCTATTGTGACTACGTGCTCCTATACCTTATGTGTGCACTGCTGCAGCTGTTGCCCTTCTACGTTCACATACTACCAGTACTTCTTGTATTATGTTTGACAGTAGCTCCAACTACCACAACATTCCCCTGAGCCTGCACTGGTTGCTAATCATCTATCTGATGAAGTGGACTTTGGATTGAACCAGATCTTCCAATCACATCAACAACCAAGAAAGTTCCCAAGAAAGACTGGTGGGGTCACAATCGGTCCCACTTAAGAACCAGTCTCCTTAGACAGTGTCTTTTTTACAGAACTTTCCTAGACATTGTTGATCTTGAGATAATTATGTCTACAATCCTCTGATCGCCCCTGACCAATCCTGATCTCCCTCGATTTGCCATTTGATCAAGCATGATCTCCTCTGGTCTTCAATGATCTATCTCGATCTGTATCTGGTTGTTCAATCTGGTCAGAATCTGCTCATTCTAACCTCTTCAGTGAATCCGCGGCATTCCACAATATCCGGCAACCTTCCTTCGAGTATTGAAGATGGAAAACTCCCATGTTTTGACAATCTTTCAAAAACCGTTCAGAATTTCACTGTTCTGACCTCGCGGTTGCGTCTGGAACGGTCCGTTTAGCTAGGACCAACCTTCGCTACACTTCCGGGGACCTCACTGAAAATTTTTCCCAAAAGTTGGGCCACACTACAATTTTCTAAAAATTCTAGGCCAAATTGCAATTTTCAGAAGTTCAGGGAATATTTCGTATACCAATCGAATATTCCGTCCACTGCACCTAATGCCGTCTGTCTCTTAAATCTGCCTTCTTTTTGCAGAAACTCTGATTCCAAAATCTAACCATACGGATGTGTCCGGAATATTCCAAATAGTCGGAAAACACTATTGGATCGCCAAAAACGGACTCCAAATGGCTCAAATCTAGCCAAAACATTTTGTGTGCCTCAGATCCGCGACTGCACCTTAGCCGCGAAGCACTAGATCCTTCAATTGCGGCTTTACCTTAGCCGTGTCGCACTGGATCTCCTCCTCCGTGTGCTGACGTGTCAAATGACGTAGCACACAATGATGACGTGGCACTAACTGACGGCCACACGTCGATGACGTGGATTGACTTGGCGCTGACGTGTGGACGACACGTGGCACTAACTGGGCCGCTAACCTGGACAGACACGTGGCACTCCTTGCCGACGTGTTGCCACGTGTGCTGAGGTGGCACGCTGACGTGGTGCGCGCGTGTGGAATGCGCGTGATGTGCACGCATGTCTTACTCAGTCACCTTCTTCCATGGGGCCAGCGCGTGCGGCCGTGTCGAAGCTGGAACCATCTTGCCGGTTTGCTGCGCGGCGCGTCTGCAACTCCGCTCCTTCTTCGCTTCGCGCGGCGCGTGGCGTCGAGCTCCTGGGTGTCTGCTTTGCATTTCTGGACTCCTCTCTTTGAGGCCTTGCTCCTTATGTACTCAAAACCTGATTTCGAGCAATTTGATTTCCGGGCAGTTTCGAACAACACGCTGTTTTTGTTCCGAAACGCTACCGACGAAGCTCTGATACCACTTGTTGGGATCTGGGATCCCGTCCAAGACCTTACAGAAATCATAGCAAGCGAAAAATCACACCCACACATAAGGAGACACCATATTTAACGTGGTTCGGCTTTAAAGCCTACGTTCACGGGAGAGTAACCGGTTATCAATATACCAATGGAAAAATTACAAAAAGATTACAATAGAGGAGGAGCTCACACTCTCCTCACTCAGCCACTCTCTCGTCTCCCTCACTCACACCGAGAGAGACGGTCTCTACGCCTCACATCTCTCGCTCCTTGTTGTTCTCTCAGTTTGCTCACATTTTGCTCTCTCCTCTCAACCTCCATTTATAGGTGAGGGAGTAGGTGGGCAGCCTCCATTCTTGACTTGGATGGTTGCCCCTTCATATGTCTTGCCAACCAATCTTGAATTGGTTGGTTGCCTTTCCCACATGGGTGACCTCCAACAATCACCCCCTCACCCCATGTAAAATGAGTGATCCTCATTTCAAGATGGAGAGAGTCAAAGAAGAGGGCATCTAGAAGAGAAGGAAGACTACTCTTCACGTTGTTGTTGTTTATTGACTTTCACCATCTACCATTGTAGACTTTTGTGGTGGGTTGGTGTATCTCTTTCTCACTCTCTTTGTGTATAAATAGAGATGGGAGGGAGAGGATATAGCATCAGAAAATAGAAAGAGAGAGCTGTGAGTTGAGTGAGAAGAGTTTCTCCTCCTCTGTTTGTAATTTTGCTCCATATTAGTGAAATTCTCTTTTCTGCTCCGTGGATGTAGGCATTTGGCTGAACTACGTAAATATTGTGTTCTGTGTGTGTGTGAGATAATTTTCTGAAAATCTCATGTGGGAAAGAGGTGATCCTGATGCACAACACCGGCTCTGATACCACTTGTTGGGATCACAAGACACCCAGAAAATTATCTCACACACACATAACACAATACTCACGTTGACCAAATGCCTACATCTTAAGCCGTGAGGAGTGAAATGAGGATCACCCCTTTCACATGGGTTGACCTCCAACAATTACCCCCTCAGCCCATGTGAGGTGATCCGCAACAAAACCTGCTGCCAAGGTATCAAGCACACGATTGGATGCCTACCTACACTTTCGGGATACCTGCATTCAGGTGCAACTCCTTGCATGATGAACACGGGAGCAACTAGAAAACTTTAGAGTTTGACACATCAACATCCTCAATTTTCCTTGCTCGGAGCTTATTTCTGAACAACCAGCCTTTACTTCTGCGCCTTGAACAACTTCCGGCGATCTCATACGCTTTGTTATGCGTATTTGCAATCCTGATGTTCGGTTATGTCTCACTTGTACGTCCGTATTGATGTTTGTGATTAGCCCATACGCCAAGACAACTTCCACGGCATACAAGTTACCACTATGCAACTCCGTGCATAGTGCTCGCACCCCCTTATTAGAGTGCATTGCAAAGCTCACTTTGCGACTCGAGATTGCATCTCTCCCTTCCATGCATCTTTTGAGAGGTTGCAAAATGTCTCTAACATGGGAGCAAAAGAAACTCTCTTCTTCACTAGCACAGTCTCTATCGACTTGGTTTCTTTGCTCTGAACTTTCTTCAAGATTGGTTTCACTGGCTCAGATCTATGCACCTTCGAACTGCCTCCTTGCGTTCTCATGCACCTTTTTCGCCATTCTTGATGAAAGCCTTGCTCAGTCATACGCTTTGGTTGTGTATGTTCTCTCTTTGTACCCTTCGACTGGCATTTGACAACACTCATCTTTGTCAAAACTTCTCCTTCCAGTCTGTACAGTTTGTTGCATAATTTGCCTTGCAACATTTCTCTATCACCTCTGTGTACATGAAGAACCCTGCTACTAGATGAGAAACAATTTCCTTTTAGATCTAGCATACTCAGGGAGATTAGATTCCTCCGTACTCCTGGCACATGTCAGACCTCAGATAAAATTACTTTTCTTCCATCCTTAGTAAGGAACCGCACTGTCCCTATGCCGACAACTCTATTCACTGTGTTGTTGGCCATCCGGATAATACTACCGCTGACTCTTTGGTAAGTGGAGAAAAGCTTCCTATCCGCACATATGTGGAACGTACACCCTGAATCCAAAATCCAGCTGGGTGTCTCCAACTCTGACGAGACTGTAAGCATCACCTCTTCATCGTCAGAGGAATTCACTACAACTGCTGTAGTTGAGGGACCTCCATGTCCCTTAGCCTTCTCTTTGGCTTGTCTGTCCGCCTTTTTCTCTGGGCAATCTCTTATTACGTGATCCTCTTGATCACAGTAAAAACATCTCCTCGTGTTGCCTGTGCAGGCTGTGAACGCCTCTGCTTTTCCTCTACCTGCCTTTCTCTATCTCTGCCTCTACTTTACGTGACAAGGGCACAGGGGCTCTCTCCTCCATCTCTTCCTTGCCTCCTCGTTGAATAAGGCGTCTGTGACCATCTCCATGGTCAACTTCCCTTCGGGTGCAGAATTACTGAGAGAGACCACCAACGTCTCCCAGCTATCTGGTAAGGAACTGAGTAATAATAATGCTTGCATCTCATCCTCCAACTCCATTTTGATTGATGTAAGCTGGTTCACAAGGGTGTGGAATTCACTGGTGTGTTCAGCAACAGACACACCACTCTTCAGCTTCAGGTTTATAAGCCTTCTCATTATCAAGGCTTTGTTCCGTGCGGTCTTGGACTGGTACATGCCCTCTAATTTCATCCATAGGGCATAGGCGTCCGTCTCTTGGGCAACATGGTGGAACACACTGTGGTCAATCCACTGTCTCATTTGACCGACAGTCTTCCGGTTGGTTTTTATCTAGTCCCCATCCTTGTCTCCATCTGGTTTGACCCTCTTTAGTGCTATAGGGTCAAACAAGTCTCTACAATACAGGATGTCCTCCATCCGCAGCTTCCATATCGCATAATTAGAAACGTTCAACCGAATCATCGGCCCTGAAACTGATGTGGATTCCTCCATCATCTAGAAAGTGATATCTGTCTGAAAAATAGGCTTTGCTGTAAAGTTCGGACTGCTCAAATTAGCCGGAAAAACACTTCGGACTGCCAAAATAAAAATTGTAAATTTTTGAAAGATTATTTGCAAAATCTGACCGTACGGATGTGTCCAAAATATTCCAAATAATTGGAAAACACTATTGGATCACCAAAATCGGACCTCAAATGGCTTAGATCAAGCCAAAACAATTTTAACGGTTCAGATCGACAGAATCTGGTGCGCCTGAGAAGCACCAGCTTATTCCTCCGGTTCTGATGACGTCATCCTGACGTCAGCGGCTCGGTCAGCTTGGTCAACAGCTCGCGGCTCGGCTCGACTCGAATGATGTCAGCGGATGACATCGCTTGGTGCGCGCGCGTGCCTGCGCATGAAATCACGCGTCTTCTTCCTCTGGAAGCGCGTGCAACGCGTGCGAGAGTGGGAGCGTATGGGAATGGCGTCACAAGCGCGTGACGACGCGTGTGGGTTTGTTCGGCCTCGGTTTTCGACGTGGTTTTCACCTCTGTGATCGTCTCGTCGAGGGCTTCAATCTGGTGTGATCAAAAGTAGATTTCTACCACTTTAATTTCTGGGCAAGTTTTGGAACAACACTCTGTTTTTCCGAAAACGCACAACACCGGCTCTGATACCACTTGTTGGGATCACAAGACACCTAGAAAATTATCTCACACACACACAGAATACAATATTTACGTGGTTCAGCCAAATGCCTACATCCACGGAGCAGAAAAGAGAATTTCACTAATATGGAGCAAAATTACAAACAGAGGAGGAGAAACTCTTCTCACTCAACTCACAGCTCTCTCTCTTTATTTTCTGATGCTATATCCTCTCCCTCACATCTCTATTTATACACAGAGAGTGAGAGAGAGATACACCAACCCACCACAAAAGTCTACAATGGTGGATGGTGAAAGTCAATAAACAACAACAACGTGAAGAGTAGTCTTCCTTCTCTTCTAGATGCCCTCTTCTTTAATTCTCTCCAGCTTGAAATGAAGATCACCCCTTTCACATGGGGTGACCTCCAACATCAATCACATCATGTAATCTTCATAATTATCATATTTTATTTTTTGATAATTAAAAGATTGGATTATAAATCTTCTCTTAAGAACTATGCTCAAATATAAAATTATGTTTGTTCATAATAAACTACTACACATTATATATTGTGCAACCCACATTCTTCTAAAAGGAAATTGAGTTAAAAAGTTTGAAAGTTCAATTCCATTTCGCTCTTAATCCTTCTTTTCCAATTTCAACTCAATGATCATCACATTTTGGTAGACATTAAATCTTTTTTTCTTTTTTCTTTTTTTTTGTAATTTTTTGGGGGATTCCTTTGAAGGAATACGATAGTGCAATCGGTATTTTCTCTCACACACACGGGCACTCACACATAAGAAAAAAAAACTTTGCATAAGTTTTAAACTTATTTTTATCAATAATTCGTTAATTATATGAATAGAACAATGATATTATTATCTATTTTATACTAAAATTGCATATTTTATCTTATATATCTATGTGATTTCACACTATCTAACATTAATTTTAGTTTTTTTAAACTTTAGTAAAAAAATAAATCAATGTGGTTGGTATTTTTTTTTCCCCAAACTTTAGAATAAGTAAACGTAATTTACCAACAAAATTAATTTGTTTGGTACATTGTTATTATAAAAAATAAATAAATAAAGTGTAAAACTCTAAGATACCGTTTGATTTAGTTTTTAAATTAATATTTGGATTAGAAAATCAAAAAACATGTTTGATTTATCAATTTTAAAAATACTTTTCAAAATTATTATTTTTCTCTCCTCTCTCTATTTTTTATTTATTTATTAATAAATCAATCGATTATTTTTTCTCTCTCCATTGCCCTTTTTCATTCTTTCACATTTTGCACATCAATCGATCAAATTTTCTCTTATCCATCTATTCAACTAAGAAAAAAAAAAATTATAAATCATTCCAAAATTATTTTCAAAACTCATAACTAAATAAATTTTTAATTTTCTAAACTCTTTTTAATAACTTATCTTTCAAAATACAACTCAAAATTCAAAACTTTTTTCAAAAACTAAATCAAAGGGAAGCAAAATGTTTTTCATCATTTTCAAAACACTTTTTATATAAATCCAAATCACGATATGAAACAATACTGCAGAATATTTACCTTAACATTTTAATAAATTTAGTATTTTATATTTAGATAAATTATAAATATATTTTTTGAGATTTGATTAAAATACGAATCGTCCTCTATGATTCTGGAAATTATATTTCATCTCCTAAGATTTTTAATTTCGTAATAAATCACACATTTTATTAATAAATTATCAAATCAATTAATAATGTTAGAAATATATTTCAATTCATAATTTAAATAATTTTATTACTAGATATAGAAAAGCAATTATAAATTTTATTTCTTAATTAATTTTATTAAATAAAAAATTTTAACAAATAAATATTTATAATTTTTTAAACTATAAAAAGCAAGGGTCTTGCTACATCTCCTTAATTTCCCTCCTCCTAATCCCCCTAATTTCCATATCAAGTAAAAAAAAGAAAAAAAGAAACAGTTTCCTAAATTAGAAATTAGAGGATTAGGGGAGGAGAATTAGGGCTCCAAATCATTTTCCAAAAAGTAATGTGTACATTAAATAAAGTTTAAAAGTGCATTGGTAATTTACCAATTATATTTTTACATTTACATCACATGAACGAACATTAATCCCCACATTACAAACCCGCACCACCGCCGTACACGTGTCGTAATCTTGATCATAAATCTTCGTAATCATCATCATCGTCAATCACCTGCACCAAAACTGTTGCAGATGCATCACCACTGATGTAACCTCGTTTGCATAATCCCCAACCCCATCGAAAAAGACCTCGTATCGTATAGTGGTGAGAAATCCTAAGCGGATACTACGATAAAATCCTCTTCCAATACGTATATACATCGTATATATACGCATATATATATATATATATCATTTTTTCTCTTTCTACATAAACACTGTCAGGTCCTGCAATACAATTGTTTCAATTCCATCAACATCATCATCATCATCAATTGTGTTGTGTGTATATATGTGAACATAGCAATCAAAGGAGGTAACTGAAAAACCCTAGATTTCTCAATAGGGTCTTCGAATCTCCCGAAGATCGCTGGATATCACCACTATTAGGTACATAAATTCAACACAATTGATTGTTTTGCTGAATATGACTTCGAAAACCAATAATCCAATCAGTATTTGATAATTTTTCTCTATCTTCTTTTGGATGTATATGTTTATATCTTTGTTTGATTTTAGCTTCGAAATTGATAATGTAATTTTGTATCTTGTTATATGAATCACGTTTTGTTTAATTTTTTTTTAAAAAATTTCTATAATTATTGATCGGTGCTTCTAATTCTTAAACTGAAAATTTAATGTTTTGAATTGATTTATATGTGTTTTATACAACAGTTTGTAACTGATAGTATAGGTGATTCAAATTCAAAGTCTTGTTTTTTTTTTTTATCTATGCAGGAGAGAAAATATATCAGAATTTGTATTGATTAATGGGGAATCGAGGTCAAAAGCGAGCTGAAACAATTGATGAACTGCCTGCTGATAAGAGAGCATGTACTTCATTGGAGTTCAGACCGAGTTCTTCGAATTCGTCAGTTCAAGCCCCAATGAACTACACAAATTCGACAACCGAAGTCCATGGGGACATGGATACTTCGTCGTCTTATTCAGGGTCAATTCATTCAGAGGGCGAAGCTGAAAAAGATTCTGCATATGGGTCGTGTGATTCGGATGGGGAACAGAGGCAGAACGCCCTCCGTGATTATCAGAGGTATCGCTCTTCTGGTGATCACGGGAAGTTCAAAAAGGTTTTGTCGAGTTTGGACCAAGAGGGTGAAGAATCTGGGACATTGGCTGCTCTTACTGAGCTTTGTGAATTGTTATCGTTTTGTGCGGACAGTTCACTTTCGAGCTTGATGGCAGATTCAGTGTCTCCAATTCTTGTGAAATTGGCAAGACATGAGAACAATCCCAATATAATGCTTCTGGCTATAAGGGCTATAACTTATTTATGCGATGTGCATCCTCGTTCCTCCGGTTTTCTTGTTCGGCATGATGCAGTTCCTGCTCTTTGTCAAAGATTAATAGCCATTGAGTACCTTGATGTGGCTGAACAAGTATGCTTAAGTACATTTTCCCGTGTGCAAATAAGCATGTTTGTGTGTAATGTGAATGGTAGTAACACAAAACACTATTTGTTGGATATTAATCAATATCCATTTTGTATTTGTAATGCAGTGTTTGCAAGCATTAGAGAAAATCTCACATGATCAACCGCTTGCGTGCTTACAATCTGGAGCAATTATGGCTGTTTTAACTTATATTGATTTTTTCTCAACAAGTGTGCAGGTATTGTACAGTTTTAGTTCAGAAACTGAGTGTATTATTGTTGACTCAGATTCCATTCGATATCTGTTTTGGTGTTAAAAGACTGAATTTTGCTTCTTTTTTTTTTTTTCTTTTTTTTTTTTTTCTGTTCTTTCCTTTTTTTATGTTCCTTAGAGAGTTGCACTTTCAACTGTGGTCAACATATGTAAGAAACTTCCTTCTGAATGTCCTTCAACTTTCATGGAGGCTGTTCCAATGTTGTGTAAACTTCTTCAGTACGAGGATCCACAGGTCTGTGTCGTGTTTTGTGTGTGTGATTATTCTGTCACTTGAATTTTTGATCGGCGGTAATTTTTTCTCCATGTTATCCCTCAGCTTGTTGAAAATGTAGCAACTTGCTTGATAAAAATAGCAGAACAAGTACAGAACTCTCCTGATATGCTGGACGAACTTTGTAATCATGGGCTGATTCAGCAAGCCACACATCTCATAGACTTGAATTGCCGAACCACCTTATGCCAACCAGTTTACACAGTATGCTATCTATTTATGTTTTATGTTGATGGCTGTCCTGCGTTGTCCTTCTGCTTCTACTTGTTCATGTTTTTTTCTTCATAATGTTTTGCAGGGTTTGATTGGGCTTCTTGTCAAACTTGCTTCTGGGTCAATGGTAGCTTTCAGGAGTCTTTTTGAGCTTAATATAAGCAGCATATTGCAGGATGTCTTGTCTACTTATAATCTTTCACACGGAATGCCTTCTTCTAATATGGTTGATGGATCATGCAATCAGGTCTGTATCCTATCTTATACTTCACTTGTTCTTAAAGGAATACTGTTTCATTGAATCTTTAGGTTTCTTTCTTTCTTTCTTCTTTACCCCAGTAAGCTACCAAACTGCTCTAACCCATGCCGAAGAGAAGTACTAAAATCTAATTAAACCAACCCCCCCCCCCCCAAAAAAAAAAAAAAAGTTTTGAGGGAACTTGTCAGGTTTTTGGATTTTTATGCCTATTGTATAACTAGATGGGGGGTGGTTTAGGCTTGATCAATGGGAAGTCAAGGACAAGAGGGAACTAGTTCAAATCTGTTATAGGTTTTTTTTTTTTTTTTTCCCTGTTGATAAATAAATAAATCTGTTATAGGTTTTTAAAGGCTTAAAATCACATAAATTTGTACAGAGAGAAGAAAGTTTAGGCATTACACTTAGAATCCCATCACACCTAGTGTTTAATTACATCACAAATTCTTAAAGAAATCATTAAAGCTCACTCACTTATCTTTAAAAAAAAAAATATAGACTGTATAGAACTTCTCCTCTTATAGAATTTTGACTAGGCTGTAAAAAAAAATTGACTAAACCAAATCAGCCGATCGTAACTGGCTGAAAATTTTGATGTCCTCGGTTTTTGTAAGCAGATCAGTTTGTTCAATTTCGTATTCAATGATTCTTAGTTAAATGGCAGTATTCCAAATTGACAGGAACCAACCTATGTATGATTTTAGAATATTTGTATTACATATGATAGCAGTTAAAGAGACAGGTGTTCCATCTTTGTTATTGATATATAGGGTGGGAATTCTGGTCGTACTGAGTGAGGAGATAAAACAATGAGAATATATAAGACCTTTCCACGTGTTTGTGAGAAGGTATGGAAGACTCATCCTGATAATGATCATGGAAGGCACTCATAAGTTACTTGCAAGACTATGCTTGTTTTAGTAATTGGATTCGAAATCTTGTTTTGAAATGGTAAAACTTTCTGTTTGCAAGCACATACCTGGCCTTTATTTGTATATGCCTACTGCAATAATATTCGTTAACCTTTTTATCTTCTCACTGTTTTAGTCTTGCACATGGATAAGTGAAACAAACTACCAGATATGTAGCAAGCTTAAGAAACAGACTATAGGAAACATAATGAACTCTGTTTTCACTGCTGTATTTTCTGCTTCAGGTGCATGAAGTCTTGAAGTTGCTAAATGAGCTTCTCCCTGCTATAGCCAGAGATCACAGTATTTCAGTGAACCTGGAGAAGGAAAATTTTCTGGTGAACCAACCTGATCATCTGCAAAAGTTTGGGATGGATTTGATTTCCATATTGATCCAGGTTGGTTTTCTGATATGTAGTTTTTGAACTGCTTTCTTACTCCTTTTCACAGCTTTGTAATATTTGTTCTTCATTCACTCTTGAGCAGGTGGTTAATTCTGGTGCAAATTTATATGTTTGTTATGGCAGTCTGTCTGTTATCAACAAATTCGTTTATTTCAGCAAATCTGAAATGCTTATTGAGTTGCTTAAGGACACCAACATTTCAAGGTGAATGGGCCTTTTTTTCCCTAATAATTTTCAGTGAAAGTAGTCATCAAGCATATTTTTGAGCTGAGGATAACAATTTTTACTGGATCTTGTGGCAGCTTCTTGGCTGGAGTATTCACTCGAAAGGATAACCATGTGCTGATGTTAGCCCTACAGATTGCTGATACTATCCTGCAAAAGCTTTCAGATATTTTCTTGAACTCTTTTTTAAAGGAAGGCGTCTTTTTTGCCATTGATACACTTTTAACGCCAGAGAAGGGTTCACAGTTGATGTTTCCAATGTTTAGTGGCATCCAGCAATCAAATGATACAAGTCAAAATTGTGCTACAAGAGATGCTCATAAATGCTTGTGTTATGCTTTTGATACTAGTCAGTCTGCATTTGCTTCAGAAACAGGATCTTGCAGGCTTGAAAAAGATTCCGTTCACAGTCTTGCAAAGCAGATAAAAACCAATTACTTTGATACCAAAATACTAAACCACGAGCAAGGATTAACTGTTATTCTTCAGAAACTCAGAACTTTAGCTGCAGCATTAACAGATCTGGTGAACACATCCATGAGTAAAGATTCTCCTAGGCTGCATGAAGAGTTCTATTCCATATTGCATCAAATTATGGCACAGCTTAATGGAAGAGATCTCATTTCAACTTTTGAATTTATTGAAAGTGGAATTGTGAAAGCATTAGTGAATTATTTATCCAATGGACAATATTTGAGAGAAAATACTGAACTTTCTGGTGGATTTAATCATACATGTGGTGTAGGGAAAAGGTTTGAGGTGTTTGGCAGACTATTCTTACCTTCTTTGGATGCGCCTTTGGAGGACTTCCCTCTGTCAATATTAACTCAGAAATTGCAAACTGCACTGTCCTCTTTAGAAAATTTTCCTGTAATTCTGAGCCATTCAAACAAGCAAAGGAATTCATTTGCTACTGTTCCTTATGGGCGATGCACATCACATCCTTGTCTCAAAGTTCAGTTCATGAGGGGAGAGGGGGAAACACGCCTATGCGATTACTCTGATGTTCTGACAGTTGATCCTTTTTCTTCTTTGGATGCTATTGAAAGATATTTGTGGCCTAAAGTTAGCAAAAACAGAACTGAACATGGAAAATCAGCAGCTACTAGAGCTCTGAGTAGATTGGAAAGTTTACCCTCTCAATTACCATCAGATATGAGCTCTCCTGGAGGCAAAATTCCAGATCTTGTGGAATCTGACAGCATGTCCTCTGATATGCAGGCGATGCAGGTTATTCTCATGCCAGTTCATTTACAAATATTGAGCTAAAAATACTTAGGTTTTCCTATGGAAATAATGATTTTTTTTTTTTTTTTTTTTTGTGGCTGCTGTTTCATCTGCTTGACCTTTGAAAATCTTGGCAAGTACGTTATTTTTAGTTTTGTTTTCTGCAGGAGGACAAACATAACATATCACATTCTTTACCTGAAGAAGGGGACAATTCAAGACAAACCACTGGTGAAACAACAGGATCAAGCGAAGTTCCTATTGTAGGCAGATATTCTGTTGATTCATTTGTATGATCTCACTTAACTGGATTCAATTCAACCAAAATTAGCCCTCTCCATACCTTTTCTTATTTGATGCACTAGTCTCGATTTGTTTAGGCTCCTGTTAATTTGAGGTTTAAACTCATCACACACAAAAAAAAATTCCATGCTAATTTTAATTTGATCAAGGGTAACGAAGCAGTTTACGCAATCTTCTTCTGGCTTTGGACTGTCAATTGAAATGCTAAATTTAAGTTTGGTGACTGACTAGTCCAGTGGCTGTTTTATTTGTACTTTTCATGTCTCCATTGTTTATTATTGCAAGGCTGTTTCTTCTCTAAGTATTACAATTGCAACTGTTGTTATATTGCTTTTTAATTACGTTGTGTTTTAGGATGTTGTGCAGGACCACGTGGAGAACAAACAACATAATTCTTCAGCAGAGGATACTAGCATGAGCACTGAATATTCTGGATCCTCAAGCAATGAAGACACTTCACCAAAATTGCTATTTTACTTGGAAGGACATCAGCTGGACCAAGCACTGTCACTTTATCAAGCAATTCTCCAACAACAAATCAAAGCTGAACATGACACTGTCAATTTTGCAAAACTGTGGAGTCAAGTGTACAGAGTAACATACAGAAGAGCTGTGAAACCAGGGCAGAGTTGTTCTCAAGATAGTCAGCATCAGGCTCATGATTCTTCCATGTCAGACAGAGTTGGGACATATTGGCAGTGTACTCCATTTTTCTCTGACATGTTTGGTTCTAAGCTTGCTTCTGACTTGGAGACGTCGAATCCTGTTTATGATGTATTATTTTTTCTCAAGAGTTTGGAAGGAATGAACAGGTTCAGGTTTCATCTGATGTCTAATGAAAGAATGTATGCCTTCGCAGAAGGCAGAATTGATAATTTGGATAACTTAAAGGTAACAGCCTCTGCTGTTCCACAGAATGAGTTTGTGAGCAGTAAACTGACAGAAAAACTAGAACAGCAGATGCGGGACCCTTTAGCCGTGTCTATTGGTGGCATGCCTTTATGGTGTAGCAAGTTAATGACTTCATGTCCATTTTTATTTGCTTTTGAGGCAAGATGCAAGTACTTTCGATTGGCAGCTTTTGGTCAGCTGCAAGCTCAACCACGCCCAACATCGCATAATGATTCAGGAGGCCTGAATGGGAGGAGGCAGAATGCCAGTGGATTGCCACGCAAGAAATTTTTAGTATGCCGAGATCGCATTCTTGAGTCTGCTACCCAGATGATGAACCTATATGCCCGTCAAAAAGCTATCCTTGAAGTGGAATATAATGAAGAAGTTGGTACTGGTCTTGGTCCGACATTGGAATTTTATACCCTGGTCAGTCATGAGTTTCAGAAATCTGGCCTGGGCATGTGGAGAGAAGACCATAGGTTATTATTACCTACAACAAGCTTGCAGATGGAGGATGAAGATTCTAGGATTGTGGTCTCTCCTTGTGGGCTTTTCCCTCACCCATGGTCTTCTACAGTGGGTACATCAGGTGGCATAGAATTCTCTGAAGTTATTAGCAAGTTTGTCCTTCTGGGACAGGTCATAGCAAAGTCTGTCCAAGATGGAAGGGTTTTGGATATCCCCTTCTCCAAAGCTTTTTACAAACTTATTCTTGGGCAGGTATGTTTCCAATTCTTAAATTTGAAGTTCTAAATGAGTTTTTATAACACACACCCTTTTCATCTAAAATTATGTTTGGTACTAATATTATATTCATTCATTTTTTTTATTTTATTTTTTTGGTAGGAACTCACCGTGTATGACATCCACTCATTTGATCCTGAGCTCAGTAGGGCTCTTTTAGAGTTTCAGGCTGTTGTTGAAAGAAAAAGATATTTGGAATCTGTTTGTGGAGAAAATTTGACATTGAAACTCAACCTGTGCTTCCGGAATACCACAATTGAAGATCTGAGCCTTGATTTTTCTCTTCCTGGTTATCCTGATTATATTCTCACTTCTGGACCTGATCCTAAAATGGTTAGTATTCCTCATTGTGGTCTCTCTTTTTTTTTTTTCTTTCTTTCTTTCTTTTTTTTTTTTGGGGGGTTTGGGTTTTGCGCCTCAGATTTATTAAGGGAAATTTGGCTATAAATCCCTTTTACCTTCCTTTCATTGTTAAAAGGACTAAGAAAAAAAATTATATTTTCTAAACTCCTTCATAATTATAAAATCTTGCATAAAGGACAAAAATTATTTTTTAAATATTTTATCAGACTATTACACCCTCAACTAAATCTTCCCACCTTCTCCACTCACTCTCTCCCCACCTTCTTCGTCTCTCTCCCCCCTCTCTAAACACAACTTCTCTTCATAGCCATGTCAGAGGCCACCCGTCGATCTCTCCCCCTATCGCCACCGTCTGTCGGTCTCACTTCCTCCATCCTCGCAATCTCCGGCGACGAGATCTGGTCAAATAGTGAATAGATCTAGTCTCGCCGCTGCTTTGCTCTTCCTCTGTCGTTGATGGCACTGAACAATCGTCGCACAAGATAAATACATACATACACATAGACATACAGATCTGGTTCTCTTTCTCTGTTCTCTTTTCTTTCTCATCTTCATCTTCTTCTCCGATCTGTCATCGACAACTGCTCAGTTAGTTGTTGATCCCAACACCACTGCTGCTGTAGATAAAGAGGCCGAAGATCGCGAATGCCATGCTCGCAACCTCAAAGTTGGTCCCGACGGTCAAAGATCTGGTCAAGGTTAGGTTCGCCAAGGATCAAGGCTTGAGGTTCAAGGAATTGACATATATATATATATAGTCACATATCAATCTCTTACCTAATTGATTATGCACATAAATATATAGAAATCTAAATAGATTTTGAACCAGAGGTAGTGGTGTTGTTGGATCGTTGGTCTCTCTCTCTACAGGCTTTGTACAGGCTTTTATTGAAAGTAACAGAAGAAACAAACGCAAACTGCCTCGAATATTCACCATTGAAATTATCTATGTTTTGTGAAAATGTATTTTGAGATTAAATTTTTTTATTTTTTATTTTTTATTCTGAGAAATGGGTTGTGTTGATTTAAACATTGAATCATAGTAAAAATAAAAAATAAAAATTCAAAGTAAAATTTTACTTAAAATCATAATAAATTTTACTCTGATTCAGAGTAAAATTGTACTTTCAGAGTAAAATTTTACTCTGAAATTTTACTTTGGTTAAAAACATATTGATTTGCTTAACAGTGTAAAATTTTATTTTGAATCATAATAAACTTTACTCTGATTCAGAGTAATATTTCACTCTGAAATATAGTGTGAAGATGGCTTAATAGGAGAACTGATAGATCTGAGGGTAATATAATAAAATAAACAAGTTTTAAAATATTAGGGAGTTTTGAAAATACCTATATAATTCTTGTCCTTTTGAAAGACAAATTAGACACTGAGGGGTCTATCACCAAATCTCCCTTTATTAACCAACACACTTCATGCTGAAATGTTTTCTAGGTAAATATGACGAACTTAGAGGAATATGTTTCACTCATTGTGGATGCAACTATAAATGCTGGAGTTTGCAGACAAATGGAAGCGGTCAAATCCGGGTTTAACCAGGTCTGTGCTTCTACAACTTAATTCTTTGAGATTCTCCTTTTATTGATATGGATGGATGTGGAAAATGAGCAATTACTTTGAGGGAGAATGACAAATGAACAATTACACAAGCATTTTCTTAAATACAATTAGTTTTTATCTCGAGTAGATTGAATTGATTTCTCATGGTCATGGTTATTAAGTTAGGATTTCTGGTTTTTTTTCCACAATTGGTTGAGCTATTTTTCCATTAAATGCTGTCGATTTGGTTACAACAATAACAGTAACTAGAACATGATTACTTTTTACTGCCTATTTTTGTCAAAATGAAAACTTATCAATCTGCTAATCTCTCAGATATAAGATCTGCTAATCTCTCGTTTCGTCTCATTTTTCTAACAAGCTATTATTATACTAGTCATAGTGAAGTAATGCGGATGTTTGGTTTAGCTAGTCTACTGATCTCTTTTGATAGCCCAAAATAATATTATTAGGTTTACTTTTTCCCATTACTGATGATTTTAGGATACGCTTTCTTGATTCTTCAGGTTTTCCCCATCAAACATCTTCAGGTTTTTTCTGAAGAGGAATTAGAGCGCCTATTATGTGGAGAACGTGAATTTTGGACTGTATGTATTTATTTTATCTAATTATCAATCTGGATTGGGTTGTATTATTTTTACTAACTTATTGATGTTATCCTTTTAGCAGTCCAATGAGCTATTGGATCATATCAAGTTTGATCATGGATACACATCTAGCAGCCCTCCCATTCTCAATGTTAGTCCTTATTTATTTCTTTGCCTATATTTTTTTTTTTATCACACGGAATCTATAATCCGGTTCCTTGCTTATACAAATTTCAGCTACTGGAAATTATTCGGGAGTTTAATCAAGAACTGCAACGAGCATTCCTGCAGTTTGTAACTGGGGCACCTAGGCTTCCTCCTGGTGGCTTGGCATCTCTCAATCCAAAACTGACAATCGTTCGCAAGGTCCAACCACAATTCACTGTACCTTTCTCTAATGTTTATGTTTGACGTGTTTATTACTCACTTTGTTGCCTGCTGGTTTTTGGGATGGTTTAACAGCATTCTAGTCAATGTGCCGATGCTGACCTGCCTAGTGTGATGACTTGTGCCAATTATCTGAAAATGCCGCCATACTCTTCAAAAGTAACCCCTCTTTTGCCCTTACAGATTCTGTTTATTCGAATTATTTGTCGAAATAAAAACAGTTGCAACATCTATGTCCACTATTATAATATAAGTTATAATAAGGAAAGACTAGGGGCGATACTAAAATTTGTTGAAGTTGTGTCGCACCCATTTTTCTATTGACTTAGATGGCAAATATATAAAATTAAATACAAACTAAAATGACAAATATGTAAAATTACTACTAATTAAAAGGATAATTATGTAAAATAAATCCACATAAATAGCATGGGAAGTGGATTAGTGGGTGCAAAAGTAGGAATAAATAGAATAGAAGGAGAAGAAATAGGGATAAGGTTACTTGATAAAAGTAAATAATAAACAATAAACATATAAAACAAAATCTCATAATTCAGAAAACTAACTCCACGTATTTTTTAATTTGGCACTAACAAAGAATAATGTAGGAAGTGGGTTAGTGGGAGAAAAAGAAAAAATAAGTGGAGTAGAATGGGAAGGAGGAATAAGATTACATAATAAAAAAATTAATATTAAAGCATGCACCTAGGTTCATGCCACCCTTGTAGTATTTTAATAATGTGCTGACTTCTACAGGAGACAATGAAAGAGAAGCTTTTGTATGCCATAACAGAAGGACAAGGATCGTTCCATCTCTCGTAGCTTCGCTTCTTTTATCTCTATTAAAGAGCAGGTACATAAGTTTGTGAATTTGTAATTATCACATTAGGTGGTGGTGATGGTGGTGGTGGTGGTTGTGGTGTAGATAAATGACCGGGGCATTGTGGTGATCGCCATGGCCGGGATGGAAACAGGAGCTGACTGCCGTGGAACAAAAGGAAGCCTCTGCCCTAACTAACAGGTGGGATTGTGTAAATGACAGGTAAATATAAGTAGTTGATTTACGTCTCTAGAGGGCGAACGTACAGGGAAAAGTTTGGCACGTTTTCAGATAGAAACAAGCTTCCCACTCAATCTCTCTTTCATGTACAAAGCAATGTACAGGGTTTTATTGTTATATGTCTTCTCCTTTTGGTGGATATGCAAAATTATTGTTGATGGATGTGAAACAAGCTTATTTAAGTGCTTTGCAAAATTGTTGGTGTCCTGTTTTATTCTCTCTTTTTGGCTCCTTCATTTGATTGTACATGCTAGCATTTGTGTCACTTTGCAACAATTAATGTTTATATAGAGCATTTACAATGTGGTTACTAGGACCTCAACCAAGGCCAGCCAACCAGTTTGTTTCTTTAGGAGTTATTTGGCAATGCACTAACACTTATTTGCTTGTTTATTATAAGTTGTCACATCACCTCTCTACTTTTCTATATATTTTTTCATAAAAAATTAAAAAATTGCTAAAAAATCACATAATCTTTTTATTTTTCTACACATATTCTTAGCATGAATCATTTTATGGCAATTTGGTGTATGAAGGGAAGCAAGTATGATGCTTTTTATAGACCATTTATTTGTGATGGGTTTTTCATGCCTCGACATATTTTTTTATGCGGTTTTACTATGATTAATTTTGACTACAATGATTGGTTTTTCTCCAATCAACTAGACATTTAATCTTATGAATGGCTGGATTGGACGACTAGTTGACTGGAGAAAAGTTGGAGTAATCTTCTAATATGTTAAAAAATGCCCAGAGTTTGTGCATGTTCCTTTTATCTCCTTAAAAGACTCTTGATGACAGCTTCACTTGGAGTTCTTTTTTTTTTTTTGAGGAAACGATAATACCAGCAAATATATTAATAAGAAAAAGAACAAAGATTACAAGCCAACACTATTCAATGGACAAGCAAACATAACAAACAAAAGCAGAACCAACAAGATAGGCAACCAACAGAGCCCAAAAAACAAGTCCCCAGCTCCTATTAGATTGCTCGGCGTCGAGGTGGTCTAAAAAGACTGGGATCGTTGAAGCAGTCTTCAATTCTCAACTCTCTCTTACGTTTCCCAGCAAGAGGGCCCAAACACAATTCTCTGGAATGTGTGCTACAAGATCTAGGAGCCCGACTTGATCTGCCAAGTCTTGGAGCCTTAACTTTTCCAATTCTAGAGAAATGGGCAGAGGTGGGTGCATCAGACTTGAAGCTACCTACTCTAGGAGCTCTGATTCGTTTAGAACCTCCTGCATGAAAAACCATAAAGGAATCAGATAACGGATCAGGAAGTGGAGTTGAGTCAAGACCTAGTGGTGGTAGCTGCTCGTCAAAGTCTTGAGAAAGAGAAAAAGACGGAATTGGTGGCGAAACTTCATCCGAAACGGGTGGGGACATCTGAACTTCAGGAAATGAAGCCTCCTCGTCAAGTTGCATATCTGGGTTGGAATGCCCTTGTGGCTGGAGTGCCACAATTGACAAACTTGGTCGGTGCAGAAAGTGAAAAGAACCGACAGATTGTAGATTTTGCCGCAATGTACGATCGATGAGGAGAAAATTCTTGCCAAGACGCACCTTGTGACGATGCTGAATCTCCCTTTTGAAAGTACCACCAGACACCTTACCCCCTCGAAACTGACGTCCACCTGATTCGTTGATACAGCCTACCTTAGGCTTGCTTCCATCACCCCCATCCGTCCCACTATCACAACAATCTGGCCAAGACGAATGCGAGGATGGGCCACATGGGCCAGAACCAACACTAAAAACCGAGGAGTCAAACATGTCGTGATCCCTCATGGGGGGGATGTCTGCTAGTCCAACGTCGTCATCCATACCCACGGAACCCTCCAATGTGGCAAAGTTGAACCACAAACAAACTGAAAATCCTTATCATCCATAGTATCCTTAATGAGCGCAATCTCCAATGGGTCCAAATGGGGGAATTGATCAAATGGGAAGTTATCAAAAGGCAGAAAGCTTTTCAACTCATCTAGCCTATCTTCCTCCTCCAGAAGAATACCTTTACCCTTCTCCTTCCGAGAGAGGCGATTTTTGGAAGCCCTCTTGGGTTTGAGAAGAAACCCCTTCTTCAACATGAGGAGAAAAAAAATAACCAGAAGACACCCAAAAACGTGATGGCAGAGGAGGGAGGAAACAAAACGAACTAGACGAACCCACCAGAAACAGGAAAGAAAAGGATCACCAGAAAGACACCACCAACACCGCCTGATCCAAATTACCCCTAGTATATATATTTCAAACAGATCTGTCACTTGCACAGGATTGTCAAACAGACAGCCTCTCTCTCCAAGGTCTCTGTCTCTCGATTCAAACCAGCCCCTCTCTCTCTCCCTCTCTTATGGAGCCGCCGGAGTGGCCTTCAACCTTGTGCCGCCGCCTCAGATGCTGAAGATCTTCAAACCCACCCTCTAGCTAATCTGATATATCATCACAAGCATCCAGTTATCCACGCCATTCAGATCAAACCACTCCAAAATCAACGTCTGAGAGGATAGATCTAAGAGGCGCGACGGCGCGATGGAGCTGAGAGGCGCGATGGAGTTCTTTATGTTTCATTTGTTTTCATCTTTGGTTGTAAAACCGTGAGTTCTTGCTTTCTGTTGTGCTAAGATTTTAGTTCACATGATGTTCAATGTTCAATTTTGGATCTTAAAAAGGGGAAATATCACATCAGTTGGTTGTTGAAAAAATAATTACCAATTAATAAGAAACTTTATAAATATTAATTATTAAATTTGTAATTGTTTTTATGAATTTGTATTTTTTTTCTGACTTCACTGGGATGTAATAACCTCTTCTTAAAATGGATGAAAGACTAAAACTATTCAGTTCATAGAATTGTACTTACTGTTTTGGTTTGAATCCAAATTGGATTTGTATATATATATATTATTAGCTATTTTTTTTTTTAGGTCTCCCTAGTATACCACGATCATGAGACTAATCCTTCACGGTTTAGGAAAGACCTCGGCATGACACCATTTACCAAGGATTTAAGGCTGCTCCATGCCCAAGGTGGGAATCGAACCCCCAACACTTGGTTAAGGGAGGGGGAGTCCCTTCCACTCCACCACACCCCCTGGGTTATATATTATTAGCTATTTACTATAGACATTAAGTACTTGATTAATACCTAATATACAGAAATTAACCCTAATATCTTATAACCCTCTCATCTCATTTAGTTGACTACCAGGAGCAAGAACAATAAACATACACACGAAAGAGTTCTAACAAATGAAAAACATTAACAAATAAATTTATAAAAAAAAAAAATGAAAAAAATTAACGAATAAATCAAAATGCCTATTAGGAGACTTACAAGGAAGTTTGTTTCATTGCAATGTTAAAAAGCCCATTGGGAGACTTATAAGAGAGTTTATTTGATTATAATGTGTTGCTTCTTGAAAAAAATATTACAAATGATAATAATAATCTATACTATTATTAAAAGCCAACAGGAACTTTGGTGTCCTGAAGCTCTCTTAGAAAAAAAATTTCATTTTTCCTAAAATTGCCATAACTTCTTAAATAATTATATTATTTTTACACTAATATTAATTTGTAGTTAAAGGTAACATGATAAATTCAAACTAACCAACCAATTCCACCACCCTACGTTTCCAAACTGCACAGCAATTCTAAATCAGTTTCAACATCTTCGAATTTTGTTTTGAATTATTGAAACCGAGAGAGAGAGTGTGTAACAACCTCCATACTGTTTACCGATAAATCACTAAATTACCTACTGATTTCTGCTAAACTGGACTGCTTATGACTGATAATTGAACTAACTGAAGTACTGAACGGACTGATTGAAACTGGAACTGAATTGACTAAGCATATCTAATGTATTGCATGTTTATCTGTTCAATTATTTGATTATCTGTTGGTATGTTTATGTTTAAATTGCAAATTGAAGGCCTTATCGGTGGCCGAACTGAAAATTGTTTAGTGTTTCATAATCAGTGGAATTTTTGTGATTTAATGGTATATTTATCTAAAAGGTGATTAGGTATGATTAAATTAGATTAAATAGTGATAAATCGCTAACTTGGACTTATTTACCAATTAGACCACTTAGTGGGCCACTTAGTCTAATATTGTTGAGCCTTATACATGAAGATTAAACATTTCCTCAGCCCCTTATTCTTGCTATAGTCGACCAAGTGAGGGAGAATGAGAGAATTTGGGTTCCATCTAGAGAATTGGCTTGTAGACTTGAAGAATTTGTAGGAAATTGGCAAATTTAGCTCCCACACCTTGATTACAAGACTTAGGCAAGGTAAATGAATCCTTCATTGTTGCATTTAAGGTTGTTCTTGCATGAGTCAAGTTAAATTGTAGAGTTAAGACATGAATTGGTTCCAAAGTGTTGATATGGCGTTTAATTCATGGATGGATGTTTGAATTGATGAGTTTTGAGTTGAATCCATGGTAAAATGTACATGCATGTTCATAAATAGACTTGAGTCCATGAATTCATCATGTTTTTGAAGAAATAAGTCCATTTGGACAAGCTTTGAAGGTTGAATTTGGTTTGAATCCATGTATGTTGCATATTCTCCATGTTCATGAAAAATGGGTTTGAAAATGGTTTTAATTGACTCACCTTTGGGGCTTGAATTCATAAATTGAGCTTTGAAACTTGTTATATATTGAATTTGGATGTGTTTTCCAGAATTTGGGCCCAAGAGGTTGAGTTTTGAGTGAAAGAATGCTTGGTTTGAGCTTAGGAGACAAATCTGGAAATTCCAGAATTTGGCTTCTTCGCTCGAGCGACCAACCTTTGTTCGAAGCTACGCTCGAGTGTAGAATTGGGGGCTCGTACGTAAAATTTCAAAGATCCAAGATTTCTTTTCGTTGACAGCACCGCGGCGAAGGATTTCTCGCTCGAGCGAAGCCTTTGATTTTGGAAGCTCGCTCGAGCGAAGAAAGGCTCGCTCGAACGAGGCTCCTATTTCAGCAAACTTTGCAAAATATTTTTTAAGTGTATTTTTGCATCATCGTCCCATTCTAGGCATTCTTAGGCCTAGTTTAAGGCATCTTAATGAAGATATAGATGTAGAATACACCAAGGCAAATTAGAGATTAAGTTATGATATTTCCCAACTGTGTAGCTTAGTGTGTGTTCAACTTGTGAACTGTGTAAGGTTGGCGACTAGGGAGACACGTTCTAGTATACTGTAGCCCGAACTCTGTGAGTAACAATTGTGTAAAGATATGTTCAACTGAGAATGTTTTCTGACTGTTTACGGAACTGTTTCCTGCAATGATTATTGTTATTTGATTGAATGTATGTCCTATATTCTGAAATGTATTGTGGCATCCTTAGCAACTCATCAGATATCGTTATCGCCATCACAGAGATCTCGTCGGTTCCTCGTGGAACCACTCATTCTTGATTGATGGCCATCATTACTGTTCGGTCTTTAAGACCTACTGTTTACTGCTATGCTAAGGGATGTACCACATATGACTGAATAATTGTTCTTATTGGAAAGACTGAAATATTGTTTAATGAACTGTTTTCATTACTGTAAGGACATTTTATTCTTAACTTCTTTACGCATTATGTTATTCACTGGGCTTTAGCTCACTGTTTATATATATATGTAGGAGCTCAGCCACCAGATCGGAGCTAGGGGCATGGGTTAGACTCTAGTTTTGCCAAGCCAGCCTTTGTGCCTCACTGCGAGGTTCCGAGTTGCCATGCTAAGGCTTAGGGGTGTTTTAGCATTTCCTCTCATCTTGTCTCCTTTGTTTTGTATAGGCATTATCTCTTTCTTATCTTGTTATCAAGGGATTAGGTCCTGTCTTGTATATTGTAAATTTTGTATAGATCTGACTTGTTCTACACGTGTGAATGCATGAAAAATCTTTTTGGCATACAGATAGTCACAGCTCAATGGACATTATTTATTTACTGTATTGGCCGCCAGTTCCCGAACTCTGTTTTATTGTACTCATGTTAGCGGGCCTTGATAATCTCGGATTCTTGGCGATTCTGATGCTAAACCCATAGGCTAAGGTTTGGTCAGTAATGAGTGGTATCGAGCGATACTTAACCACGAGTTATACCCCACACACGTGTCCAAATGAGCTATAGGGTGTCCTAGAAAAGTGATTAGGGCATTTCATGAACTTGAAAAGTGTGTGGCTATGTTATGACTGAATACATGTTAATGTGATAACTGCCTAAATATGCAACTGTTTATGTTATAAGTGCTATAACTGTTATAACTGCTTATAGTGAAATGGACAATGCAAATGAACCTAAATCATCCGAGGCCAGAATGGCACGAATGGAAAGAATGATGGAACTGATAGCTGCTAGACTTGAGCAACAACAGAACCAACAAATTTCACCTCCTCCTCCCTCCAAGACAAACCAACTCCAATGCAAATGTGAATGATGGGGATATTATTGCTCTCACCCATAAATTCAGCAAGATGAAACTACCATCCTTTCAGGGAGGCCTTGAACCGCTAAAGGTTGAAGCTTGGGTGCTTGAGACAGAAAAACTATTTGAAGTGTTTCCGTGCTCAGAAGCAAATAAAGTACTGTTAGCTACCTTCACCCTACAAGAAGAAGCTAGAAAGTGGTGGATGTTGATCCGTGATACAAATACTGTTATGACTTGGGCTCAGTTCAAAGAGTCCTTCTTTGAAAAGTACTTCCCACAATGCGTCAGGGATAGGAAAGTAACCGAATTTGAACAACTGAGACAAGGTACAATGTCTGTGGCTGAATATGAAGCAAGGTTCACTGAGCTTGCCAGATATGCACCACATATAGTGGACACTGACTACAAGAAGGCCAGAAAATTTGAGGGTGGCCTTAATGTTGCAATACTTGACCGAATAAGTGTTTTGAAACTACCTACTTTTGTGGGTGTTCTCGACCGGGCATTGATAGCCGAGTCGAACATTGCAGCAGTGAAACAATCTGAAACACCAACAACTAAATGGCATGGTAAAAAGCAGGGTTTCAAATTCAAAAAGGCAAGCACAACCCGGCCAACAAGAAACAGAATACGGGGTCAACAACTAGCCCCAGTCAAGGGAGTAGGTTCATTCCACCCTGCTCTGTATGTGGCAACAAGCACAAAGGGGTTTGTCACAAAATATCTGGAGCCTGTTACAGATGTGGCAAAGTGGGCCACATGGTTAGAGATCGTCCCTTCGCTCATCAGTTAGTAGCAAAGCTACACCAAGCGCAAGAATCACAATCAGCACCAAAGCCTAACCCCAAAGCTACGGAAAGAGCCTATGAGGCAGGTGAAGTTTAAATCGTAATCTGAGAGCGCGCAAAATACTGAAACCGTTGTGTCAGGTATCCTCTCTATTTGTACACAAAATGCATATGTATTGATTGATTCGGGGTCTATACACTCATATGTATCGCATGCTTTCTCACGGAAATTGAATAGACCCTTAGAACCCATGAATTACCTGTTAGCTGTATCATCACCTATTGGGGGATCCATGACATGTACATATATGTATTCTGCTTGTGAGATTATTGTTGGGGATATGCATCTGTTTATTGATTTACTGCCATTGAACATTGATCATTTCGATGTAATATTGGGGATGGATTGGTTACAAAAATATCATGCCACTATTGATTGTATGACCAAGCAAGTTGTTTTTCGTCCACCTGGTTTGCCTGAATTTGTGTTTAATGGGAGTGGAGTAGTACCTCCTCCGTATTTGATTTCTTCAGTGAAAGCTGTTAAATTAATTAGAAATGGGTGTAAAGGATATCTGTGTTCTGTGCTGACTGTGTCTACTGATGATAGTGTTAAAACTGACGTGAATTGTATTCTTATAGTCAGAGAATTCCCAGATGTATTTCCAGATGATTTGCCAGGGGATTTAATTGACAGGGAAATTGAATTTACTGTGGATGTGGTTCCGGGTACACAGCCAATATCTAAAGCCCCTTACAGAATGGCCCCAACTGAACTGAAGGAGTTGAAAGTGCAATTGCAAGAACTGTTAGACAAGAAGTTTATTAGGCCCAGTACTTCACCGTGGGGTGCACCTGTTTTGTTTGTAAAGAAGAAAGATGGCTCGCTGAGACTATGCATTGATTACCGTGAATTGAACAAGGTAACTGTGAAAAATAAATACCCATTGCCACATATTGATGATTTATTTGATCGATTCTGAGGTGCACAAGTGTTTTCCAAGATTGATCTCAGATCGGGGTATCATCAACTGAAGGTTAAACCGGAAGACATTGATAAAACTGCTTTTAGAACGAGGTATGGCCATTATGAATTTTTAGTTATGCCATTCGGAGTCACAAATGCCCCTGCTGCCTTTATGGACCTTATGAATAGAATTTTTAAACCATACCTTGATGATTTCATTGTGGTATTTATTGATGACATACTGATTTACTCAAAAAGTAGAGAAGAACATGAACACCATCTAAGACTTGCCTTGCAAACCCTAAGGGAACAGAAACTGTATGTTAAACTGTCTAAATGTGAGTTTTGGCTTGATCATGTTATGTTTTGGGGGCATGTTGTTAACAAAGATGGAATTTCTGTTGATCCGCAGAAAATTGAAGCTGTAGTGAACTGGCCTAGACCAACAAATGTGACTGAAGTCCGAAACTTTTTGGGATTGGCTGGATATTACAGAAGATTTGTCAAAGACTTCTCCAAAATTGCCCTACCATTGACTCAGCTAACTCAGAAGGGGACATCATTTGACTGGACTGACCAGAGGGAATCAGCATTCCAAGAGTTGAAAACTCGACTTGTGACTGCACCGATTTTGACTTTACTTTCAGGTACGGATGGTTATACTGTATTTAGTGATGCTTCTCATAAGGATCTGGGGTGTGTTTTAATGCAGAATGGGAGAGTTATTGCTTATGCTTCCCGACAGTTGACACCACATGAAAAGAACTATCCGACCCATGATTTGGAACTGGCTGCGGTGGTGTTTGCACTGAAAATTTGGCGTCACTATCTATATAGGGCGACATGTGAAGTATACACCGACCACAAGAGTTTGAAATATTTCTTCACACAGAAAGAACTAAATATGAGACAGCGCAGATGGCTAGAACTGATCAAAGACTACGACCTACAGATTCTGTACCATCCAGGAAAAGCCAACACTGTTGCCGACGCATTGAGCCAAAAGTCAATTGCCAACCTAGCTTGGTTGCTCACCGGACAGAAAGAGCTGCTTTGTGACCTTGAAAATTTTGAAATTGAAGTTGTTTTGAGAGAACAAGGTGGAACGCTAGCTGCTATTTCTGCTCAACCGGCATTGATTGAAGAAGTTAAAGAGAAACAGCAACTGGATGACTTTTTGAAAAAGATCATCGAAGAGAGGGAAATTAAACCGAGACCGGGATTCAAATTTGAGAACAATGTACTGAAATTTCAAGAAAGATCAGTGTGTTTAATGACACCGAATCGAAAAGAAGAGTTCGCAAGAGGGCCACAATTCAAAATTGTCTATCCACCTAGGAATACGAAAATGTACCAAGATCTCAAAGCGTAATTTCGTGGCCGGAATGAAGAAAGAAATTGCCGACTTTGTGTCCAAATGTCTTCATTGCCAACAAGTCAAAGCCGAACATCAACGACCTGCCGAATTATTGCAACCCTTACCCATACCAGAGTGGAAATGGGAGCATATCACGATGGATTTTATCGTCGGGTTACCTCGCTCCAGAAAAGATATGGATTCAATTTGGGTTATCGTTGATAGACTAACCAAATCTGCTCACTTCTTACCTGTCAAGACAATCTATAATGCGGACAAATTGGCTGTTATCTATATTGATGAAATTATGAGACTGCATGGAGTGCCTGTGTCTATTGTTTCTGACAGGGATTCAAAGTTTACATCGAGGTTTTGGCAAAGCCTACAGACTGCATTGGGTACTGAATTGAGACTGAGTAGTGCCTACCATCCTCAGACAGATGGCCAGTCAGAAAGGACCATCCAGACTCTAGAGGATTTACTGAGAATGTGTGTCCTTGATTTTCAGGGAGATTGGGAAAGTCATTTGCCCTTAGTTGAATTTGCCTACAATAACAGCTACCATTCGAGTATTGGTATGGCACCTTTCGAGGCATTGTATGGCAGGAAATGTCGATCTCTGATTTGCTGGGCAGAAGTTGGAGATGGGCCTTTGCTTGGGCCTGAGATTGTGTATGAAATGACTGAAAAAGTGAAACTAATTCAAGAGACCTAAAACCGCAGGCAAGCGGAAAAGTTATGCGATGCCGAATGACGAAGAGTGAATGAAGGTGATCACGTTTTGTGAAAGTGACACCAATGAAAGGCGCACTTCGTTTTGGAGTCAAAGGCAAGTTAGCGCCAAGATATGTTGGGCCGTATGAGATTATTGAGAAAATCAATCCGGTGGCGTATCAAGTTGCGCTTCCTCCTGAAATGGAGCATATGCATAATGTTTTCCACATTTTGATGTTGAGAGATTATCCCCGGGATCCCTTCCATGTGATTGAGCCTACTTGTATCGTGTTGAGTGATGACTACACTTACGAAGAACGGCCTATACAGATTGTAAACAGACGGATCAATAAACTGAGAAACAAAGAGATCCCGTTAGTGAAAGTTGACTGGCAGAACCATGGTGGCGTGTATGCCACTTGGGAAAGGGAAGATGACATGGCTAAGCGATATCCTGATTTGTTCCCGCTGGATCCTGTTTTCTTCCAGAATGAAGGTAACTCGAGTTTAGATGACTAAACTCCTTATAAGGAGGGGAGATCAGAATAATTCCCATCGTTCTGGATAAATCATCAATTACCTGATTTGCTAAAGATCACTTATGGTGATAATTGAACTAATCAAGTAATCTTGAGCGGATGATTGAAAATCGAATCAATTGACTAAGCATATCTAATGTATTGCATGTTTATCTGTTCGATTATTTGATTATCTGTTGGTATGTTTATGTTTAAATTGCAAATTGAAGGCCTTATTAGCGGCCGAACTGAAAATTGTTTGGTGTTTCATGATCGGTGGAATTTTTGTGATTTAATGGTATATTTATCTAAAAGGTGATTAGGTATGATTAAATTAGATTAAATAGTGATAAATCGCTAACTTGGACTTATTTACCAATTAGACCACTTAGTGGGCCACTTAGTCTAATATTGTTGAGCCTTATACATGAAGATTAAACATTTCCTCAGCTCCTTATTCTTGCTATAGCCGACCAAGTGAGGGAGAATGAGAGAATTTGGGTTCCATTTAGAGAATTGGCTTGTAGACTTGAAGAATTTGTAGGAAATTGGCAAATTTAGCTCCCACACCTTGATTACAAGACTTAGGCAAGGTAAATGAATCCTTCATTGTTGCATTTAAGGTTGTTCTTGCATGAGTCAAGTTAAATTGTAGAGTTAAGACATGAATTGGTTCCAAAGTGTTGATATGGAGTTTAATTCATGCATGCATGTTTGAATTGATGAGTTTTGAGTTGAATCCATGATAAAATGTACATGCATGTTCATAAATAGACTTGAGTCCATGAATTCATCATGTTCTTGAAGAAATGAGTCCATTTGGACAAGCTTTGAAGGTTGAATTTGGTTTGAATCCATGCATGTTGCATATTCTCCATGTTCATGAAAAATGGGTTTGAAAATGGTTTTAATTGACTCACCTTTGGGGCTTGAATTCATAAATTGAGCTTTGAAACTTGTTATACATTGAATTTGGATGTGTTTTCCAGAATTTGGGCCCAAGAGGTCGAGTTTTGAGTGAAAGAATGCTTGGTTTGAGCTTAGGAGACAAATCTGGAAATTCCAGAATTTGGCTTCTTCGCTCGAGCGACCAACCTTTGTTCGAAGCTACGCTCGAGCGTAGAATTGGTGGCTCGAGCGTAAAATTTCAGCATCCAGTACTTTTACTGTTTCGACAGACCGCTCAAGCGAAGAATTTCTCGCTCGAGCGAAGCCTTTGATTTTAGAAGCTCGCTCGAGCGAAGGAAGGCTCGCTTGAGTGAGGCTCCTATTTCAGCAAACTTTGCAAAATATTTTTTTTAAGTGTATTTTTGCATCCTCGTCCCATTCTAGGCATTCTTAGGCCTAGTTTAAGGCATCTTAATGAAGATATAGATGTAGAACACACCAAGGCAAATTAGAGATTAAGTTATGATATTTCCCAACTGTGTAGCTTAGTGTGTGTTCAACCTGTGAACTGTGTAAGGTTGGCGACTGGGGAGACACGCTCTAGCATACTGTAGCCCGAACTCTGTGAGTAACAATTGTGTAAAGATATGTTCAACTGAGAATGTTTTCTCGAATCAAGCTTCGCTTCTCGAATGATTATTGTTATTTGATTGAATGTATGTCCTATATTCTGAAATGTATTGTGGCATCCTTAGCAACCATCAGATATCGTTATCGCTATCATTAGAGATCTCTGCTTGCCTCGTGGAACCACTCATTCTTGATTGATGGCCATCATTCTTTGTTAGGTCTTTAAGACCTCATGTTTCTTGCTATGCTAAGGGATGTACCATATGGTGAATAATTGTTCTTATTGGAAAGACTGAAATATTGTTTAATGAACTGTTTTCATTACTGTAAGGACATTTTATTCTTAACTTCTTTACGCATTATGTTATTCACTGGGCTTTAGCTCACTGTTTATATATATATGTAGGAGCTCAGCCACCAGATCGGAGCTAGGGGCATGGGTTAGACTCCAGTTTTGCCAAGCCAGCCTTTGTGCCTCACTACGAGGTTCCGAGTTGCCATGCTAAGGCTTAGGGGTGTTTTAGCATTTCCTCTCTGTACTGTCTCACTGTTTTGTATAGATCATATCTCGCTTTCTTATCGTTATCAAGGATTAGGTCCTGTCTTTGTATATGTCAGAATTTTGTATAGATCGTCTTGTTCTACACGTGTGAATGCATGAAAAATCTTTTTGGCATACAGACTGTCACAGCTCAATGGACATTATTTATTTACTGTATTGGCTTCCACCAGTACGAACTCGCTTTTCTTGTACTCATTAGCGGGCCTTGATAATCTCGGATTCTTGGCGATTCTGATGCTAAACCCATAGGGCCGGGTTTGGGTCATAACAGAGAGAGATCAGATCTAGTGAAGTAGAGATTGGAGAATGAAAGGCTTCATCAATACTGGAGATTTCATAAAATCATCAACATTCCTAAAGATCTCAGGTCTCATTTTCATATCACTCGCTTTCTTCTACTTGGGCAAGCACTAGTCCGATGGTTCTCACAGTAATAATATACTATGTACTCTGTTTTTCTCACTCTTCCGTTTTTCATATTCAAATGTATATTGAGGGTCGATTTGATTTTCTCATAATAATAATGTTGAGCAGACTGGAAGTGGCTTTATAAACGTGGATAGAGAAAGAGGTGTGGATGGGTATGATCTGAAGTTGTAGAATGGCCATGAAAATGGAGGACGCATCGAAAAGGTGATGATGTTCAAAACCAATCCTGCAACCAATGATTGGATTCCAAGCATTGAAGACCATCAGGTGTAGTGTTGAATCATCAGATCTATCAAGTTTTGAACAAAAATTCTGTTTTTTTATACTATTATTTTGTATTATCAGGCGATCTATGTATCCTCTGCGAAGCTGAATCGGAGCGAGAGTGGTTAGATTAAAATTGAATGAAACTGGAATGCTGTGTTTTATTATTACTGTGTGCATTATGGGTTGGACAGGAGATAATAATGACGAATAAGGATGAGTTTGGTGGAAAGATTAAACAATTTTTTGCAAATGGTTATCAATTTAATTTAATGGGATTGTTCTTATCCAAATCATTGTTTTGCTTCATTTTCTCATTTGATAACATTATTTAATCGGATTGGTTTTCTTTTATTAAAAAAGATTAGGTTTTTCTATTTTTTTTAGAGGTTTATATAATTATCATAAATTTTAATTATGCAATTGAATATACAAATTAAAAAAAAAAAAAAAACAAATTGAATGAGAATGTATTAAATTTTTTATCAATTGAGTTTTCAAATAAGTTTACACATACATCGCGTGTATCCAGCCGCTAGTAAATTAAAAAGCCCACTATGAGACTCACAGCAAAATTTGAAGATAGCAATGTTAAAAAGTCCATTGTGACACTCAGAGTAGAATTTGTTTGATTGCAGTCTTGCCACTTGAAAAAAAATAAATTAAACAACAATAATAAATTAAAAATCACACTCTGAGACTTTGCAGGTCCATTACGATGTAATAGTAGAAATAGTTTTAAATAATTGTTGTATGAAAAATGATAACATATTAGTTGATGTGTAAGTATGTTATAATTAATATTTTATAAAAGTATTATGAATGATGACAATTTTTTAGAAATTGTAGTTTTAAATCAAGCCGAATCATGTTTTGTTGGTTCAATCTAGTTTTGTTCAAAAAATTTTATAATTTAATTTGATTCTAAATTTATGAAATTTTAGTTAGTAATTTATTTTTTAGTTTCATCTAAAAGTCAATCAAATTGAGCCATGCACATCCCTAACTTAGATAGCTCCTAGTCTTCTCCTAAAAATTAAAATAATAATAATAATAATATTATTATTATTACATTCATATCTTTTTGTGACATCTATATGATGGGTTTGTATTGAACATGAGAGAGACACATTTTGTTAATTAAAAAAGAAAGAAAATCATAATTGTAATGTGCAAATAACAAACAAACAAGCGGCCCTAATATACTCTACGTAGTACTTCCATCTCCACCCAATACTCGCCTTGCCTTCCCCTTCAAAACAAAAATATCCCCCCGACTCTCTCTCTCTCTCTCTCTCTCTCAATTTAAACAACAAACCTCTCCCTCTCTCCCCTCCCCAAATGGACAGGCCATGAACAACACTAAACCACCACTCTCATCTTCATCATCACCACCACAACCAAGCCAATTCCCATTAACCCACACTCTCACTCTCCACTGGGTTTCACCACCACCCTCCACCACCACCACATTCAAACCCAAGTTCCCATTTCGCACACTAGCCACCTCCGCCAACCACCCCACCAATCCCAACAACCTCTCCCTCTCCACCACCACCACCACCACACCTCCCAATTCCCAACACCAAACTCTCCTCACCCTCCTCCGCCAAAGAAAAACAGACCAAGCTTGGATTCTCTACACCCAGTGTTCCCACCTTCCTACCCCCACCTGTCTCAGCCGCCTTGTCTCCCAACTCTCTTACCAAAACACCCCCCAAAGCCTCTCTCGAGCCCAGTCCATCATCCAACGCCTCCGCCATGACCACCAGCTCCACCGCCTCGACGCCAACTCCCTCGGCCTCCTCGCCGTCGCTGCTGCCAAGTCCGGCCACACCCTCTACGCCTCCTCTCTCATCAAATCCATGCTCAAATCCGGCTATCTCCCCCATGTCAAGGCCTGGAGCGCCGTCGTCAGCCGCCTCGCCGCCTCCGGTGACGACGGTCCCTCCGAAGCTCTCAAACTGTTTGGTTCCGTTCTCCAGCGAGTTCGCCGGTTCTCTGACAAAGAAGTTGTCGGAGACTCAAGGCCTGACACGGCCGCTTTCAATGCCGTTCTCAATGCCTGTTCGAATATTGGGGATACTAAGAGGTTCCTCCAACTGTTCGATGAAATGCCTGAGTTGGGTTGTGAGCCTGATGTTTTGACTTATAATGTGATGATCAAATTGTGTGCGAGAGCTGATAGGAAAGATTTGATTGTGTTTGTATTGGAAATGATTTTGATGAAGGAAATTCCACTTTGTATGACCACATTGCATTCGATCGTTGCAGCGTATGTTGGTTTTGGGGAGCTGGAAATCGCGGAGAGAATTGTGCAGGCAATGAGGGAAGGTCGGCGAGACCTTTGCAAAATTCTGAGGGAATTGAATTTTGAAAACCCAAATCGAAATGAAAGGGATGTGTTTGAGAAGTTGCTTCCCAATTCTATTGATTCGAGTAATTACGAGCCACCATTGTTGCCTAAGATATACACTCCTGACTCTAGAATGTACACTACTCTTATGAAGGGTTATATGAAACAAGGTCGAGTGAGCGACACGGTCAGAATGCTAGAGGCAATGCGCCATCAAGAAGATGGTGCTAGCCACCCTGACCATGTCACTTACACAACCGTTATATCAGCGCTCGTGAAGGTGGGATCAATGGATCGTGCACGACAGGTCTTGGCAGAGATGGCTCGAATTGCTGTTCCGGCTAATAGGATCACTTACAATATTCTCCTCAAAGGGTATTGCCAACAACTACAAATAGACAAGGCAAAGGAGTTGATGCGAGAGATGACCAATGATGTAGTGATTGAGCCTGATGTGGTCTCGTATAATACTTTAATTGATGGATGTATACTAGTTGATGATAGCACCGGGGCTCTTGCATACTTCAATGAGATGCGAGCGAGAGGAATCGCTCCTACTAAGATTAGTTACACCACTTTGATGAAAGCTTTTGCTTTGTCAGGTCAACCAAAGCTAGCTAACAAGGTGTTTGATGAAATGCTCAAAGACCCTCGAGTGAAGGTTGATTTGGCCGCATGGAATATGTTGGTGGAAGGGTATTGTAGGTTGGGTTTTATCGAAGCAGCGAAGAAAATAGTTGAGACGATGAAAGAGAAGGGGTTCCACCCAAATGTGGCTACTTATGGAAGCCTTGCGAATGGGATTGCAGTTGCTAGAAAGCCCGGGGAAGCGCTTTTGCTTTGGAATGAAATCAAGGAGAGGTGTGGAATGGAAAAGGAAAGGGAGGTTTCTAATTATGTTTCCTCAACTATCCCACCACTGCTGAAGCCTGATGAAGGTCTCTTGGATACTCTGGCAGATGTCTGTGTCCGAGCTGCTTTCTTCAGGAAGGCTCTGGAGATCGTTGCTTGTATGGAGGAGTATGGAATACCGCCAAATAAGACCAAGTATACAAGAATCTATGTGGAGATGCATTCGAGGATGTTTACGAGCAAGCATGCCTCAAGAGCGAGGCAGGACCGGAGGAGTGAGAGGAAGAGAGCGGCCGAGGCATTCAAGTTCTGGTTGGGATTGCCTAATTCTTATTATGGGAGTGAGTGGCGGCTTGAACCTGGAGAGGATTATGCTTCTGATTCTGTTTAATCATCAGTGGAAGGAAGACTGTCTATCTACTACCTCTCTCAAACTCTATTGTAAGCAGCAGACTTATGCACTAGGTACGACCCGTTTTCTAAAAGCAAAAGTGTATTTCAACCTTGTGAAGCTTGAAATTCAAATGTAATTTATCATTTGATTAATGTAATATATGAAATAGATTCCTAAGCAATCCAATATTTAGGTTCAGGAAGAGGGATATTTGCCTTGTTGAAATTGCATTGAAAATTGGATTTAAAATATAAACATGTCTGATACTGTACTAACATTGCTAGGGTTGTCTAATCTGCAAGTACATATATTATATTACAATCCCAAGATATGTAACATTACAACATATATAGACATTATATCCACATGTTGTTCATCGACTACACCTTTGGGACTAAACTTAGGCCCTAGCTCACAGACAAAATTGATGAAACAGAAGAGATCCGAGTGAATGGAAAGAAACAAACAATGAATTCCAATTTCATTTGAGAAAGGAATGTTATAAAAACAACACCATCCATTAAGCTTGTTATCTAGATGGGAAGAGAAAAGCCGATTATGAGAGAAATTGAGAAGAATAAGAATTTCAATAAGAGAAGAAAATATAATAAAAGAAAAATAAACTGGATAGGGGTGCTTTCTCTAGGAGATATTGTCTAATTTCGGCTCAAAAGAGAATATTAAACAACCACATCACTATGGAGATTAAGGATTTCTGCTAGTAAGCAATGCTTCAAAATACCAAGCAAGTCAAAAGAAATGGAATGAACAGAGAAACCAACTTGGACGCAAGATAATCTGCAAATTACTTCATAAAAGAAAAGTAGATCATTTTTCCAATATACACATGTTAAATTTTGTTATTCAAGATAGGAATTTGGTATATACCATGTCAGATTGCTTTAAACACTCTGCTGCAGAATGTGCTTTGGTTAAATCCAATGTGCATTATATGTCAATAACACATCGCACATTTTACAATCCAAGTACCATTTGGAAACTTCAAGACAACAATCAATGATTAGTGTAGTAGTGCCAGAAGCCAATCATATTACATATGAAGTATTGTAACCAAATTAAAGGAAATAGGGAAGCAATATAAACAATATTTGACCGGTTCTCCGGTGCTGCAAAACTTAGCCCCTTTACCTTGACGACAAACTCCGTGAATAAGATGATGATAGCACCTGTATGAAAAGAATTTGAGATTCTCACTGATACAGCACATGAAAACTATGATTTCCATCTTCAAAACAATTTTTTTTTTATTTGATACAGCACATGGAAACATCATAGAGGTGCACATGAAAACGTCATAGACATGTTAGTAATAATCACTTCACCTCAGTAAATAGTAACATTCCTCTATTACAAAACAATAGGTGTATCTTTTTCCATGAGTAATTATAGTTTTACAATAGGTGTATTTACCATGACAATTCTCATTTTTTATTGTAAATTAATATTGTGTAATTATGAGTTCTATCAAGGCAATTAGAAGTAATATCAGCAGAAAAAAATCGGAAAGAACAAGAAGAACAGCAAAGTGCATTCAAAGTTTCATCATCAATGTATGAGATCTCTATAGCATTAAAACAGTCTTCTTTTTCCATTTTCTTTTTCTTTTTCTTTTGTTGAGGCATCAAGGAGGTGCCATTCCAGATTGACAATTCTAATGTAATAGGTGTATGTAGGTTACCCAAGAATTCTCACTTTCAGTTGTGTCCAGGATTCAAAACTTCGACAAAGTTAGATGTCATAGTACCTGGTAAGTCTTTGGCCCCTTCTTCAGTAGATAACCAACGCTGTTTAAATTATCCACAAATGTATCAATATCTGGAACTCTTAAGCCAATCCTATCTGCCAAACTGTATATTTCCTGGTGAAATAATTAAAATGTAAGAGGAGAGTTCAACAGGGGGTGAAATTGTTTATAGAAATAATAGAGAAAGCAAGGGTGCGTACAGAAATTGAAAAGCAATCTTTTTGCTGCAACTCTGATTGCTTATTCAGGGCACTTAGAAATCGTTTTGCTTCCTTTTGTTGACTCATTCCTCCGCTGCGACCAAAATCCACAAAACCATGTTCGTCGACATACTTATCGTACAAGGATTCTTTCATTATTTCAACAACATCCTGAAAATAGCAGTGTGAATTGTGGGCATCAATAACCAAAATTTACTCATCCAAAGATATAATCACTTTATACTGTCGAGCTTGTCTGTCAAATTGCACTTGCAGTCCATAAAACTTGAGATTAGCAGTCCAAGCTTACGAAGTGAAGAAAAATAGATGCCGACTCAAATATTTTTGGGGTTACATCTGTGCAAGTTAAAACAGAAGTTTTTTTTCTTCGTGCCAGACGTTATGAAAGATTATTGGACGCAGTCAACCTTTCTAATTTCAAGAACCACAGAAATTGAGTAAAGTTCCTGCACATTGTTAGTAGTAACTTTCATTTTGCTTTTCGTTGGGATAACCTCCACATTGTGGGAGTAATGCGCAGCTTGATCACATATTCATATTGGCCATCCAAACAAGTAAAGAAAACTTCAGATTCCTCATCTAGTTAAAAGAATTCTACTGGCATAAAAAAAACTAGGAAAAAGTCCTTTGATGGGCATGCATATTAATCAACATTTGGAACAATGGTAAGGAGAAAGTTGAGGAAGAATTGCCAGTGGATGATAAGATTCATTCAAGAAAAGCTAAAGATTTGTGGTTGATTTTTCCAGATAACCAGCCGAATACATATATAGTGACAAAGATACCAATAATCCTTATCAAGCAGACAAAGCAGCTTTGATACACTATTCGCAGAAATAAGAGTTTTGCTGAGACATAACCAAAGGCATTCTGTGCACTCAAAGATGTAAAATGACTTGTTTCCTAAGAAAATAGCAGAAATTTGTAATTTTTTATATGAAACATCTTTCAAACCCCATCTGACCATTGTTGGACATCCTAAATTTTGCGTCCTAAGATTGCATCTTTCATCTGCATACACCAGCTAAGTTCAAAATTGCAAGAAAGCTAAATCAATATCACTTTCAGAGGCTGGTAGTGCAGATTTTGGAGGACGGAAATTTACATCAAATAAAATTTGTCCCAGAAACAGGCAAGATCAACTCACCAAGGCATCTTGGGCAGTTATTTCTTCTCTTAAGTCCAGCCTAGCTCGAGCTTCCGCCAGCCTTACTAGACTTTCTAGTTGCCTTGCTGTTATTGGTGTACCATCAGCAGATGTGCTATGGTCTCTCAATCGTAAGTAAAACTTCTGTAGGATATCTGCTGCTGGCCTTGACATCCTGATACAACAAAAGGCAATATATGGAGGAGTTGTCAAACTAAAGTCGCCAAGATTAAAATGTTGCATCTTAATTGCGAATCAAATTACCTAGGAAAGACAAAAGTTCTTGCATAAGCAATATATTTCCGAAGAAGCTGACTGGGCAACGGAGCAAAATCAGCATCTTTCTTAGGGTCAAGTCTCAATCTTGAAACTAAAGAACCACTTTGTGTCTGTATGTCTCGAGCATTCGGTGAAGCTGCAATATGTAAATTTAAAGGTTCATTTGTTAGAGACTCCTCAATCATAAGAACTTAATACACCAACAGTAGAAACACCACCTGTATATAGCTTTTTTGCAGCTGGAGAATGTTCTCCAGGTCCAGCATGAAGCTGCAAATGAAATACTTCAGTTACATGCTTGTCATGTCCTTGAACTAAGCTCGGACCATTAAGGTCTATGATCATCTATTTGATCTAGAGTCCCGTAAACACCAATTCACATAGGAATGCATACAAAGAATGACACTCCATTTTTGCAAACCAGGGAAAACTATTGGGCTGAAAGAAATAGTAAAAGCAACAGAAAAAAACATGTAGTCACTTGGAGACAAACTACAAGATAAGTGGCAGAAACACCTCATGATATTGGGTCAAGGCACATTTACACAAACCATAGTAATGGTAGTAGACAGGGTGGTAGAAAACGGTGTCCTTTTGCCAGTTCAGTTACAAAGCTCTCCAATTTCTTAAAGACACCATAGTTGTGGTAAGCATACAAGGCGGTAGAAAATGGTTTCGTTTTGCCAGTTCAGTTAAAGGGCCCCATCATTCATGTCTGTTACCAATACAATGGTGACACGAGCTGGTAAACACTTTATGGTATACAAATATGGCCATTGTAGCATTATTAATTTCTGAAATAATTCCTATAAGTTCACACAGTGAAGATGTTTTATCAACATTTGCTCAAAAATGAGGGCCGGATGTGAGTAATTTAAGCCCAGAATTTTGTCATCATAACTGCTAGATTGAGATACATTTGACACAATATTCACAAATGTACCAATAGAAAGTGGCCAGGGAGGACAACTTACGGACATAATGTGCTCGGAGACCCGCTTATCCAATAATTCGTCAGGTTTATCGAGTAATATGAAAACCAAATCAAATCGTGAGAGTAGAGCAGCACTCATTTTCAAATTTTCATTGACAGTTTTTGCTCGGCTGCAATGAAATTTGATAATGATTATTAAGCAAGCCAACCGATATAATAAATAAAAGAAAATGTAGCAGGAGCTGTAACCGCGTATTTGAACTCTGCTAAACCATATGATTTAGAATATGTTTTCAAATAGAAATCATTTCGAAAATGTTCAGTCTATAGAAAACAATATATGGGTTATCCTACTCATTGTGGTACTAAAAATCCACAAAATCTTAACAAAACATGAAAACCCAACTACTTAGAATCAGCCTTTTATAACTATAGACTGTAGTCCTGAAGCTTGGGTAACCAGCTTAGGGTATGATAGAATATCATTCCTTATTTATAAATGAAGATTAGGGTTTACAAGAGAGACAATTACAATATAGTGCAACTTTCGGCTAATATAATATGCTAACACTTTCGGCTAATGTAATAACTCAGATAATAATATAATATGCTAACACTCCCTCTCAAGCTGGTGCAAAGATATCTCTCATGCCCAGCTTGCCTAATATGTCATGAAATGGTTTATTCCCAACCCCCTTGGTGAGAATGTCAGCAAGTTGTTCACCAGACTGGACAAAAGGAATACAAATGGCACCACTAGTGAGTTTCTCCTTAATGAAGTGGCGATCAATCTCAATATGTTTCGTCCTATCATGTTGAACTGAATTGTGAGCGATGTTGATGGCAGCCTTATTATCACAGTATAACCGCATGGAGTCCGTCTGATCAATACTTAGATCATTCAATAATAACTTGATCCATAAAAGTTCATACACACCTTGTGCCATAGCTCTAAACTCAACTTCTGCACTTGACCTGACAGCCACATTCTGTTTCTTACTCCTCCAAGTAACTAGGTTGCCTCCAACAAAGGTGCTGAAGTCGATCTCCTATCAGTTACTGATCCAGCCCAGTCAGCATCTGTATAGGCTTCCACACGAAGATGATCATACTTTGAAAAATAAAGACCCTTACCAGGAGCAGACTTCAAATACCTCAAGATTCTCATGACAACCTCAAAGTGAATCTGATGAGGAGCATGCATAAACTGACTAACCACACTGACAGCAACAACAATATCAGGACGAGAGTGAGATAGGTAAATGAGCTTACCCACTAATCGCTGATAACTCCCCTTATCAACAGCTTCTCCTCCTTCATCATCCCCTAATTTCTGATTGGGTTCTAGTGGAGTCTAAGTTACACGGACGCGGGTACGGGTGTCGGGTGCGGGTGCGTATCTAAGGGTCGGACACTTCAAAATTAAAAATTAAGGATACGTGGATATGTGTCCAAACTTGGATACGGGTACGGGGATACGTTAAATAGTTTGTTTTTAAAAAAAATATATTTATTATATGAAGATGAGTTATATTATATAAATAACAAATAAAAATCTATGGAGATGAGTTATATTATATATATATTTTTTTATTTTAATATACATTAATTATTTAATTTATTTATTATATTTTTTAAACAATGTGTTCTAATTAATTTTTTTTATTTTATTTTACATACATGTGTTTATTTTTTTATTAATATATACAAGTATATATTATCTTATAAATATATTATATGTTATATAATAATTATTATTTAATATATAATAATAATAGTTATTATTATAGGATAGTTATTAATTATTATTATTATTATTATTATTATTATTATTATTATATATTATTATAGTTATTATAATAAATATATTATCTAATAAATATATTATATGATATATAATAATAATATTTATTGTTATAGTTATCAACTATTAATAGTTTATTAACTATCACTATTATTATTATAGTTATTAATATTATAATAATAGATAGATTAGTCAGAGTCGGGAGAAGAAAGACGAAAAGGGGAAAAGGGGAAAAGGCGCACACAGTCAGGGAACACGACACAGAGAGGGAGAGGGATGGAGCTTCGATCGCGATGGAGAAAAGGGGACGAGTCGAAGCGATGGCGATGGCGATCGCGATCGCGATCGGAGAGAGAGAAGGCGAGAGAGAGACCGGATGGAGCTTCGATCGTGATGGAGTTCGATCTTCGACCGATCGACGGATAGAGCTGATCGAGGTCTTCGAGCCACCAGTTCTTGCTCTCTCTTTCCTTTCTTTTTTTGCCGTCAGGTTCCGAAGAGCCGTGTCCGAATGAGAACACGCGAATCCGACACGCATCCCACACCTCGCAGGTCGTGGTCGCGGTCGACACATTTCGCCCAAAGTGGCGAGTCCATGTAACACAGAGTGGAGTGGCACATGCCTTGCAGCCAAGCATCCTAGTTTCCTTCAACAAGTCAAGCACATATTTTCTTTGTGAGATAAATATTCCATCCTTAGAACAAGCAACGTCAATTCCCAAGAAATACTTCAAGCTTCCCAAGTCTTTGATTTCAAACTCACTAGCTAAAGATTTCTTCAACAGAGGTATTTCCCTACTATCATTGCCCTTAAGAACTATGTCATCTACATAAACAATAAGTACTGTAGTCTTACCACGTGAGGAATGTTTCACAAACAAGGTGTGATCTGCCTGACTCTGTTTGAAGCCATATTTAAACATAGCCTGAGTGAATCTCTCAAACCAAGCCCTTGGAGACTGTTTAAGACCATATAATGACTTCCGAAGCTTGCATACTTTGCCTTCAGTCTGATGATCCTCAAAACCAGAAGGAATGTCCATAGATACCTCTTCTTCGAGGTCACCATGAAGAAAGGCATTCTTGACATCAAACTGATGAAGCTGCCAATCTAGATTAGCTGCTAAAGAGAGAAGTACTCTGACTGAATTCATCTTAGCCACGGGTGCGAAGGTCTCCTAATAATCAATGCCATATGTCTGAGTAAACCCTTTTGCCACAAGTCTTACCTTGTAACGCTCAATGAACCCATCTGCTTTGTGTTTCACAATATATACCCATTTACATCCCACAGGTCGTTTGCCCGTAGGTAACTCAGTCAATTCCCAAGTGCCATTCTTCCTAAGTGCTTTCATTTCCTCAATCATGGCTAGTTTCCACTCAGAGATAGCAAGGGCATCCTGAAAATGGTTAGGAATGCTAACAGAGGAAATATTGGACACAAATGCTCTATATGAGGATAACAAATGAGAGTAGGACACAAAATGTGAGATAGGATGTTGAGTACAAGATCTCACACCCTTCCTCTTGGCAATAGAAACATCAAGATCAATGGACTCAAGAGATTCAAAGTTACCTAGACTCTCATCAGAAGCAGGAGATGGTAGTAGAGGAGCAGAAGTGGTCCCTTGTATCCAGTTAACTTGTTGTCTGTCTATGTCCCAGACATAAACATGCCCATCCTTATCCTTGGTGACATTGGGCTCTATAGTCCCAGTAGAAGAGAGTGGTGCAAGAACAACTGGGTCCACCATAGGAAGCACAGGACTCACTTCACACCAAGGCTCCCCTGGAAATGAGGACGGTGACATCAGAGAGGACAAGAAATAGGACTGGGACTCAAAGAAAGTAACATCCATGGACACAAACCACTTACGAGAAGAAGGGTAGTAACATTTATACCCCTTTTGAGTAGGAGAGCAACCAAGGAAAACACACTTAAGGGAGCGAGGGTCCAACTTACCACGAGAAGGAGAGTGATTATGAACAAAACAGACACAACCAAAAATTTTGGGAGAAATAGAAAACAAGGACTGAGAACCTAAGAGGACGTGAAGAAGAGCTTGTTTTGGCAAGACCTGGGTAGGGAGACGATTAATAAGATGGGCAGCGATGAGAACAGCGTCGCCCCAATAGGACCAAGGCACACTCATAGAAAAACACATGCACCGAGCTATGTCAAGAAGATGTCGATTCTTGCATTCTGCCGCCCCATTTTGTTGAGGGGTATTGGTGCAAGAGGTCTGATGGATAATGCCATGAGAAGAGAAATATTGTCCTAACCCAGAATCTATGTATTCCCCGTCATTATCAGAACGAAATAGTTTGACAGTGGCCCCAAACTGAGTACAAATCATCTTATGAAAATTGCGAAACACAGAGAAAACCTCACTCTTATCTTTCATGAGATACACCCAAGTAGCACGAGAAAAATCATCAATAAAGGTAACAAACCATCAATGACCTTTCGCAGACATAACACGAGAGGGACCCCAAACATCAGAATGTATCAATGAAAAAGGAACTAAACTTTTATTCAAACTGGGAGCAAAAGAAACTCTGTGTTGTTTTCCAAGTTGACAAGACTCACAAAGAAAGTCAGACACATGATGATTTGTGAAACCAGAGGGAAATAAATGCTTAAGTAAAGAAAAGGAAGGATGTCCAAGACGCCGATGCCACAGCCATAAATCAGCGGGGGTAGTAGAAGACGTGGTGGAAGAATAAGCAAGTTTGTTCGGTTGATCCAGGAAGTAGAGACCATTTTCTGTTCTACCACTGCCAATGGTCCTCCTCGTGACAAGGTCCTGAAACAGACAATAATCAGGGAAAAACGTCACACTACAATTCAAATCCTGGGTAAGACGACTCAAGGATAACAGATTAACAGAAAAATTGGAAACATGGAGAACAGAAGATAGATGTATGGTAGGAGTGACTTGGACTAAACCTTTTCCAGAAATGGAAGAAACAGTACCATCTGCAATCCTAACTTTGTCCTGACCTGAAGAGGGCTTATAGACAAAGAAAAGATCAGAGGAACCAGACATATGATCGAAGGCCCCGGAATCAATAATCCAAGGCAAAGACTTATGACACAGGAAAACACAAGGAGAAGAGGCTAAGTTACCTAAGCGGGCAAAGGACGAGAAAGCTATACTGAGAGCAATAGAAGACCGACGGTCCAACAATTGGCGCAAAGCATCCTCCAGCTCAGTATCAGAAGCTTGGCCAACAGAAGCAGAATTAAAATCAAGTGTATCAATGGCACTAGACTGATGAGCCCGGGAATAAGAACCACGTCCTCTAGACTGGCCTAACCGACTTCCTCGAGAACCAAACCGATCACCTCGTCCCCCGGATGGAGGCCCATGAAGCTTCCAACACGTCTCACGAGTATGCCGCGGCTTCTTGCAATAATCACAGACTACAGACTCCTTAGCAGCAGACGGAAAGATGGGAGTCAGGTTGAGGCCATCTCGAGGAGTAGACAGTAATGCTGAGCGGTCAGTAGAGACAGGAGACATCATAGCAGACCGACGACTCTCCTCATTCTGTACATAAGCAAATGCCTCCTGAAGTGAAGGAAGAGTGTCCATACTCAGAACTCGACCCTTAACTAGATCATACTCCACATTTAGGCCTGTCAGAAATTTAAAGACTCGTTCCCGTGCGATGAACTTCTTGTATCCGACAGAATCAGCAGGGTAAACGGGCTTATAGTCTTCCAGGTGGTCAAGGCGTTTCCAGCCGTTGGTGAGGAAAGTGAAGTACTGAAGAACAGTCTGCTCCCCCTGAAGTGAGCTCTCAATAGAGCGGCGCAACTCAAAGGCCTATGAGAAATTCCCTTTGCGGGAATAGGTGACAGCCACAGCATCCCAAACATCCTGGGCAGTCTCCATAGATAAGTAGCCCTCACCAATTTCAAGAACCATCGAATGAATAAGCCAACCCATAATCAAAGAGTTGGTAATCTCCCATTGGTCATAACCCGAGTCAATGGTACTAGGTGCCTGTATTCTGCCATCAACATACCCCATCTTCCCTCGGCTCTTCAAAAATATAGTCAAACTTTGAGACCATGCTAGGTAGTTCTGACCATTAAATAGAGAGGTGGTGATTTTCAAACTAGGGTTGGGGTTCTCAGTCATGGTAGTAGGTATAATGAGACTCTCACTCCTTGGTGTTTGAGAAGTAGGGGACACTAGTGGAATCTGCCATGGATACGATACCACCGAACCCTCAACAAAACTAGTGGCAATCACAAACCCGGAAGGTGGTGGTACAAGAATAGGCACAATGACTACTATAAAGACATAACAAAATTAAGGAACCATAAAGTTTTTTTTTTTTAGTATTTATTTATTTCTTTATATATGTTGTATGCATGACATTGACGTTGTGGGATGAGATACGAGTACACTACATAAGTTATACCAATTAGAGATGAGAGTATACCAGAGAGAAGGAGATCGACGCAGACCGACGAAGATGACGAAGATCGACGCAGAGCGAGATCGACAAGCTGCTGAGGAGATCGACGATGAACGACGAGGTAAGGAAGACGAAGCAGAGATCGACGAAGATCAATGAGCGGAGAAGAGCAACGAGGTGAGGAAGACGAAGCAGAGATTGATCGACAGTGGAGGTCGACTGCGAGACGAAGGCGACAGAGGAAGGCGCCTGAGTGACGTAGAGGAAGCAGAGCTTGACGCAGACCAACCCAGGTAAGTTTCGACCCCTAACCCTAGGGGTGTAGCTCTGATACCATGAAGCTTGGGTAACCAGCTTAGGGTATGATAGAATATCATCCCTTATTTATAAATGAAGATTAGGGTTTACAAGAAAGACAATTACAATATAGTGCAACTTTTGGCTAATATAATATGCTAACACTTTCGGCTAATATAATAACTCAGATAATAATATAATATGCTAGCAAGTCCATCATGCAGAACCACACATAAAACACATCAATGATTAGCATCATAGTAGTCCACAAGGAATAGAATAACCCATAAATGGAACGAAAAGACTAAACACAGTACTTATAATGACCGCCAACAGGGTTTGCTGCTGCTAAGACAGAAGTTCGAGCTGATAAACTTGCCACCAATCCAGCCTTTGCAACAGAGACACACTGTTGTTCCATAGCTTCCAGAAGAGCCTGAAGGTATCCCAAAATTAATAAAACTCGGTCTTGGTACTTAAAAGGATAACCAATACATATTGGTAAGAGGTCTCGACAAACCTGGTGTTCTGCGGACATTTTATCAAACTCATCAATACAGCATAGTCCACGGTCAGCAAGTACCATGGCACCTGTTGGGAAATATCATATTCAGTTAAATATTTACTTTTCATGAATGTATGACTACTGCATACAAATTTTAATAAGTCTTGTCTCATTTAAACCTATCATTTTATGATTGTCTAACATTGCTGTATTGGTTCAAGAGTAAAAGCACAGACTCCTGAGCATGTGAATGCAGGTTTGAGTCTAGAAGCCAGCCAATTTGTGCAAATATGGCTGAATATTAGGTCTATCTCCAGTTAAACCCTCCCAGCGCTCCACATTACTAATTCAGTACTGGGCAATGATCTTTTTTTTAACATTACAGTTCCAATGGACCGAAATATTCTCAAATTGGAGGTGTTTTCATAGTTACTATTTATTGATATCTTCCTTTGATGGTTCAATTGTGTGTAAGGTAAGAAATAGACTAGCAACAGAAATTGATGTTGTTTGTTTCTTTTCATATCCATGACGTGTAGCCATATTATTGGAATTGTTTGTGCTGGAAAACTTCAAATTATTTCAGTGTACTCATTTTCTAACACAAACTGCAAGGTCATCATAATAGTATTCATAAAGGAAGAAAAGACAAATTGGAGGATTCCAAATATTATCAACTAGAGAGCAGGCCATTAAAGCTTCCTGTAAAAGCCATTGTTTAGAAATGGGTGTCATCACTTTCAAGTAGTTGATAATGGTTAGATGTGCTCTAAGAAGTACGGATGCAAACACGACACTAACACAGCGACACTTCTCAAAAAATACAGAACACGACTGTTGGCACATAAATTTCAACTAAATTTATAAAACGTATAGAGCCTATGATAGGAAGGTTGTAGGTAATCACTTCCTAAGAAAAGATCAATATGATCCGTTGAAATACATAAATAAAACAACGTCGTATCTCAACGACGTTATTCAAGATGCGCAAATGACACGTGGAGCCTACGAAACATGACACCTATGGAGCCTATAGCAAGGACACCACACAGGATGAAACCCCAAAGATCAATCCGGTTAATCAAATATACGATTAACCAAATAGCGCTATTATTCAAAATTCAAATGGCTAATCAAATACACGATTAACTAGATAGCGCTATTATTCAAAATTCAAATGACGCTATCATTCAATTTGAAATTCAAATTGAAGATGAGGCATTCCTACCACCTGATGGCCTTCTATAAATATGAGGACCATCACACAAGACAGGGAATTAGAAAATCAGAAGTGAAAAGATCAGAGAGAGAGAGAGAGAAATTGAGAGCTAAAGAAGTCGTTACAAGAAAGAAGAAGAGAAGCCTAGAGAACTCAAGAGCCTATGCTAATGGCGATGAATAGGTAAAGGGTTCCAAACCCAAGAATTATATTTTGTATTCGAGGGTTCAGAGCCCATAACAATTTCAATAAAATATTTATTTTTCTTAAATTGTCTTTTGTTGTTTATTTTGTTCTTCATTAATCGGAGGTTTCATTTGTATAAAATGTGTAATTAACGATTTGAAATACAGATCGGAAATAAGAATTTACTATTCAAATAATCAACACTGTTTAGTCCAAAAACTAAACAGTGGACATTTGTAACATAAAATTTTGAAATGTGTTGAAACACTTCATGTTTTAAAATTTGTGTCTACAAATTCTGGCATGCCCAGTGGGACTTATATCTCCTCCCATCTTTTGAAGAACAAAAAAATATATATATATAGTTGAAACTTACTGATGTATTCTTTTGTTATAGGAATGCTGAAGCAATTGTCAGGAGACAAACCTACACTCCAGTGGTTCTGAAATCACCAAGGGTGGAGATAGCACCCATCACCTAAGGGGCTCCGGAGCGAATGCTCTTGGCTATCCCAAAGGTAGAATCAGCAAAATCCTGGAAAGATGCATTTCTTTCCCCTATCACCCAAGAGGCTCCAGAGCGAAAGCTCTTGGCTGTCCCGAAGGTAACTGGTGTGACGAAGAAAGTCACACTTCTCCAGAAAGATGAAAGTTTGAGAAAAATTACTGAAGATTATGTGAAAGCGTCAAAGCAGTACGTAATTGTGAGGGCCATAGCCAGAACGAAGAGCTTTCTAATTCAGGCAAAGGAGGCTAATCAGTTTGCAACTACGACTTTTGTTGCAACTTCAATGGGGGCAACAAAAAATATTATGGCCCAACTACTTAAAAAGGTAGAAGACTCCGTTAAAATGGTGGAGTCTGCCCAGAAGAAAGCCTCTGCTGAAAACATGGCCATCATTAGGGCCATTGGGAGGAGGGTAATGACCCAAACTCCTGTTGATGGAAAAAAGGGCCCTGTTGTTAAAAAAACAATCTCGGCCTACGAACCGATAGTTCTGTTCAGAGCACAAAATCGTCAAACCAAATCTTAGTCGATTCTCAGGAGCCAAAGGAACACTCGTTGGCTCGATAGGGTTCGAATAAGGAACACCCGTTGGCCTAACAGAATAAGGACCACCTGTTGGCCCGACAAGGTTCGAATAAGGAACACCTGTTGGCCCAACGGGATTTGAATCAACATCAATTGGTCCGCTCTAAAAATGTAGAGACTGTTTTGAAAATTCATGAGGAATTTGCAAAAACACAAACAGTTCCTTCTATGCCCCTAGGGGCTTGATTTGATATGTCATCCGGTCCAATTTCGAAAAGACAAAGGCGAAAAAGAAATAAGGCCTTAAAGAAACTGGAACTAAGAACAGTGGTAACAAATGTTATAGGAGCTATTGAAAGGGCTCTCTCGAAAGATGAACCCCAAAAACAAATTGAAAGTCCTGTCTTTGTTGGAAAATCCAAGGTGGAAAAGGGTAAGCAACCCTTGGGAAATATTTCTACTTTGGTTGAACTATCTATGGTGGGAATAAGGCCTGTAACAAGGTCCATAACCCGTCAGGCTCAAAACAAAGCATCGCAGTCAGATACTTCAAATATGAGTAATGTTGTGAGGGTTGATAATCCTTTATACGAACAAGATGATTCTATCTCGTTTGTTTCAATGAATATTGGAAACAATGAATTGCAAGGTATCAACAAAGTTGCAGTTATGATGACTGAGGTTGAGAAAGAAGGTGAAAATTCGCAGGTCCAACAAGACCAAGGTCTCAAGGAAAAAGTGGTGGCCCTACAAGAACAACTTGAGAGAAGAGAACGAGAAATGGCTGCTATGTTGGAGCAAATGCAACAGTTATAGGACCAGGAAGTGCACCCAAACAAATGACACAACCTGTTGTGGGGACATCTGTAGGCATACAAAGTACACTAGCTCCAGGGGGCAATGGTCCTTGTTACTCTGATCTAACCAGTGGTGGTATGAATCCAATGCTCATGGCCAGTGTTTTAAAAAGCGCGCCTAAGCTCAAGGCGAGGCGAGGCGCAGCTCTGCGCCTCATGCACAACGAGGCGAGGCGACATAGAGGAGGCGCAGCTAAGGCGATGAGGCGTGCGCTTTTTCTGAGGCTCAAGGTGTGCGCTTTTGGCGCTTCGCATTTCTTCTATCGCTACCCATCCGGTGGAATAAATTTTCATTTACAACATCAAATGATCAAAAGCGTGGGTCAAAAGAGCGGAGAAAAAAAAAAAACCGAGAAGAAGAAGACAACAACGAAGGGCGGATCGCTCTCTCGCTCTCTTTCTCGCCTTCTCTCTTGCGATCATAATCGCGATCTCTCTCTGTCACCTTCTCTCGCGATCAAATCGCAATCGCGATCGATCTCTGTCGCCTTCTCTCTCGCGATCGATCTCTCTCTCTCTCGCAATCGATCTCTCTTTTCGCTTCTGTCTTCCTGATTCATATACATATATATATATAATTACCTATTATATAATATATAATATATAATAAACTTATAACTAATATATAACTAATATATAAAATATAATTACTTCATATAAAATATAATTAATTCATATAATAATATAATTAATTCATATAATAATATATAATATATAATAAACTTATAACTAATATATAAAATATAATTAATTCATATATATATATAATATTATATAATACCTAAAATACTTATTATATAATATATAATATACTTATAGATAATATATAAAATATAATATATATTTATACATAGTAATAAAAAAAATAAACACATGTATATAAAATAAAATAAAAAAATTAATTGAAACACATTATTTAAAATATATAATAAATAAATAAAATATATATATTAAAAAAATTAATTTTTTTTTTTCTTCTTCTCTTATCTTCTTATTAAAAAAATTAATAATATACATATTAAATATTTGTTTATGTTGAAAATTATACCATATTAATATTTTGCTTAACTTTTATAACTTGCGCCTCGCTTTGGTGAGGCGCGCGCCTCGCCTCGCGCCTCGGCGCTTAAGCTCCAGGTGACCTTGGCGCCTCGATGCGCCTAGGGCTTTTTAAAACACTGCTCATGGCCATGATTAATGATATGGTGAGGAGACCAGTAAAGAAAGTCAAAGAAAAAGATGATGAGAACTTTTGAATAATTACAAAACCTTACCCAGCATGGGTAGATGCTATTCCATTCCCTTCTGGTTTTTCCCAACCAGATTTCAAAATGTTTGATCGAACAGGAGATCCAAAACAACATATGGCTCATTTTCTTTCAAGGTGTGGGCTAATAGCCCAAAATGAGGCCCTGTGCCTGCAGCTACTTGTTCAATCACTTGAAAGTTCTACATTTACTTGGTATGCTAACCTTCCTGAGGGATCAATCCTAAATTAGAATTCCATAGTGAAGGAGTTCCTTAAACAGTTCTGCAACACACAAAGGCGAGTTGGAGTACCAGAACTGATTGAGACCAAGCAATGTGACAATGAGTCTGTTACAGATTTCATTGCAAGATAGCGCGCTTTGACATTTGCTTGTCCTCAAAAGTTTACACAATTAGAGTTAATTCAGATGTGCCTTAACAACTTCCGACATGAGCTCTCTGCGGCTCTTATGGCTCAAACTTTTGAAGGATTCAATGATCTATACACTAAAGCTCATGCTATGAAACTACATCTAGCTAAACAAAGGAGGCCTAGGGCCGTTGAACGGGTTGAGTCCTCGACTACAGCTACAATCGAAACCAGAAAGAAGGGTCCCGTTGTAGTAAGGGCTAAAAAGCCCAAGGAATTTTAAAATGTGACTATGAAAGAGAGGTTGGAGAAGAAATATTCTTTCATGGATGATCTGGTTGAAGACCTATTTGAAGATCTGTTGGAGCAAAAGTTGATTGCTCTCCCTGAGGTGAAAAGACCACATGAGGTAGGAAAGACTAACGATCCAAAGTATTGCCCCTACCATCGTTTGATTAGCCATCCAATAAAAGAGTGCTTTGTTCTGAAAGATAAAATTCAAGAACTTTTGGACTCTAAGATTATCGAGCTCCCTCCTCAAGAGAAAGCATCTGCTAACCCAATCACTATCAACAATGATAATGAAGGTGAATGGGTTGTTTATCAGTTAAAAAGCATGAAGAAAAAACAAAATGCCACAGTGAAAGCTAGAAGTGTGGTTGATTCAACAACACAAGGGCCAAAAGTTTCCAAAAAGCAAAAACCAAAAGTTTCTAGGAAACAAAAAAAAGCCAAAGTAAGTAAGAGAAAAGGAAAGAAGAACCCAAAGAAGGAAAAAGGGGAGAAATTGGTCCCTGATAAGCAGTTAGAGCAAGGTCCTCTTGTCCCAATCACATTGGAGGAATTTCTACCTTCAAAATTCCAATCTGTGGAGTTGCAGACATACTTTGATAAAAGAAGGGAGGAAAAGTTTACTTTGGCCCCTTACCTAACCATCATCGTTTTGAGTGATGACGAGGAAGATGAGGGTGAAGTTGGTTCAAAAGTTAGGGAAGGAGATTGCATTGCATCTCCTATCTGCATACCTGACTCACCAGAGTATACACCAACTTCTCCAGAATACACACCAGTCTTACCAAACTATACACCAGCTTCTCCGGAGTACACAATAAAAGCCTTTTCTCCAAAATATTCGCCAGTACCACCAATGTACTATCAAAGCACTCCAGAATATGTAAGGGGAGCAGAACAAAGAGACACCGGGTGTAGGTCCGACTCTAAGCTTGTGAAAAAGGTGAAAAAACGACTGCACTTCAAGGATGATGAGGTGAGTGGCAGGTGTATGTCGGATGATAAAGTATGGAAGCATTCAAGTAAACAAGCAAAGTCATCTCAAGTTGAGGATCTTAATGAAGATTGGGAACTTGACTTTTCTATTGATGGTTCACCATACACATCCCCAACTAGGACATACGATGGAGAAAGTGTATCAAGTGACCACTTTGACTTTCCTTGTAATGTCATCACTGTGGATGTAAATTTTGAAGAGCGAGAAATACATATCATTCGCAATCCAGGTGATGATGAGAAAGCAAAAATTGAAGCTAGAAGGGAAGCGGAACATCAGGCAAAAGTCTCTTTGAAAGATGAGGGTTTTGAAACCCATCAAAATTTGATTATGGAAAGAAATCAAATTTCTAGACACCCTTTCCCTAATTGGGTCGAATGGGTTCAGTTCCCACGAGGATATACAGTACCTCGTTTTCCTTTATATAATGGGACAGGTTGTCCAAGGCGCCATTTGGTTCGTTTCCTTGCACAATGTGGAAACACAGTAAAAAGTCAGGCGTTACTTCTTCGGCAGTTCATTCTTTCTTTGGAAGGATGGGCAGCAGATTGGTACTTCAGCCTGCCACCTAATTCAATTCCAGATTAGGACACCATGGCTGATCGATTCTATAGGACAATTTATAAACCATGGCCAATAGAAATTGAGATGTCAAAACATTTGGATGACGAAGGTACATCTTCTCAAACATATGATTTCATAGAAGGCACAATTGAGGAGAAGATTGAAACTGCCCTTGATCTTCGAGAGATGGGCACTTATCGCCCAAGGGATTTGTTCCCTTTATGGGTAGAGCATTTCCTGAAGGATACGAACTTCCAAATTTTGTCCTATATGAAGGGTATGGAGACCCTCAAAAACATATTAGACGTTTTTTGAAACAGTGTGGGTAAACAGCTCAAAATCAAGCACTTTGCCTAAAATAATTCCCCCTTTCTTTGTAGGAGATCGCCTTTGACTGGTATTGCTCCCTCGATGGAGTCGTGGTGCCTAGTTGGGAGGCCATGAAGAATGGTTTTGAAGAATCTCAATGCTTTTATAGGCGCGACTCCCAGTACCTAAGAAATGGGAGAAGAATGCAGCTCTAGGAAGATGGAGAAGTGACTGATGATGATGATCACCCTGCAGCTGGACCAATTAACATGGTCCAAATAAGTGAGGGAATAAAAGAAGTTGAGGTCAACGAAAAGGCAGTTGCTGAAGTATGCCAGACTTACTTGACCTACCGAAGGAAATTACGAAATCCTCAGGACCCTCAAACGTCAGAAGTTCCACAGGTTTTGCTGGAGGAAGAGCAAGTGAAATATGATGTACTAGCTCATCTAAAGAAAATTCCAGCATTGTTGAGCATATATGATGCACTGAAAATATCTCCAGCGCTTCGAAAGTCTTTAATATATGCCCTGTCCAAACCAGAGGATTTCTACAAAGAAATCGAGGGTAGAAATCAAGAGAAGGCAACTACATGCATGATCATGGTAACCTTTGGTGACAAAGACATGTGTGCTGAAATGACAGACCATAATCGGCCTTTGTTTATCACTGGGCTTATCCATGATGTGAAAATTTCTCAAATTCTGGTTGATGGAGGATTTGCGGTAAACCTCCTGCCTCGGAGGGCCTTAAACTTGTTAGGGGTTCGAATTTCACAACTTCGCCCAAGTCGTTTGGTCATTCAAGGATTTAATCAGAATGAACAACGCCCAATGGGGAAGATTGAATTGCGAACCAAGTTTGGAGATATTGAAGAAAGCACTGAGTTCTTGGTCATTGATGTAGACACCTCTTACAATGCTTTGCTTGGGAGACCATGGATGCATAATCATCATGCAGTGCCATCAACTTATCACCAATGTATCAAGTACCCGTTGCCTTCACCCAAAAAAGAGGGGACAATTGTGGCTGACAATGATCCATTTGGAGAAGTAGAGGCCTATTATGCTGATGCTCGCTTCTATACAAAGACTTCACAAAAAAAGGGAAAAGATGTGAAAAAGTCTGAAGATACTCCAAATGTCAAAGACACTCTAGAGTCTACTCCAGTTTCAACAAAAAGAACTTTTCGATATGTGCAAAGTCTAAAAAGAAACTAGGGGCAAAGGCTCTAGCCCCAATAAATCCAATTTTGGATCTCAAGGGTGAGTTCACATTGCCATTAAGGAGGGCATAATGCACCTATGTCAAGAAATATAATAAGATTGTCGTCCTCCCTAAAGGAAAAGGGTCGAAACCCATAATATTCCACTCATTTGGAGATGTTGAACAGAAAGTGAAAGTTGAACAAGGGCTAGAAGAAAACATCTCGAGTTTTGAGAAGCCTACCTTCAGTGCAGAAATTACACAGATGTTGGTAAAAGTTGATTTAGATCCTGAAAAAATACCAGGAACAATGACACCCTTTGACTTTAAATTAACACCTTCGCAAAGGCAGGCTATCCAGCAAGGTGGCATTATCACCGCTAGGACAGAAGGGTTAGGCTATCAGGGTGATGAGGAAAAATTTCCAGTAAACATGACTATCACTCAAGATGTGTTGGAAGATTTTGACCAAGATGAAGCTCAACCTGCACCAACAGAATTTGAAGCAGGAGGCCAAGCCACCGTGGATGACCTTCGTGAAGTAAATCTGGGTGATGAAGGAGAAAACAAACCAACCTTCATTAGTGCAAATTTAAAGGAAGAAGAAACTCGGCAATATATTTCCTTCTTAAGGGAGTATCGTGACATATTCGCATGGAACTATAGTGAGATGGCAGGTCTTAATCCAGAGATTGCAGTCCATAAGCTTGCAATTAACCCTGAGAAACGGCCAGTTAAACAGCCTCAGAGGCGAACTCGACCAGAGCTTACAACCCAAATTGAAGCCGAAGTCGACAAGCTTATCAATGCAGGATTTATCAGGGAAGTCAAATCTCCAACCTGGCTAGCAAACATAGTGCCGGTCAAGAAAAAAAAATGGTCAAATCAAGGTTTGCATTGATTTTCGTGATCTCAATGAGGCTTGTCCTAAAAATGACTTTCCCTTACCCATCACTGAATTTCTTGTAGATGCAACTACTAGATATGAAACCTTGTCTTTTATGGATGGATACTCAGGATACAATCAAATCCAAATGGCACTAGAAGATGAGGAAATGACTGCATTCAGGACTCCGAGAGAAGTCTTTTGCTATAAGGTATGCCCTTTGGCCTGAAAAATGCTGAGGCCACGTATCAAAGGGCGATGACTATAATTTTTGGTGATATGCTCCATGACACCATCGAATGCTATGTTGATGATCTTGTCGTCAAGACAAAGGAAAAGAAAAACCATGTGGAAGATTTGAGAAGAATCTTTGAACGTTTGAGGAGGTACAAACTCAAGATGAACCCACTAAAATATGCATTTGGAGTTTCCTCAAGAAAATTTCTAGGGTTTGTGGTTCGAAACAAAGGGATTGAAATTGACCCTATCAAGATTAAAGCCATTACTGAAATGCCTCCACGAAATTTAAGGGAATTGAAGGGGCTACAAGGGAGATTGGCCTATATCAGAAGATTTATTTCTAACTTGGCTAGTCGATGTTTGCCATTCTCAAGATTGATGAAAAAGGGTGTTCCATTTGAATGGGATCAGCAGTGCCAAAATGCTTTTAATAGTATTAAAGAGTATCTTTTGAAGCCTCCAGTACTCATGAGCCCAATAAAAAGGAAACCACTCTTGTTGTACATAACAGCCTTGGATGGTTCGTTAGGGGCACTGTTGGCACAACACAATGAGCATGGGAAAGAAAATGCCTTGTATTACTTGAGTCGTACTTTGGTTGGGGCAGAAGTCAATTACTCTCCTATCGAAAAGACATGTCTTGCCTTGGTGTTCGCCTTGCAAAAACTAAAGCACTATGTCTTGGAACACGAAGTCAAGTTGATATCAAGAGCAGACCCCTTGAAATATATACTTTCACGGCCCATACTTGTAGGGAAAATTGCAAAGTGGGCTGTAATTCTCCAACAATTCGCAATTGAATATGTTCCCCAAAGAGCTGTAAAGGGGCAGGCTCTAGCAGATTTTTTGGCAACACATCCTATACCTGATGACTCACCTCTAGTAACTGATTTACCAGATGAAGAGGTTATGCAAGTAGAAATTCAAAAAGGATGGGAGATGTATTTTGATGGAGCTTCAAGGAGTCCAGATGGCAAGAAGCAAGAAAATCCTAAAAACAATAAAGCTGGAATTGGAATTGTGTTTGTGCCTCCAAACGATACTATAATCACCCATTCTTTCGCCTTAAGTGAAGGATGCTCCAATAATGAGACAGAATATGAAGCTGTAATTGTTGGATTAGAATTGACATTACAAATTCCTATTGAAGAACTCTCAATTTATGGAGATTTGGAACTGGTGGTAAAGCAACTCCGTGGAGAATACATTGTTAAGAAAACAAGTCTCATCCCGTATCATGAAAGGGCTGATCAATTGCTTTCGCAATTTAGGAAAACACATATTTTCCATGTGAAGAGAAGAACAAATGCTCGAGCTGATTCACTTGCAAGTTTGGCTGCATCACTCACCCTACCAGATAGCAAAACAATTACTATCACGGTAGGTGAAAGAAGGGTGTTACAACCTTTAAAAGAAGTTTCTGACTTGGTTCCTATCTTGGTCGTCACCACGAAAGGAGAAAACGAGAAGGATTGGCGGGAACCATTAATAGCTTACCTCCAACATGGTAGGCTACCTGAAGATAAAGTAAAAAGAATTGAAGTGAGACGTAGAGCTACCAAATTCGTCTCGTGGAATGATGGGTTATACAAAAGGTCTTTGGATGGAATGTACATGCGGTGTATAGCCAAGGAGCGTATTCAAGGGGTAATGGCAGAAATACATGCAAGTGTATGTGGGGCACACCAAAGTGGTCCTAAATTACATATGCAGCTAAAACGGTTGGGATACTATTGGCCGACTATGATTGCAGATTGCATAGATTATGCTCGAAGATGCCAAGTTTGCCAATTCCATGGGAACTTTCTCCACCAACCCCCAGAGCCTTTACATTTAACAACTTGTTCTTGGCCATTTGCAGCATGGGGTATGGACATTATTGGTCCTTTTGTACCTCCATCTTCAGTAGGATATCGATACATCCTAGCTACAACTGACTATTTCTCAAAATGGGCAGAGGCCATGGCTTTAAAGAATATAAAAAGCACAGTTGTCTCCGAGTTCATCCGAACCCATATCATTTACAGGTTCAGGATTCCAGAAAATATCATCATGGATAATGGACAGCCATTCAGGAGTGATGCTTTGAACAAGTTATTTGCCAAGTACAAAATCAAAAACAACCATTCATCAAGATATCATGCACCTGCCAATGGTTTGGCAGAAGCTTTCAACAAGACATTGTGCAAAATTCTTAAGAAAATGGTGGATAAGAACAAAAAAGCTTAGCACGAAAAGTTACAAGAAGCTTTGTGTGCTTATCGGACTTCGCACAGAACTCCTACTCAAGCAACCCCTTATTCGTTGGTTTTTGGAGGAGAAGCAGTGTTACCACTTGAGGTTCAAATACCATCATTGCGAGTGGCAATACAAGAGTCCTTAACAGAAGATGAAAGTGCAAGAGTGAGGTTGGCTGAGCTAGAGACCCTGGATGAAAGAAGGTTGTATACTCAACAGAACATGGAGATCTACCAACAAAGGATGGCAAATGCATTCAATAAAAGAGTGAGGCCTCGTTCCTTTAAAAAGGGAGACTTGGTACTGTTAGCATATATTATAATTAGCCGAAAGTGTTGTATTTTCTATTCACCGAAAGGTGCATTATAGGGTTTGTATTATTCTATGCTGCCCTCAGGGCCCATCTTGTCTCTCTTGTAAACCCTAATTTCATCTATAAATAAGGGATGATTTTATATCATACCCTAAGCTGGTTAATCAAAGCTTCATGGTATCAGAGCATCAGCTCTAGGGTTTCGGCACACCCTCACTCTAGGGTTCGAAACTTACCTAGGTGGAGCCTCTACTGGGTCGATCTTCAATCGCCATTGTCACTCTCAGCCGGTGGATCATCAGCTTCGGCTTCATCTTCATCTTCGTCTTCCGCCTCTGTCGCCATCGATCTCCAAGATCTCATTGCCGATCTCGCCTCCATGTCGCTGTCATCGATCTCGTTAGGTCGCTCTCGTCAGCTACTGCGTCTCTGATAGGTATGATATACCTCTGTTTTGTATCACACACCAACTCATACATGTATAAATAAATAAATAAAGCAGCATATATCTATATATATATATAAAACAACACAAAAAAAAACAAAACAAAACAAAAAGGAAAAAGGAAAAAAAATAAAATAAAATAAATAAATAAATAAATAAATAAAAAATATATGATTTCTTAATTTTGTTATGCCCTAAAAAACTATGATTTCGTAATTTTGTTATGCCCTTATAGTGGTCATTATGCCTGTTCTTTCACCACCACCTTCCGGGTTTGTGATTACCACTAGTTTTGTTGCGGGTTTGGTAGTATTGTATCCATGACAAATTCCTCCAGTGTGTCCCCTTCTTCTCAAACACCGAAGAGTGAGAGTCCCACTATACCTACTACCATGACTGAGAACCCCAACCCTAGTATGAAAATCACCACCTCTCTCTTTAATGGTCAGAACTACCTAACATGGTCTCAAAGTTTGACTATGTTTCTGAAGAGCAGAGGGAAGATGGGGTATGTTGATGGCAGGATACAAGCCACCTAGTACCACTGACTCAGGTTATGACCAATGGGAGATTAACAACTCCCTGATTATGAGTTGGCTTATCCATTCGATGGTTCCAGAACTTGGTGAGGGCTACTTGTCTATGGAGACTGCCCAGGAAGTTTGGGATGCTGTGGCTGTTACCTATTCTCGCAAAGGGAATTTCTCACAGGCATTTGAGTTGCGCCGCTCTATTGAGAGCTCAATTCGAGAGCAGATCGTTCTTCAAGATTTCACTTTCCTTACCAACTTTGAAAGCGTTTGACCACACTGAAGACTATAAGCCCGTTTGCCTGCGATTACATCGGGTACAAGAAGTTCCTTGCACGGGAACGGGTCTTTAAATTTCTGGCCAGCCTAAATGTGGAGTATGATCCAGTTCAGGGTCGAGTTCTGGGTATGGACACTCTTCCTTCACTTCAGGAGGCATTTGCCTATGTACAAAATGAGGAGAGTCGCCGGTCTGCTATGATGTCTCCTGTCTCTACTGACCGCCAAGATATGTCTACTCCGAGATGGTCTCGGCTGACTCCCATCCCTCCGCTCGCTACTAAGTTCAGATTCGTGATTCTTGCAGAAGCCGCGGCACACTCGTGAGACGTGTTGGAAGCTTCATGGGACTCCATCCGGGGGTCGAGGTGATCGGTCTGGTTCTCGAGGCGGTCGGTCAGGCCAATCTAGAGGACGTGGTTCCTATTCCCGGGCTCATCAGACTAGTGCCGTTGATCCACTCGATTCTAATTCTGCTCCTGTTGGCCAAGCTTCTGATACTGAGCTAGAGGATGCTTTGAGCCAATTGTTGGACCGCCTGTCTTCTCCTGCTCTCAGTACAGCTTCCTCGTCCTTTGCCCGCTCAGGTAACTTAGCCTCTTCTCCTTGTGCTTTCCTATGTCATAAGTCTTTGCCTTGGATCATTGATTCTGGTGCCTCAGATCATATGTCTGGCTCCTCTGATCTTTTCTCTGTCTATAAGCCCTCTTCAGGTCAGGACAAAGTTAGGATTGCCGATGGTACTGTTTCTTCCATTTCTGGAAAAGGTTTAGTCCACGTCACTCCTACCATACATCTGTCTTCTGTTCTCCATGTTCCCAATTTTTCTGTTAATCTATTATCCTTGAGTTGTCTCACCCAGGACTTGAATTGTAGTGTGACATTTTTTCCTGATCATTGTCTTTTTCAGGACCTTGTCACGAGGAGGACGATTGGCAGTGGTAGTGCAGAAAATGGACTCTACTTCCTAGATCAACCGGACAAACTTGCTTATTCTTCCACCATGTCTTCTACTACCCCCGTTGATTTATGGTTGTGGCATCGGCGTCTTGGGCATCCTTCATTTCATTTACTTAAGCATTTATTTCCTTCTGGCTTCGCCAATCATCATGTGTCTGACTTTCTTTGTGAGTCTTGTCAACTCGGAAAACAGCACAGAGCTTCTTTTGCTCCTAGTTTGAATAAAAGTTTAGTTCTTTTTTCCTTAATACATTCTGATGTTTGGGGTCCCTCTCGAGTTATGTCTGTGAAAGGTCATCGATGATTTGTTACATTTATTGATGATTTTTCTCGTGCTACTTGGTTGTATCTCATGAAAGATAAGAGTGAGGTTTTCTCTGTGTTTCGCACTTTTCATAAGATAATTTGTACTCAGTTTGGGGCCACTGTCAAACTCTTTCGTTCTGATAATGGCGGGGAATACATAGATTCTGGGTTAGGACAATATTTCTCTACTCATGGCATTATCCATCAGACCTCTTGCACCAATACCCCTCAACAGAATGGGGTGGCGGAACGCAAGAATCGGTATCTTCTTGACATGGCTCGGTGCATGTGTTTTTCTATGAATGTGCCTCGGCCTTATTGGGGCAACGCTGTTCTCACCGCTGCCCATCTTATTAATCGTCTCCCTACCCAGGTCTTGCAAAAACAGGCTCCTCTTCAAATCCTCCTAGGTTCTCAATCCTTGTTTTCTATTCCCCCCAAAATTTTTGGTTGTGTCTGTTTTGTTCATAATCACTCTCCCTCTCGTGGTAAGTTAGACCCTTGCTCTCTCAAGTGTGTTTTCCTTGGTTACTCTCCTACTCAAAAGGGGTATAAATGTTACCACCCTTCTTCCCGTAAGTGGTTTGTGTCCATGGATGTTACTTTCTTTGAGTCCCAGTCCTATTTCTTGTCCTCTCCGGTATCACCGTCCTCATTTCCGGGGGAGCCTCGGTGTGAAGTGAGTCCTGTGCTCCCTATGGTGGAACCAATTGTTCTTGCACCACCCTCTTCTACTGGGACTCTAGAACCCACTGACACTAAGGATAAGGTCGAGCATGTTTATGTCCGGGACATAGACAGACAACAAGTTAACTGGATACAAGGGACCACTTCTGCTACTCCACTTCCATCTCCTGCTTCTGATGAGCGTCTAGGTAACTTTGAATCTCTTGAATCCATTGATCTTGATGTTCCTATTGCCAAGAGGAAGGGTGTGAGATCTTGTACTCAACATCCTATCTCACAGTTTGTGTCATACTCTCATTTGTCATCCTCATATAGAGCGTTTGTGTCCAATATTTCCTCTATTAGCATTCCTAACCATTTTCAGGATGCTCTTGCTACCTCTGAGTGGAAACTAGCCATGATTGAGGAAATGAAAGCACTTAGGGAGAATGGCACTTGGGAATTGACTGAGTTACCTACGGGCAAACGACCAGTGGGATGTAAATGGGTATATACTGTGAAACACAAAGCAGATGGGTCTATTGAGCGTTACAAGGCAAGACTTGTGGCAAAAGGGTTTACTCAAACATATGGCATTGATTATCAGGAGACCTTCGCACCCGTGGCTAAGATAAATTCAGTCAGAGTACTTCTCTCTCTAGACTAATCTTGGTAGCGCTTTATCAGTTTGATGTCAAGAATGCCTTTCTCCATGGTGACCTCGAAGAAGAGGTATATATGGACATTACTCGTGGTTTTGAGGATCATCAGACAGAAGGCAAAGTATGCAAGCTTCAAGTCATTATATGGTCTCAAAGCAGGTCTCAAGGGCTTGGTTTGAGAGATTCACTAAGGCTATGTTTAAATATGGCTTCAAACAAAGTCAGGCAGATCATACATTGTTTGTGAAACATTCCTCACATGGTAAGACTACAGCACTTATTGTTTATGTAGATGACATAGTTCTTACAGACAATGGTAGTGAGGAAATACCTCTGTTGAAGAAATATTTAGCTAATGAGTTTGAAATCAAAGACTTGGAAAGCTTGAAGTATTTTTCTGGGAATTGAAGTTGCTCGCTCTAAGGATGGGATATTTATCTCACAAAGAAAATATGTGCTTAACCTGTTGAAAGAAACTGGGATGCTTAGCTGCAAGGCATGTGCCACTCCACTGGAACCCAATCAGAAATTTGGGGATGATGAAGGAGGAGAAGTTGTTGATAGGGGGAGCTATCAGCGATTAGTGGGTAAGCTCATTTACCTATCTCACTCCCGTCCTGATATTGCTGTTGCCGTCAGTGTGGTTAGTCAGTTTATGCATGCTCCTCATCAGATTCACCTTGAGGCTGTCATGAGAATCTTGAGGTACTTGAAGTCTGCTCCTGGTAAGGGTCTTTATTTTTCAAAGTATGATCATCTTCGTGTAGAAGCCTATACACATGCTGATTGGGCTGGATCAGTAACTGATCGGAGATCAACTTCAGGATATTGCACATTTGTTGGAGGCAACCTAGTTACTTGGAGGAGTAAGAAACAGAATGTGGTTGCCAGGTCAAGCGCAGAAGCTGAGTTTAGAGCTATGGCACAAGGTGTGTGTGAACTTTTATGGATCAAATTATTGTTGAGTGATCTAGGTATTGATCAGAAGGACTCCATCCGGTTATACTGTGATAATAAGGCCGCCATCAACATCGCTTACAATCCAGTTCAACATGACAGGACAAAACATGTTAAGATTGATCACCACTTCATTAAGAAGAAATTCACTAGTGGTACCATTTGTACTCCTTTTGTCCAATCTGGTGAACAACTTGCTGACATTCTCACCAAGGGGGTTGGGAATAAACCATTTCATGACATATTAGGCAAGCAGGGCATGAGAGATATCTTCGCACCAGCTTGAGGGGGAATGTTAGCATATATTATAATTAGCCGAAAGTGTTGTATTTTCTATTCACCGAAAGGTGCATTATAGGGTTTGTATTATTCTATGCTGCCCTCAGGGCCCATCTTGTCTCTCTTGTAAACCCTAATTTCATCTATAAATAAGGGATGATTTTATATCATACCCTAAGCTGGTTAATCAAAGCTTCAGGTACTAATGATTAGAACACCCATAGTAGTCTCACGAAGAACCAAAGGAAAGCTTGAGCCCAAATGGGAAGGACCTTATGTGATTGAGAAGGTTTATTCTAATGGGGCCTATTTGTTGATAACGATGGATGGTGATAGAATCATTTCCCCAACCAATGCAAGGTTCTTGAAGAGATATTACCCTTAAGAAAGCCTGCTAAGTTGAAACCCGAAAGGGCAGCCTAGGCAAAAGTTAGGGCATAAAAAAAAACAAAAAAAAAAACAACAACAACAACAACAACGGTATTGTATGTGGTTAAACTGCTAAAATGTCCCACTGAAATCTAAGGTGGTAAAACATTGAATACTCCTAGCCCGCAAGAGTATAAACTGTGTACAGCCAAACAAAAGTCAAAAACCACCAACAGTATTGTATGTGGTTAAACTGCTAAAATATCTCACCGAAATCTAAGGTAGTAAAACATTGGATACTCTTGGCCCGCAAGAGTATAAACTGTGTACGGCCAAACAAAAGTCAAAAGTATAAACTGTGAACAGCTAAAATAAGACAAATCAATGTATTGTATTGAGAAATTTCATATAACAAATAAATCTATCACTGAGCAAAATGTCGTAAATACATTATGTTCGGATGAATAACAAAATAAAAGTGCATTCATTCATTAAGAGAAGCCTTAGCCCTTTCAAAGGCACGTTCCACAACACTGTGTTGTCCATTCTTCTTTTTGTGTTGGCTCAAAACATTCAGAGCAGTTTGCACGTCTTCTTCTGATTTAGAAACACTCTCGGAAGCTTGTGCAAAATCACACATAAATGATGCATGTTCCACTTGGGTGGATGACAATTCCTCTTCAAGTTGTTTGAGTAACTCTTTGGTTTGAATAATCCTTTAATTAAGACCCGCAATGTGCTCATCCGACTTGATAATTGAAGCAGACAACTGTTCATGTTCACCAGAAACTTTGTCGAAATGAAGCTTCTTCTCGTAATATTGGGCCTCAAATTTTGCAGTAGACAGGTTTGAAGAATCTGCAAGTTGGGTTTTCAAAACAAAGCACCCAAGGAATATCTTCACCTTCTCGTAAAAGGAGATGAAGTCTACACCCAAACTCTTCAAAATCATGAAAACGTTGTTTGCTACAGCAATCATGCCATTAACATCCGTCATTGATTAGAGAGAAATAGTAAGACCTTTCTGAATATGGGTGGCTGCTTCATTAGAGGAAGTTCCCAAAAGAAAGCTAGATGGAGCTAAGGGTGCTTCAAGTTTGTCAAATAATTTGTTAACCCCATTTGCTTCAAGTAAGTCTGCAAGAATTTGGGCCTCTTCCGAGGTATCAGAAGTAATTTCGTCTGTCTCTTCCAATGTGTCAGAAGTATTTTCTGTGAAAATAGAAGGAGATACTTAATGAAAACGTAGAAGGTAAAAACAATATATATATAGATGAATGAAGTATACCTTAGTGTACGGCTTTGAAGAGACTTAGGTGGAGGAGGAGACAAGTTGTGATTCCCACAAGTGGACCATGGATTTCTTAATGTGGCATGATCTAAAGAGAAAAGAGTTCCTTGAGTATGTATACATGATGAAATGAAATGAGGTACAAGGAATGAATAAGAATACCCTTAAAGGTAGCCAATGGCATATGCGAGGCAGCTGGGGAAGTCTGAGGCGCAGTGCCTAAGAAAATGAAAGGTATTTAAAAAAAAAAAAAAAAGAAGAATTATACCTTTCTCTAATAGCTTGGATGGCTCGTTCGAAGGAGAAGAAAAAGCTACATTTGCTGGGGGCAATTTACTCATCTTAATCGGTGTGCCATCTAAAAGAGGGGTGTAGTCATAAAACTCATCTTCACTCTCGCTACTTCCATTGGGAGAACAATCAAAAGATTTGGTAAGAGAAGGAATTTTAACACTCTTAATGTGAATACGACCCAAGGCAGTTAATTCATACCCATCTCCCTCAAAGAGTTCTTGAATCATATTCTCATCTTTATCTTCAAGAAAAGAGTACAAGTATGTGCGAAATTGATCCATTGGGGTTTTGGTCGCTATGGTGGGTTGGGAAGTTCCTGTACAATCACTGATAGACATAGTCTCTGGAAAAAGCTTTGCTAGACTAGAAAATTGAGGGCCAGAATCTACTTGCTCAAAGCTAAATCTCATTTTAAATTGACAATTACACATATCCTCAAAAAGATGAAGGAGATCTGAAACCGAGAAACTAGATCGGGAAGGAGCAATAGGTGGCTGACTATTATCCATTCTCTGAGGTGATGATGCTTCCAGAGCAATAGGTGAAGATGATGACCTAGCTCTAGCATAAGAAGGCTTCTTTGTCTTTTGGTCTTTACTTGACATATCCAGTTTTCTCTTGAGTGAAGATTTTGGCTGGGTATGAGTAACATATTGGAGCACGGTAAAGGAAGTTCCCAACCACCAATTGGCATAAGGCATGGTTACGTGAGAAGTAAATCGAGAGCCTGGTAACTCCAATGAGACTTTTGTACCGCAGCGTAGCATATGGCGCCAGTTGTAATAAAATTTAGACCACTCAGAGGATTGCCGACAAGATACATTAAGCGGTGTAAGGCATGCTTGAACAAACCCAAATTGACAACCGTATCGGTTAGGGGAGTACGGTTCAAAAATGAAATTAAATCCCATTTTAAAAGTTAAAATCCCTTGCCTCAAAGATATAAGATAGCCAAGGTGAAAAGGTGATATCCTTTCACAGTCGACTAGAATGCCTGAAGGTTCACTTTCATGGGTAAGAATCCTAAACTGACACTCCGTACGATAAGTTAGGAAAGAGTCCACAAGTGGAAATTTATCAGTAAAAAACTAGACAGCCAATTGGTTTCTAATAAACCCAAGATATGGCATGAAACGAATATCAGGAATCGAACAAATCGACTGAGGATCCCCATGAGAGTAGGTCTTGACAAAATATAGTGAAATCCATCCAAAAATGTAATGTAAAGGACCCTGATTATTTTCCTTCCCAAGTGAAGATGATGATGCCATTTTACCAAGAGAATGATAGAGGTATGCAAGGACGGGGATGGACAGGCCAAATAAGGTTCCACCTGCCATTTTGGTGGCTACATGAAAGGTCGTCGGACGAATTTCCCCAGAAGAGTGAGGGAAGACAAATCCGCTAAGCCAGCTCGCCAAAAAACCAGAAAGATACACATCATCAGAAATTCTATCTTTTCGTTGAAAACCACTAATCGAAATTGGGGATTCGTCAATGAATTTGAAAGTCCAGTGGTTAAACTTCTTGGATTGAAAAGAGCTAGCATAAATGTTGAAAAGCCCACAGCACGCCTTGGATGTCTGGGACAAATATAAAATGTCATTGGAGGGGGTGAACTCTTCATAAAACTGGCCGCGAATGGGGAGCCCGCTAATGCGATGAAGGTCCCATAAAGTGATCCCAAGTTCGCCATAAATGGTGTGGAAAGTGTTGGTGTCGGGTAACCACCGCTCTAGGAATCCTTTGAGCAGGGAGACATTCCTAGCATAAGCAAATTAGGATACATAGATTGCAACATAAATCACACACTTCTTCAAAATAGGGGCAAATGTGGAAAGAACGTCATTCAACCAAAAAATCCATATGGGGGATTGCAAATGGGTAGAAATGCCGCAGACATTAAAAGAATTATCCCACTTCAGTTTTTCATGCTTCATTCTCTTAAGAAGAGTATTAAATTCAGAGCAGTCAAGGTCTTCAGAAAATGGACGAAGGATTGAGACAGGGAATAAACCAATTGATTTGGAGTGCCCTTTCTCGAGAATCTCACAACAATTTCGAATTCCTGTATAGACCAAGTCTTCAGAAGCCGTATGTAAAGGGACGTAGGGGTCTAACTCGGTGGGTGACAATAAAGCAGTGATAGGTTTGTGCCGAATTATTTTCGGACCAGATTTATCCAGTACATCCCTCTCGTCACATCAAAGATATTCAAGTGTCTTTTCCATGCTTCCTAAAAATAAAAAAATATATATAGAAAAAATGGTTAGTGAAGGCAAAATGTCATAATATAAAGAAATTGACAAAAGCCCCTTGACCAAGGACTCAAGCCATTGGAGTGAAGGACACAATCACTGCCAAGGTTTCAAGCCGTTGGGGTGACGGACACATTCACTGGTTTCAAGCCATTGGGGTGAAGGACACAATCACTGCCAAGGACTCAAGCTGTTGGGGTGACAGACACAATCACTGCCAAGGACTCAAGCCGTTGGGGTGACGGACACAATCACTGCCAAGGACTTAAGCCGTTGGGGTGACGGACACATTCACTGCAAAGGATTCAAGCCGTTGGGGTGAAGGACACATTCACTGCCAAGGTTTCAAGCCGTTGGGGTGAAAGATACATTCACTGCCAAGGTTTCAAGCCGTTGGGGTGACGGACACAATCACTGCCAAGGATTCAAGCCGTTGAGGTGATGGACACATTCACTGCCAAGGTTTCAAGCCGTTGGGGTGACGGACACAATCACTGCCAAGGATTCAAGCCGTTGAGGTGACGAACACAGTCACTGCCAAGGTTTCAAGCCATTGGGGTGAAAGACACAGTCACTGCCAAGGTTTCAAGCCATTGGGGTGAATGACACATTCACTGCCAAGGACTCAACCCATTGGGGTGAAGGACACAATCACTGCCAAGGATTCAAGCCATTGGGGTGAAAGGACACAATCACTGCCAAGGATTCAAGCGACTCATTGCCATTAGGCTAGAAGGGGCAATGATACCTGCAAACAAACTTTGACGCCTTGCGTGTTGCCTGCAAAAGAGATAAAAAGACATGAAATAATTGTTAACCAAAAAAAAGGAAATTAGTCATCATGATTCGTACAATTAAAATTCGCTTGCACGAATCATGAGGGGCAAGGCTTATTCGAATTTTTAAAAAAAATTTGGCCAATTGTACAAAGGGCTGCTACTAATACAAAATAAAATAAAAGGTAGCAAGCTTTAAAAAAAAAATTTAGGTTGCTTATAAATAAAGAATAAAAAAAAATATAAAGGGACCCTTTTGTTTGTATAGGGCAAGGACTTTATTTGGGTTAGTTAAGTTCATGATCTAACAACAAAATATATATATATATATAAGGCAACAAGCAGATTAAACTGTGACCAAAAAAAAAAAAGTCTTTGTTTAGGAAAGACTTTGGGCTAGAAAAAAAAATATGCTTGAAAGGCAGCAGGTTTTTTGTTCAAGTAATAAAAAAGAAAAGAGGCTATAGCTTTTGTTATGAAAGAAGGCAGTAGGTTATTCATCCTTTCAAGAAGGGTCTTTGTTGGGACTACTTGAACTTAGGGTCTAGTAAAAAATTTTGGGAAGGGCTGTCACATGGTGATATACATGCCAAAAACAATATTTTATGGAGAAGAAAACATACCTGATTTAAAGGAGTTTGAAGAGATTCTTTTGTGTCTTCTTTAAAGTATAAGAAGAACAATTTTTGTTGGAAAAAGAAGAAAGATAATGGCTGGAAAGTTGCTGCTGGAAAGTTGCTGGAAAGATACTAAAATAATGAAGACCTAATATGCAGAGAAAAAAGAGAGGCTGCTGGAAACAATCTACTGGAAAAAAAAAGCTACAGGGAAAATATATGGGCTGTATCTTTTGTATACTTAAAGAGCAATTGCTGCTGGAAAGCTACTAAAATAATGAAGACCTAATATGCACCACAAAATCTGCGGAGCAAAAAAAAGAGGCTGCTGGAAACAATCTGCTGGGAGGAAAAAAAAGTTACAGAGAAAATATGTGGGTTGTATGCATGGATAGGTGTCATATAAGCAAAAATTCTTGCTTAAGAAAGAAGGTAGTGTTCTCCTAAAATACTTCAAACAAGCAAGAGTTTAGATAGGATTTGAAATACTGCGTAAGAGTTTGTATAGGATTAGAAATCCTACCAATGCCAATCCATCCTATTCCATTTAGACAAACTCCTAAAATATATATATATATGCTGTAAAAAAATCCTAAAAATAATAAGTGGCAAATTGGAGGCCCACAAAAGAAAAGGCCTAATTAAAAATGATGGCCTAGAAAAATCCATGATGGCTTAGGAAAAAAATCTGCTGTAAAAAATGGTGGCAAGTTGGAGGCCCACAAAAGAAAAGGTCCAATTAAAAATGGTGGCCTAGAAAAGGAAAGGTCCATAATGGCCTAGAAAAAAATCTGCTGCAAAAAATGGTAGCAAGTTGGAGGCCCACAAAAGAAAAGACCCAATTAAAAAATAGTGGCCTAGAAAAGGAAAGGTCCATGATGGTCTAGAAAAATCCATGATGGCCTACAAAAAAATCTAATTAAAAAAAAAAAAAAATGGTGGCAAGTTGGAGGTCCACAAAAGAAAAGGCCCAATTAAAAAATGGTGGCCTAAAAAAGGAAAGATCCATGATGGTCTAGAAAAATCCATGATGGCCTAGAAAAAAAATCTACTGTAAAAAAAATGGTGGAAAGTTGGAGGCCCACAAAAGGAAATGCCCAATTAAATCTTGGACCTTCCTCATGACCCTTCAAAAAAAAAAAAAAAATCAAGTCCATAAAAGGAACTCATGCAACAAAAATAAATGGCCCATGGACTACAAAGGGCAATTAACCCTTTATTTTTTTTAAAAAAAAGATCAAGTCCACAAAAAGGACCCATGCAACAAAAGTAAAATGGCCCATGAAATAAGAGCCGTCACCCAAAAAAAAAAAAAAAAGAAGAAGAAAAGGCCAGGGACCAAAGTAAAGAAATAATCCCATCCAAGACCTAAAGATCATCCAGATAAAAGTGCCAAATTGTCGTGACTCGCACAGTTAAGAAAATTCACTTGTGCAAGTCACGAGGGCCATTTTTAGCACATAAATTTCAACTAAATTTATGACACATATAAAGCCTATGATAGGAAGGTTGTAGGTAATCACTTCCTAAGAAAAGATCAATATGATCCGTTGAAATACATAAATAAAACAACGTCGTATCTCAACGACGTTATTCAAGATGCGCAAATGACACGTGGAGCCTACGAAACATGACACCTGTAGAGCCTACAGCAAGGACACCACACAGGATGAAACCCCAAAGATCAATCCGGTTAATCAAATATACGATTAACCAAATAGCGTTATTATTCAAAATTCAAATGGCTAATCAAATATACAATTAACCAAATAGCGCTATTATTCAAAATTCAAATGACGCTATCATTCAATTTTTCAAATTGAAGATGAGGCATTCCTACCACCTGATGGCCTTCTATAAATATGAGGACCATCACACAAGACGGGGATCAGAAAATCAGAAATGAAAAGATCAGAGAGAGAGAGAGAGAGAAATTGAGAGTTAAAGAAGTCGTTACAAGAAAGAAGAAGAGAAACCTAGAGAACTCAAGAGCCTACGCTAATGGAGATGAATAGGTAAAGGGTTCCAAACCCAAGAATTGTATTTTGTATTCGAGGGTTCAGAGCCCATAACAATTTCAATAAAATATTTATTTTTCTTAAATTGTCTTTTGTTGTTTATTTTGTTCTTCATTAATCGAAGGTTTCATTTGTATAAAATGTGTAATTAACGATCTGAAATACAGATCGGAAATAAGAATATGCTATTCAAATAATCAACACTGTTTAGTCCAAAAACTAAACAATGGACATTTGTAACATAAAATTTTGAAATGTGTTGAAACACTTCATGTTTTAAAATTTGTGTCTACAACGACACATTGGCAACTTGTGAAATATAAAGTTTTATGAATGATGCGTCATGTATATATGAATACCCCATTCAAAGATAATTTTAAAAAAATACAACATAAAACTAATTTCAAAAATTTAAAGGACGGATTAGTAGGTAAATAAATCTACATTGTTTTTCTTTTATCATTATTCTAAACTATTTTGTTCAAATTTGTAATGTGTTTCATATGTGTCTGAGTCATGGACACTGTCTCCCAAATGCCTGAGTCTCAATTTTATTTTATTTTTAATTAATAGGACACATTTGGACATGTGTTTATCCCATGTTGAGAAATGTCCTACAAGTGTAAAGGTGGTGTCCATTGTGGACATGTCAACTTATTAGAATGTCCAATTGTCAGGCCACAAGCTACAAGGCAACCTCCACATTTTAAGAAAGTAATCTATATTTAAAGTTCAATTAAAAAATGATGACAAAAATTGTTCTGCCATTAGTGTCATGGTTAGGTTTTTCAATGTCTGCTAGTTAAATCCACCAGTCAACTATGACTAAAATCATAGGTAGACCAACTATTTTCAAAACTAAAAGCAACAGTATAAGCAAGATGGCCATAACATTATGAGTTCATCAAAAAAGAAAAGAGAGAAAGGAAACAATTACCAGCCTCAAAAGCATAGTCACTTGTCATTGGATCCTTCACCACTGCAACAGTGAGACCAGCATTTGTAGTGGCATTGCCACACACATAAATGCCACGTGGAGAAATTGAAGCTGATGCTTGCAGTAGTTGGCTCTTACCCAATCCAGGATCACCTAGCATTATGAATTTTAGCACTAATCAAGTTTGTGTTGCCCACACTGAAGTTGCTTGCAAGTTGCACTCATATCATTGACTTGTAAATGAATCGAGTTTTTTTTTAGGGTTTTGCATACCAACAATTATGACATGAATGTCTCCTCTGACAGGGACTTTGTTCTGATCCATTGAATGCTTTCGCACCCCTCCAAACAGTGCTAATGTAAGTCCAGCTGTTGAGAGAACAGTAAGCTAGTGTCAATGCACCACATCATCATTTTTGCTGGTTAACCAGGGGCATAATGTTACATAACACTACATGAAGATGATATTTTGACTTTTTAAGGAGCGGCATAGTAGTAATGGCTTTTGGAATGCTATTGTGCCTGTTTTAAATGAATGTGAGAACTGGCGGATTAAAGGACTGTTTTGTAACATTTGACTGGAAAATTATTATGACAAAATGTTACAGAAAAGATGAATGAGCATCTGATTTGAGACATTTCAACAAAAGGAAACATTTTATATATATACCTTTAACAAGCTCATGTCCATAGATGGAGGGGCAAATAGATTGAAGTATTTGACGGAAGACATCTGAACCATGTTCCTCTGAGAACTTTACAATAAATTCCAAATCTTTTGGAGAAAATGTAAATAAATCAAACATCTCTGTAGCTTTAGCATCAGCATTTGTATCTTTCGAATCCTCAGACAGAGATTGCGACTTGGAATTTTTAATTGAAACTACTTCCAAGTACAAATAGTATAATCCTTGATTCTTGCTTTTCGATTTTCCTGAAATATTCAAACCATGGTTGAAGTTACTTTTGGTAGAGGTAATATAGTTCAGTGGTTCAAACTAGATACCGGTGCTACAATCCATCATGAGTAAAGTAATTTCAATATAAAATCCAGAACATTATGGTGCAATTGTGGAAGAACTAAATTGTTAAGTGAAATAACCTTATCAATGACCGGTGGTTTGCATCACATTTCTATTGATGATACAAGTACATGATCAGGCATGTTATCTGCCAGTATAAAAATTTTACTCATGTGCAGTTAGAAGTGCAGAAGAGTCATCAGTTTCCCAGCAATGAGCCACTAACTGGTGTGAAAGACATACAGCTTAATCTCATCAACATTATAGAACTCTTAACATTTTGACATAAAAATTATAAAATAAAATAAAAAGACTAAACACTGATTACTCTACAATCCATCTTTTTTTTTTCCCTTCGAAATCATGTTGACTAAAATACACAACTCCTCAAAGTCATTGAAAAATAAAGCAAGTAGGGTTCTAATGTTTTGAAAAGTCACACGTGCATATAATGTTGGAAATCAAATAATGAATGTAATGATGTGTAATATATCTCGCACTTATGGAAACTCCTTCGACATTTTTTCTTTGTGTAATTAGGGGACTACATGCATGTGCATCCATAAAATGATATTATTGCAACAGACACAATACCAAAGCAATATATGCAAATAGATAAGCAGTTTATTCTCCTCTTCAATCTTACAGAGCAAAAATTTCCATATCATTGATTGAGGCACTACACTTTATTGTGCTCTCAAACCCTAAGAGCATCCACAATAATGTTGACAATTTAATTTTCTAAAGGCATGGAAAGGAAATTATAAATCACTAGGCAACACATCGATTAGGTGACAAACCATATAGATGATGACTTAAATTACATACACAGTAACATTGAGAACCAGAAGGGTTGCATCAAAAAACATATTGCCGTACCTCCTCCAATATCCATGTAATTGTTTATCACTCTTATGATGCCAGTAACTGTAACCACATCTCCAGGGATACATGCATCTACAAGATCTTCAGTCAGTTCACATTCTACAGTTCGAGGCACCCGGCCTTCTTCATGATGTTCAGACTTCAGCAGCTCCTGAAGTCTAGGAAGAGAGAGAGAGAGAGAGAGAGAGAGCTCTTTAAAAACTAGAAAACAAAGGAAGATGCAAGAATAACATCAAAGATGGCATCAAGGTTCTTACCTTATTTTCTGAAAGTCTATGAGTCGAGCAGTAGATCTAACTGGATTAAAAGTTCTGCTCTTGCAGCCATGCATACCGCAAGTTAGTGGTGGTGAAAATTTTCCATCAGGAAAGTTGCATTTAATGTCAGCTCTACACTTGGTGCAATAAAAACTCATTTGTACCACAAGAGGCCTCACAGTGCTAACTTTTACAACGGTACCACGCACGGATACAAGCCTGTCTGTCATATAAGCAAATAATATGATATCTTAATTTCTTCAACTTTGATTTTCCTGGGCCGATATAAGCTGATTTTTTTTTTTTTAAACTGAAATTTAGAGTTACCAATATAAGCTGTTTTTAAGTTTTTCAAAGCAATAATTGATTCAGGGTAGTTGTGCAGACGGATGTTTATCTTTGCACCGTCCTCCAATATGTTATTCCCACATTTAGTAGACAGAACCTGCATCCAGCGCAACGTTTGTAATAACCAAGGCAAGAACAGTGCATATGTAAAATGTGAAATATCAATCAGACCCTCCAATTTTTACTTTGTACCTTGTGAACTGCAGCACTCATGCATGACAAAGCTTCCTTGGGGTTCTCCTCCAAAGCTGCATAAAATTCCTTAAGCTCACATATTTTTCGAAACTGTTGGAAGTCTAGTGACAGAAAATATATGTCGTCATCATCTTTTACCTGCTGACATACTTCAAACATCAATTTCCTCGAATTGGTGAAATCTCTGAAACCATAACTATAAGTAAATTCTAGTTGAAGACTTTGTCAACATTGGAAACCATGGGTGATGGAAAATATAAAATTACCAAGGAGATAGGAAATACAATTTAGTGAGCAAACAAACAAATATATATATATAGCAAAAGTGATTCACTTGGGTATGGACACTTCAACGGCATACATCCCTCGTAGAAAGGGTAAATTTCTCTTCATGCCTTGGCATGAAACAATATTCTTTTTCTTTGTAAGCTGATTTATTCTTGCAATTACTGCAGTGTAATATAGGGATAGTTTAGATCGAACGACACAATTCACTCTTCTCAGCTGAATTTTCATAAGCCTTTTTAGAGCATCTCCAAACCTTACTCTCTTTTTATCATCAAAATTGAGTGAAAAGGTTTGGTTAAAAGGTTAATCTGGCATGGAACACTCCAATCCTTACTTTTAAAAAAAAATTTCAAATTTAAGTGAAGGATTTGGTTCATTCTTAATTTTGGTGAAAATTTTGCCTCTTTCTTGATTTAATACAAGTTCCATTAAATGATCAGATCTCGCTTTTAGCCCTTTATTCATCAAATTAAATAATTGGTGAGGGATTCGAGATGCTTAACACCATTTTTTTCCCACAAACAGTCATTCAATCGATAGCTATATATTCAAATGCCCTAAATTTCCTTCCAAACTCATCAAACATGTTTCACGATCTCACCAATTCTACGATATCAAACTCCACACGTATGTTTCTGTAGAGAGAGAGAGAGAGAGAGAGAGAGGAAGACCTGATAAACTAGATCGAGTCCTGGTGGAGTAGAGAAGAAGGCAACAAGCTTCGATGCGAGATTGAACTTGAGCTTCGATTCATTGGCAGACAAGTCGATATCGGGAAAGTATGTGGCCAAGATGTTCGCAATGTCGATCGTCTCCTTCGATCGATACTTGGAGTTCGAGTTCATGCTCTCTCCGTGAGTTACGTACATCTCAAATCGGTGGTGACTCAGTGACTCACTCTGCGAATCAGCCCTGAAATTCGATCTCTGGTTTTTGGCGGGAGAGAATACAACGGAGAAGAAGAATATAGGAAAATGAGAGAGGTGTGAGCGGCACTTGAGGCGTATCCTAGAAGGTGGGTGTTGGTCTTTACTAACATGCGCGCGATTGCTAATTTGCCACAATTGCCCTTTGGAAATTTTAAAATGCTTCACAAAAAATATTTTTGGAGAAATATTTAATTTTATTACTACTATATAATTAAAAAAATTAAAGGGAGTTTTTTTGATAAATCCACTTTCTAAGAGTTTTATTCCATCCAACCATATTCTTTTTGACTATTCCATTAGGTCCTATTTGAGATAAAAAGACCAAAATACCATTTTCATATACTTATGTTCTATTTAGTTCACATTATTTTCTTATGTTTCAATAAGTCCTATGGATGACATAATTACCAAAATAACTCTAATGTGAATGTTCGCACCGTCAATGTGAATGTTCATATCGTCAATGTGTAGGGGCCCAGCCCATGTCAATCTTCGTGGGTGCTTGAAAAAATTCGAGTCAGCCCGGGCTATTGACAATGTGAATATTCACATTGATATGTTAACATTCACATTAATAGGAGTGTAAAATTAGTCCGATCCCGTGGGCCTTGAAAACCCGCCATGACCCATGGCGACTTCAGTATGTCGGTCCGGCCATTAACAATGTGAATATTCACATTGACATGTTAACATTCACATTGATAAGAGTATAAAATTGGTCCACGGCCCATGGGCAAAAAGCTTCACCAGCCGACCATTTGACAATGTAAATATTCACATTTACATGTTAACATTCACATTGATAGGAGTGTAAAATTAGCCCGCGCCTCGTGGCTGCCTGAAACCCGTCCACTGCCCGGGACGGACCCGGCTCGGTCTGTTGACAATGTAAATATTCACATTGACATATTAACATTCACATTAATAAGAGTATAAAATTGGCCAGCAGCCTAGGGCTAGCCCGGCCCGACCCGTTGACAATGTGAATATTCACATTAACATATTAACATTCACATTGATAGGAATGTAAAATTAGCCCGTGCCTCGTGGTTGACCGAAATCCGCCCACGGCTCATGGACGGCCCGGGGCGAGCCTGGCCATTTTTTTTTTAATTCTTTTTAATTTTTGTCTACCAAAATTTTATTATTTTCCACAAAAAAAAGATACTAGGCCTCGGTGCGGGCTGGGACTCGAACTGAGTCTTAAATGGGCCTTAATCGGGCCGATAGGCCGAGCCAGGCTTCAAAGTGATGGCCCAGGCCCTAGCCTAGGGTCTCGGACTAGGCTTGAGCCTGGGTCCAAGCGAGCCTTTTTCGGGCCGGCCCACGGGCCAAAAAATAAAGCCCATACCCTAGCCCTGGCACAATGGTATTCGGACTTTGGATGGGCCGATGGATCGAACCTCGGGTCGGACCGGTGGGCATGGGCCTAGTCTCGAGCTTAGGTCGGGCTTGGGCGGGCCTAGCCATTTTTTTTTAATTCTTTATAATTTTTTTTACCAAAATTTTATTATTTTTCACAAAAAAATACATTGCGACTTGCGCGAGCTGAGCCTCGGATCGAGTCTTAAATGGGCCTTAAGCAGGCCGATAGACTGGGCCGGGCTTCAAAGTGATGACCTAGGCCCTAACCTAAGGTCTCGGACATGCTCGGGCCCGGACCCAAACGAGCCTGCCTCAGGCCATAGGCGAGCTTCGGGCAGCCCACGGGCTGCGGGCCAATTTTACATTCCTATCAATGTACATTTTAACATGTCAATGTGAAAGCTTCGGACAGCGGGCAAATTTTACACTCCTATCAATGTTAATGTTTAACATGTCAATGTGAATATTCACATTGTCACGGGTCGGGCCAAGCCCGCTTCGAGTTGCGGTTGCGGGCCAATTTTACACTCTTATTAATGTGAATGTTAATATGTCAAGGTGAATATTCACATTGTCAACGGGCCGGGTCGGGGCCGCCCTGGGCCGCTGGCCAATTTTATACTCTTATCAATGTGAATGTTAACATGTCAATGTGAATATTCACATTGTCAACAAAGACCGCCGCCGCAGCCACGGTGGCGAGTTTTCGAACGCACAAGCTAATTTTACACTCCTATCAATGTGAATGTTAACATGTCAATGTGAATATTCACATTGTTAACAGGCCGGGCCGGGCCCGCCCCGGGCCGCCCACGGGCCGTAGGCGGGTTTCGGGCAGCCACGGGGCGCAGGCTAATTTTACATTCCTATCAATGTGAATGTTAACATGTCAATGTGAATATTCACATTGTCAATGGGTCGGACCGGGCCTGTCCCAGGCCACGGGCAGGCTTTTGGCTGCCCATGGGCCGCAGGCCAATTTTATACAATTATCAATGTGAATGTTAACATGTCAATGTGAATATTCACATTGTCAACGGGCCGGGCATGGCCCGCCCCGGGCCGCGGGCGGGTTTCGCGCTGTCACGGGACGCGAGTCAATTTTACACTCATATTAATGTGAATGTTAACATGTCAATGTGAATATTCACATTGTCAACAATGAACCTGCCATGGGCGAAGTTTCGGACTGCCCACGGGCCAATTTTACATTCCTACCAATGTGAATTTAAAAATATGAATGTTCACGTCATAAAATTGCTAACCGTTCAAAAAATATTTATAAAGGTATCAAAATTAAATATAAGGACATAAGTGTTCAAGAAAATAGTGTAAATCAAGAAAAAAAGACTTTATGAAATAAAACTATACATACATAGGACCAAATGGGTTAAAAGATTTCTTCATGGACTTCTTGAGTTAAAACACTTTTAAGTAAGATTTATCAATAATTTTCCCAAAATTAAAATGCACACACAAATTCAAAAAATATTTGGGAAATTTTATTTACACACCATGTTTTTCTCATTATGCATTATTAGAACATTAACTTTTTATTATAATAATAACTTTAAGTAAAATTACTATTAAGTAAAATAATTGTGTATCTTCTGTCAATTGTCTATTTACACAACCATTAACGAGTTCAAATTAGTTGAATTTGTTTAGTATAAAAGTCTGAACTTATTAATTTTGTTAAATATCAATAGTTTGGAATTTAATTTGTTTGATTTTATTTAGTTATAGTATTGAACCAAATTCAAAATCAAAACAATTGTTTAGCATGAAAGTATGAACTTATTGATTTTGTTCAACATAAATAGTTTGAAATTTAATTTGCTTGATTTTATTTAGGTCTCGTTTGGGAATATACAATTTTAGTAATTTTTTAACTTTTTACGAAAAGATGTACAAAAAAGTAAATAAAGTGAGATAACAACTTACAGTGACTTTTCAAATTTTTTAGCTAAAATGTATAGTTGACAAACGAGGTCTTACTTATAATATTATATCCAGACAATCAATGTACTAAATCAAATTCAAAATTGAAACTGTCATGGGAAGGCGAGAATCACAGATTTTCACATATTTTTGAAAGTGGAGAATCGAAAATCTTTGCCCAGTAGTTTCTTTAGTGTGATGTCGATTGATGTATTGTTATAGTGCGGTAAGCAAAAGTAATTTTTTCAGTCTAGTTTGCAAGGATTGTTTCTCCAGTGCCACCAGTTATGTGTCGTGTTGTTAGTCTCTGTCGATGTACCTCTTTATTCCGGACATGAGGGTGTGAACCTGGGTGGTGTGCATGGTGGTGTACACTCAGACCTATTTTTTGTGTGTTAGGGGAAAAAAACGAAGATTGTGGTGTGTTTTGAGTAAAAAATAGAAAGTTTGAAATGTTAAATGTGTAAAGTAAGTAATGGTATGTACTGAGACAATTTATGATGTGTAAATAGAATTTTCCAAAGTATATATATCAGCAAGGGATAATTATTCAGTAATTCCAGAATATGGACTCGTGGTATTCTATAATATTGTGATTTGTGAAGAAAGTGAGTAGGTAGGGTATTGTGTTAGGTGATTAGGAAACATGAGATGACATATTGAATGATGATTGGTTAGGAAGTATATACACATGGTACTCCAGAAATATTGAATAATTTCCCATCAGGATGTTATACTTTTATCTCCTTAATCATATATTTACACCACTTTATAACTTCTAAATAAAAAAATATTAGACTTTAATATGCATAATTTAATATTATACGGGCATGATTAATGAAAATGATGAAACGATAATTATAACGGATATTTACCAATAAATCTCATATCACAAATAAGTACTTTAATTAGTCCCAAATTTTTTTTTATTGATTTGTTAAGTCCTATTAGTAGAGAGTTTATTTCCGTGTGATCTTATTTTTAATTTCGGTAGGCTTTGATAGACAGTTATATCTTTTTATTAATGTGACAGTTATGATGTGATACTCTAATGTGACAAGTATTAACATGACACTTTAATAATGAACATTCAAAAAAAATTAAAAACTCCTTATTGTACTTTTTCTAAATGTGATAACATGGCGGATATGATGTGCCACTTCAAAACAATAATAACTCCTTAGTATACTTTTTTCAAATGTGATAACGTGACAGGTATGATGTGACACTTTAAAAAAAACAAAAACTCCTTAGTTTACTTTTCTCAAACGTGACAACGTAGCAGGTATGATGTGACACTCTAAAAAAAATTAAAAACTCCTTAAACGTGACACATGACACTCCAACGTGGCGGGTATAATGTGACACTCTAAAAAAATTAAAAACTCTTTAGTATGCTTTTTCCAAATGTGACATTCTAATGTGGTGGGTATGATGTAAAAACCTCTTTAATGTACTTTTTCAAATGTGACATTCCAATGTGGTAGGTAAATGAGTCATTAAACATCAAAAATGACTAAATTGATCACAAGAAAAAATATGGAATTATATAGATTATAAATCCAAAATATGAGATTTCTTGATCAATCTCCCAAATTATAACCTTGTGCATCATAGATGAATTTTATTCAAATCATTAATTGTTGGGTTGAAGAATTATAAAGAAATATTAATTAGTTTATGTTTATTATATATATATATATGTATGTATGTATGTATTTCATAGGTATTGTATTAAGCCTTCATTTGGCATATAGCCTTTTTAAATTTTTTGATTAAAATAGTCACAAAAAAATAAAATAGGTTAAAGATCTAATAAGATAAAATGTCACATCCAAACCATAATTATTTCATTTTTTTTTCTCTCATAAAAGTCAGAAAACCTATTTCAAATGAGATTTTTTAGCCTCAAGCCAAAAGCTAAAAAGTCAAAAAGGCAACCTACATCCCAAACGAAGCGTAAATGTTTTATTTTTGTTTCAACAAGCAATCTCTTACCTTAAGCCATCTCCAACGCTTCACCAAATTCATCATCAAATTCAAATTTGGTAAAAAAGTACCTCTTTTTGTGCTCCAATGGTTTCACCAAACCTAACTCAATCTGAGAAAATAACAAATGTTTCACTAAACTGAGGATCTGAGCGACTTTCACCATTTTATTGTATAGGATAGTTGAGGATGGGACCCATCGGACGACCGGCCGAATGTCTAGCCAAATGTCTCCCGGTCGTCCTCTTCGTTGTTTCTAGAAATATTGTTTGCAAACATATAGAGTATCTTCCAGCTTAATTTCTTACACTCCAATATTTCCTCCATCAACCCTTTAATATGGTAACCTATATTTGTATTCCGTTCCATACCCTCTTTGTTTCCCCTTTTTTTTTTAATATTGTCTCTTTGTTTCCCAGTCTGTTGTAAATAATGGAAGATGTTTCGAAACATAGGCGTAAGACATCGAAAGTTCAAAATTATCTGATACCCAACCTAATATTGCCTGCTCAAAAATTAAGCTAAAAGACAGACTCAATATCACCTGATCCTCTTCCCTGTTTGCAATCACAGAAACATTGTTGTTTTTTTTATTTTTTGCATTGACTGGTCGATCGGCCAGTCGTCCACTAGGTCGACCAATGGTTTGATGAAAAGTCAAATTCTTTCGTTGGAGCAGGCGATATCAAATAGAGAAATTCGTCATTTTTTTATTTAAATTTGATAAAATATTTGGTGAACCGTTAGGGATGCCATATATGTCAATATTTGCATGAGTCAATATTGTATGCAATTTAATTAGGTGGATAATGTATAAGGAAAATGAAAAATCCCCTTAAAAAAACTCCCCCTAATCTCCCTAATTTTTATTTTTGGCAAACTATTTTTTTTTTATTTTCTGTTTTCTTTTTTTTTCTTTTTTTTTTACTTAAAGTGGAAATTATTAGGAATCCCTTCAGCGAATGTATAAATAGGAGATTGCACGTGATATAAGAGTGCAAATTACTTGATTTGTTTGCCTTGATGGAGAAGATTTTAAAAAAATTAACTATTAAAATGGAAAAGCTATTAGACAAATGTTATAAAAGAAAACTAGATTGCATTATGTTTGCACCATATATATATATATTTTTTTTGTCAATTGTGACACTGTGACCAAATTCAATTTTATTTATTGTGGTCTGCTAATCATGATCAAATATGATCTCATTAATTGTGGCCAATCAATTTTAATCTGTCGATTTAGTCCATAAATTATTTTTAATATAAAATTATGACCACAAACATTTATATTTTATATTATTATTATTGTTTATGTCGTTGTTACTATTTTGTGCTGCCTCCGAACATATAATGGATCATGGGTGTTCATAGGAATGGCAACGAGGCGGGGCGGGGCCGAGGATCACACTCCCCATCCCTGATGGTAAAATTTTTCTCCTTCCGGCCCCTATCCCCTACAGGGATCCTATCACCGCCCCCGTCCTAGTCCCCTAACGGGGTTCGGGTTTCCCTAACCCCGAAATTTCCCGGACAAAAAAAAAAAAAAACCAAACAGAGAGAGATAGATCTATAACATCATTAACATCACAAACAACATTATCAACATCATCAACAACATCAACAATATTAGAAGGAGAGATCTGAGTGTAGAGAGAGAGAGAGATCTGCTCGTCGTCGGAGGTGGCGTTGATTCAGATCTCATCGATTCAAACTGTCGTCCTCATATCTCTCTGCTCGTGCTCGTCGTCATCGTCGTATTCAGAGGTGACGTCGTCAGAGACGAACCGTCATCGTAGTTGGAGGTGGCGTCTCAGACGGTGAAGAAGAAAGATAAAGAGAGAGAGAGATGGAGTAGCTATGAAATGAAACAAAAAAAGTGAAACGAGAGATGAAATGAGAAGACGGAAATAAAACAGAAAATAAAAAAAATATATTATATATATATTAGTTCGGGGGACATACGGGGCCGGGGTTGGCCACTTATCACCGTCCCCGACCCGAAATTGATCGGGGATTAATTTTTAAATACCATTCCCGTTCCGTCGGAGTTATTTTTTGAGAAAAACTTATTCAAATCGGGGTCGAGGGATCGAGTTCCTATCGGATCGGTTTCAAATTGCCATCCCTAAGTGTTCATGGGTACCAAGTATGGTAGAAGACGTGGCTTGATGGAGGTGCAAGATGATGGGTCATAAAGTAATTCAAATCATGATGGGTCATGGTGTACATGAAATAAGGAAAAGCAGCAAACGTGGGGCATGAAGTGAGACAACGTAAACTGCCATCAGTATGACTTTGGGTTTGCCTAAGCATATAAATAGGCTAGAAGAAGACGAACAAGGCATCAATAAATCATCAACTTATCGTAGTTTTTTTTTTTTTCCTTCTTCTTTATCTGTAGGAGTAGTCTAGCTTAATTCTTAAAAGTAAATTATCTTAACTTTTAAGAATAGTTTTCAATAGTTTATAACCTTATAAACTTAGAAGTTTTTATGTGTTTATTTCACTATTTTGATTGTTAAATGTTCTAAAGAAGTCCTACTTTCAAGGTATTAAGACATTTACACAATTATCTGATTTTCTATTTGATTGTTTTGTTAAAATTATTGTCAAATCTCTGTCAATCATGACTTAACATAATTTTTACTACCACATTCAAAACAATTGAAGTACAATAGTTATGAATTGCCTAAAATTACTTGGACATTGAAATGATAACTTTAAAAATGTACTAATTTGAAACTAAAGATAAATTCGACAATGAGTCTTCCTAAAATGAATACTTTCCCTTAATTGATTAGATGGTTGAGGCCTTTGTGTTCTCGACTTTCCCTTTTATACCAATAAACTGCCTACAACTATTATGGTCATTTCCCCCATCTAAAAAAATAATAAATAAATAATTATTCACTTTGTTTGTTTTTAGTTTTTCAAAAATCTTTTTCAGAAAATTTTATTTTATTATTTTTCATTTTTTTTTGTTTTTACTAATTTTTTTTAATATTTTAAGTAATTTTTTAAATTTTTAGACACAGCTAACATAAATACACATAAAAGTATAATTTTTGTGAAAAAATATTTTAAAAATTCACTAAACATCAAAAATACAAAAAAAAAAATAAAATAAAAATTGAGAATCTAGTATATTTTTCATATTTTTATGTATTTATTAATTTTTTAAAATATTTTTTCACAATTTTTTATTTTTTAGATACATGTAAGTAATGTGCATTTAAAAAAATTAAAAAAAAATTAAATTTTAAAAATATTCACTAAAAATTTTTAAAAAAATCACGAAAAACAAAAAACTTAATATAAAAAACTTAAACTAAACACACACATTATGGTCATTTCCCTTCTGTATCGAGAATTAATATTATTGAGATGCAAAGTGTCCCATAAAAAAAAATTGAGGTAAAAAATATCTTCAATAACGTTGCATAAGTTAATGGCAGGAGTGAATAACAGTTCCTTTAACTATTGGACCATGAATAGTGGAGCTCAAAGATGGATAAATGCCATGAGTCTACTCGGCCATATCCCAAATTTACAGTCTGAAATCAACTTGAAATACTGAGATTTATGAGAGGTAATAAATCATTAATAAACAAGGATGTGATTTACTCGATATAATAATATATTCATAACTTTTCATTGAATTCCTAAGAAGCTGGAAGTCGTAGAGATTGTTTGGCTAGAATTACAAAAATACACTAATTTATTATTATTTTTTTTTTCTTTTTTTTGAGTCACATTGGCTTCTTTTGGAAAGTTAGCTATTTTAGGCATTGTGAGAATAAATTATTTTCATAACTTTTTGATTTTTTACGAAAAGATGTACAAAAAAACAAAGAGAGTGATGTGACAACTTATAGTGACTTTTTGACTTTTTTAGTTAAAATGTATAGTTGACAAACGAGACCTGGTAGGCTAAAATTTTTGTGTTTGAAAAGATTGTTTGATTTTTTTTTTTTTAGTTAGATGTAATATTTATGACAAAAATTTGAAATGATTATGGATTTCATGTGACATTTTGTTTTATTAACTATTTTAGTCTATTTTATCTTTTTGTGGATTCTAGTGTTTTTTTTAAAAAAAAAAGCTTCAAAAAGCCTCTTACCAAACAGGATCATTATTTTTCTACTTTTAATACACAATTTTTCATAAAAAATTAAAAATATACTTATTTATATCATTTCAGCAATTTCTTAATAAAAATATTAAGTGTCATTGTCAAACCTCCCGGGCACATGTTAACCTGTGATTCAACTTGTTTTAAAAAAAAATAAATAAATAAAAATCTGTGATTCAAACTATCATTTCGATATAAATTTTTTTTTTTGTAAATATATGATAGATTTTAAAATACTAAAAAAAAAATCAGTGTGTTTTGTTCAATTTTTTGAATTAAATTTTTTGAAAATTGAATTTTTTGTTTTTAGTGAATATTTTTAAAATTTTAAGTACTTTTTTTATTTTTTTAAATGCACCTTACCTAGATGTATCTAAAAAATAAAATATTTGTAAAAAAATAATTTTAAAATTCAATAAATATACAAGAATACAAAAAATATACTAAATTCTCATATATATATATATATATTTTTGTATTTTTGGTATTTACCGAAATTTCTAAAGATTATTTTTACAAATATTATACTTTTTAAGTGTATTTATGTTAGGTGTATCTAAAAATTAAAAAATTTGCTTAGAGTATGAAGAAAAAAAAATTCTATAAAATTAAAAAAATACAAAAACAAAAAAATTAATTTTTTGAAAAGTGAATTCTAAAAACCCAAACTAAACAAGCTCAATAATTTTACAATATTTACATTCGTATGGATTTATTAAATTAACAATTTATTATGTCACGACCCAAACTCAATATCCAAAAGTTCAATGTCGCAACAAGATAATAACCGAAGTCATAACAAATTAATAGTATAGTAGAGTAAAATAAAATGTTACCCAAATCTTAATTTAATTAAAAACATATATATTGGAGCTTCTATTCTTTTACATCGCCAGAATTGAACTATGACTACAAAATGCCTTATGCATATCCTACGACTGGTCCTAACACATTTCCTGAAAGTGATTAACAACTATAAGTACATGACAGAGTACAAAATATTATACTGAAAGCATAAGGGTATAAAAATCACAATAGATAATTATTTGGGCTAAACAGAGATTTGTTTTATATAAATCATTTTGAATAATAGACATATAATACAAAAATCATATAAACAAAATAATTATAACCACGGCACAGAACAGAACAGTGTATGGACTCAAGAGGTGACTCGTACGAATTTTAGAGGTAGCCCCACAATAGGATAGCATTTAGCTCCGCACAACATTTTACTCCACACCAGAAGTTAGAGAGTTAGTGGATCTATGACAACAGAGGGTCACATGAAGTGACAATTCAGAGGGTCAATGGATATTAAAATCCCCCAAAGCATGGGACCCCGTGGTGGAACTTACAAAATAATTGTGCAAAACACATTTAATAAACAGTTATATCCATTGGTTTTCCTTTTAAAGCAAATAGGGTTCATTTATCAAATAATATACTTTTAAAAACTAATATAATTTGAAAAACAAATTTACATAAACCAGTTTATGGTACCTCAAAAATATGATATAACTCACCTTAAACTAATATAAATTACAAAACATATTTTACATTAAACATTTATGGTAGCTCAAAATATAATACAACTCATCTCAAACTTTATTTTTTACTCTCACTTCTGACTTCTGTTAATTCTCTCATATTTCCCTCGTTTGTTATTATTGTGATTTTATTACCATACAGCTCATCTATTTATATATGAAAGAAATCCTTACTATGCAACACTATGTTGCACTATGCAGTACTGCATACCATGTGGAGAAACCACATGGCTTCCCATGAGGTTTCTTGAAGCACTATACACAAGTTTCTTATATTCTATTATAGCCCCCCAAAAAAAATTTATAATTACATTTTTTTTTCAAAGATTAGGTAAATATATTTTTGGGTGTCACATTCTTCCTTTCTTTTAAGATTTTGTCATTGAAATTTATAGAACTGTCTTTTCGTTTCCGTTGCATGCTCTGATACATTTATTTCTATGGGATCGGTTCCAATGGTTTTGGTATCATCCTTATCATTAGCTATAGCTACAGAATAAAAGTTTTAATGAATCCAATCTACAATTCCTATTCGTTCATACTAATTTTAATCATTACACAAAACAGAATGTACACATAATTCACATAAATGTCCCTAAACTTTTATTTGCTTTTAGCAAAGTAGTGATTGAAGGAGGACAAACATATCCTCTCGGTTTTTCTTTGCCTCCGACAAAGTAATGATTAAAGGGGAACAAACATGACAATTTTTACCCAAGATAAATCCCTACAAAACATTTCCTACCCTACTTTTAAATTGTGCGTGTGCCCTATATTCCAATGTATGTGTTTTTTTTTTTTTAAATAAATTATTTTAAAGAAAACCATTATTCTTATACCACTTTGTCACAACCCAAATCCGATACCCGGAGGTTTTGTGTTACAACAAGACAATAAGTGATGTCATAACAAATTAATAGTGCGGCGGAGTAAAATAAAATGATACACAAATCTTAATTTAATTAAAAACGTATACGTTGGAGCTTATTATATTCATTTACATTAGCAGAGCTGAACTATGACTACAAAGTAGCTTGTACCTATCCCACGCATTGGTCCTAACATGTCACCTAAAAGTGGTTAACAACTATAAGTACGTGGCAGAGTAAAAAATATTATACTGAGAGTATAAGGGTATAAAAATCACAATAGATAATTATTTGGGCTAAACAAATATTTGTTTGACAGAAATCATTTTGAATAACAGACATATAATATAGAAATCATATAAACAAAATAATCATAACCACGGTACAAAACAGAACATAGCATAACATATATATGGACTCAAGAGGTGACTCGTACGAATTCTAGAGGTGGCCTCCACAATAGCGTAGCATTTAGCTTCGCACAACGCTTTGTTTCATACCAGGAGTCAGAGGGTCAGTGAATTGATGATAACAGAGGGTCACATAAAGTGACAATTTAGAAGGCCAATGGATATTAAAGTCTCCCAAGGCATAGGATCCTGTGGTGGTATTTTACAAAATAATTGTGCAAAACACATTTAATAAACAATTATATCCATGAATTTTCTTTTTAAAGCAAATAGGGTAAAAACTGATACAAGTTGCAAAACAAATTTTACATTAAACAGTTTATAGTATCTCAAAATATAACACAACTCACCCCAAACTTGCTAATTTACTCTCACTTCTGACTTTGATTTACTCTCTCAGATTCCATCCGTTTTTTATTATTGTGATTTCATTACAATGCAACTCACCTATTTATAGGTAAGAAAATCCTTACTATGCAGCATTGTGCAACACACGATGTAGAGAAACCACATGGCTCGCGCTTCCCATGAGGTTTATTGAAGCAGTATGCACAGATTCTCTATATTCTACCATGGTCAAAAAAGATGTTATAATTACATTTTTTTTTTGGGGGGGATGTCACATATTACATAAGAAAAATAATTGAAAATGTAAATAAAAATTCGGGTAAATTATACTGACACGTCATGAGATTTCTATTTAATACAGATCTCCCTTTACATTTGAAAAATTACACTTACCCCCTGTCAAATTAAAATGACATATTTCTCTCTTATCCTTTATACATATAAAATAATAAAATAATATTGATATTTTGTTCATGTCATTTCAAGAGAAATAACAATCATCTTCTTTAATTTAACTCATACAAAAAATTGAGTTTTTTTGTTGTTGTTGTTGTGTTTTTTTTACTAATTTTTTTAATATTTCAAGTAATTTTTTTTTAGATATACGTAATCTATATATATTTAAGAAATATAGTATTTTTTGATAATTCACCAAATACCAAAAAAAATAAAATAAAATTTAGTAATATTGTAATAAATGTTAATGACGGTGTTTGGTAGTACTGCAATAAATGTGTGTGAATAGATGAGAAAGAAAAATTATGATGGAAATAAAAATGAAAAATTATATTCATATATAAAAATTTATACAAAAAAATGAAAAAAATATTGTGATAGTGATGTTATTGTAAATATAAATCATATTTATGGTGTATTTTGTTTTAAAGTGAAATGTCACCATTAAAACATATAATTGTGTTTGAGAACTTTATATAAAATTTATGTTTGTATATCATCAGTTAATAAGAATATATTCAAATAAAAATTAATAATAGAAAATTATAGAATGTAGTTATAATGATAAGGAAAGAAATGGTAGGAAAAAAGACAAAATAATCATTTAGAAAATTTGAGGACATAACATCAGCAATTTAAGAGATAATTTATAATAAGGTTACAAATCTCAAGGACGATAATGTAATTTTTCAAACGTGAGAGAGAATCTCTATTAAATAGAAATGTTAGGGGGTGTTAGGGTAATTTATCTTAAAAATTTTATAACACACGACGTCATTTATTATAGAAATAGTTCTGATCGTTTGATAAGCAAGGGACTTTTTTTAAAATAAGCTAAAATAGCAACTTATTTTTCAAACTAAGCCTAGTTTCGACGGAATTTCCAAAATAAGCTAAAACGTTATTACAAACGACGTTTTTACCATTTTTGTAGCCCAGCCGCGAAAAATTAATAAAATCGTAAAAGCATGGTTACAAACCACGCTTTTAATTAAGAAAGCGTGGTTACAAACCACGCGTCTAAGAAAATTTGATTTGTGTAGAAAGTATGATCAGAAATTACGCTTTTAAATAAAATTTATATTTTTAAAAAATGTGATTCGTAACCACGCCTTTACTGTTGATCAAGATAAGCGTGGTTATTTTGTATTGCCGTCCACCCTTTTGTATTTCCATTGCTGGACATAATTTGTACGAGGTAACCACTCACTCTCTCTTGTTTTGGGAAACTAATTTTTTTATTTTAAATATTTTATTTTATTTTATTTTGTAAATATTTTATTTTTTTAATTTTAATATTTTAATCTCAAAATACATTTCCACACTCATATCATAACCAAACAGATAACTCAAAACTCAATTAAAAAATTATTTTCAAATCTCATAACTAAACACATAACTCAAAATTCTACATTACTTTCAAAACTCTACACTCAAATCGTAACCAAACATATAACAAAAAAAATTAAAATATTTAAAAATATATTTATAAAATAAAATAAAATATTTATAATAAAAATTATATATTTAAAATAAAAAAATAAATTTTTTTAATATTTAAAAATATATTTAAAATATTAAAAAATACAACACATAAATATTTATTTTTTTATTTTAAATAAATAAATAAAATTCAATTTATTTTATTCAATTTTCATAAACGCATGATATGTAATCACACTTTTTTAATTAAAAATGTAATTTGCAATCACGCTTTTATAATTTTATCAATTTTTTGCGACTAAGCCACAAAAATGATAAAAACGTGATTTGTTAAAGCGTTTTAACTTATTTTAGAATTTCCGCCCAAATTAAACCTTATTTGAAAAATAAGTTGCTATATTAACATATTTTGGAAAAATTCCCGATCAGCAACCCAATTGCACCACACGGTCCCATCAAAATGGGCCCATGTACTGATCAATCCGTACGATTATGACACGTGTTTAATCAATCATTTTTTTACTAGTTAAATTAAGAATCTCAAATAACCTAGTAAATTTTAGGGCAAATTACAAACACCCCCTCGGTGTGAAAAAAAAATTCAGATTCCCCTGAGAGAAATACATTGCAATTTGAGAGTCATTTTTTCATTTTTAAGGAAAAAAGGGGAAAAAAATAAAAAAATAAAAAAAAAAACCGCAATTTTATATTTAAATATAAATAAAAGTATGGGATGTAATTTCTTCTCAATTTCTCAATGTCCTGATTTCATATTACTTTTTGTAATAATTGTATATCAAATTTTCTATAGGCATGGTTTGAGAAGTAAATTTAGAATTAAAATAGTTAAAAGAAATAAAATAAGATTTTTAGTCATAATAAAATAAAATATTACATATAATTTATAATTATTATATTATTTTTCTTACAAAACAAATTAAAAAAATCAAAAAAAAATTTCAAATCAAATTTTTTAACTCCAAATTAAAAAAATTGAAATAAGCCATATAATTCATATGGATTTATGTCTCATTACCATATAAAAAATTTGATAATAAAATTTAATACATTATTTGGGTGCATGACCTTTTCCTTTTGCAATCTCCTCCAACTCTCCTCCAAGCCTCTTGGCACCAAAACCAGAACGCACTTTTCAACCTAACCCTCTTCACCACCCATTCTCTCTCTCTCTCTCTCTTGAACACAAACTCCTCAAAGATATCAAGCATTCAAAGCTTCAGACCAGGTATGCATGCTCTCTCTCTCTCTCTCTCTCTCTCTCTTCAATGGTATGTTTTTTCATATTAAATTCATTAGCATACACACACACAAATATATATATATACATATAGGTCTGTATATGTGGAAATAATATATGTGTATTTATGGTATTTGTTTAGGGTTTCTTAATGCCTGTGAAATTCGACAACATAGACCTCAACTCCGACGTCGTTCAACAGAACGACGAGGTCAACAAATCTGAATCAACGGTTAGAGCCGCCGTTTCAGCTGCCCAAACCCTAACGGACTGTCCGTTGGGTTTGGTTAAGGGTTTAGGGTATGTAGATAGAGTGATCAGTACGGAGGCAAAAATGAGAGATTTAGATAGAGATAATGATGCGAAAATGGATGTTACGTCGGGCCAAGGTGAAATTGAGGTAGATGATGATAAGGTTGGTTCGGATTTGAAAGGTGATGTTCCGAATAGTGATGTATGTGGTGGGGATTCATTGTGTTCTGATAAAAATGAAGCTGTTGAGAAGAATTTTAGTGCATTTTCGGGGGAATCAATTGTAGATAGAAGTGGAGAGGGTAGTTCAGCGATAGACGAGGTAGGAGGGAAAGTTTATAAAGTAGTGGTATCGCATTGTGGAGGGGGAGGAGAGGATCGGAGTGCTGGTTTGCAGCCTGTTGAGGTGAAATTGAGCATGGGAACTGATGTTGCAGTGAATTTGGACCTAGCTTCTGGGTCTTCGCTTGATGATTGTATACCTGATTATTCTATGTGTTCAGAATCGGCTGGTCAGCAACTTGATGGAAGTTCGCAGTTGATAATGGAAGATGGGGACTTGAAGTCTGGTAGCGGGATAGACAATGAGGGAATTGAGGTTAAAGGTGACATGGGTATGCTGGCTCATTTATCGGATGATAAAGTTCCTCATGTTAATGCTTATGGGTCTTCGCTTGATGAGTGTAAATCTGATTCTTTTATGGGTTCAGAATGGGTTGGTCAACAAGTGGCTGGAAGTTTGGATTTGATAACAGCAGATGGGGATTTGAAATCTGGTAGCGGGATAGACAGTGAAGGAACTGAGGTTAAAGGTGACATGGGTTTATTGCCTTGTTCATCGGATACAGCTCCCCATATTAATGGGTTTGGGTCAAATGGAAACCAAGGTGTAGTAATTACAGCACAGATGGAGGATATTCAACAGCCACAAGACATTGAGAAGAAAATTGTTAAACAGGCAGCTTTGAAACTGGAGTCTCAAGTGAAAGAGTGCCGGACTGAAAAAGGTGAATTTCATGTGTCTGATCTGGTATGGGGTAAAGTAAGGAGCCATCCATGGTGGCCTGGGCAGATCTTTGATCCTTATGATGCATCAGAAAAGGCAAGGAAATATTGCAAGAAGGATGGGTTTTTGATAGCATATTTCGGGGACCAGACATTTGCTTGGAACGAAGCATCACGGATAAAGCCATTTGAAACACATTTCTCTCGAATGGTGAAGCAGAGCAATTCGGAAGCTTTTTGTCATGCTGTGGATTGTGCTTTGGAAGAGGTTTCGAGACGGGTGGAGTTTGGGCTTGCTTGTTCATGTTTGCCAGAGGAGGTATATGATAGGATCAAAACACAAATTATTGTTAATGCTGGTATTCATGAAGAATCAAGTAGAAGAGATGGCAGGGATGAATATTCAAGCATGGATTCCTTTATGCATGTGAACCTTGTCCAATATTTGAAAGCTTTAGCACAATCTCCATATGGTGGAACTCACAGATTGGAATTTATCATAGCACAAGCCCAGTTGTTGGCCTTCAATCGTTGGAAGGGTTTTGAACAGCTGCCTGAGTTCAAAATGCTTGGTGGGTTGTTGGAGGATGGTGCTGACATTCCTGTAACAGGGGAGGAAAAGTATTCTGAGGTAGTGACTGAGGATGCAATTCGTGTTCCCATGGGCAATGAGCAAGTTCCGTTGGGAAAAGGAAAGTTGGTTATTGAAGATACTCCTTATCGGAAGTGTAAGGAAATCTCTGGTGATGGTGTGACTCTGCTGAAAAAAAAAGAGAGACGCGTGTCTGACTTGATGTCTAGGAGCCACTCAAAATTTTCAAAAGGCGATACTGAATCCAAGGGGAAAGCTGGCAGGAAGTTGACTTCTTTGTCTTCTATGAAGAAACGTAAGGCTGGTGATTCAGAATCTGATGACTCAACGGTGAAAAATAGGAAAACTTCTCTGTCACCAATGACAAAAAAGCAGTTTTTTAGAGTTGGAGAAAGCATATGTAAGGTTGCATGCCAACTAGCTGTGTCAACTCCAATTCTCAAGGATAATTCTAAAAAAACTGTAGGTGAAAATGGAAGAAACAAAAGATCTTCCAGGACTAGTTCTGAGAAACCCAAAAGAAAAGAGGCCATTCAAGTGGAGTACCCTCCTCCGGATGAGATGCTCTCACAACTCTCTGTGTCTGCCAGAGATCCAATGAAAAACAACTTGTTGCTTTCTAGTGTTAGTTTTTTCTCCAATTTCAGGAATTCATTGTGCCTAGAGAATTCCATTTCACAAGAACACAAAAAATCAACCGAGAAAGTGTCTGGCAAGCATATTAGGAAAAAATTATCTAAATCAGAAACTACAGAAACATCTGGGGTTGAGGTTATGGAAGACTCTTATTGGACTGACATGATTGTTCAAAGCAACACTGAAGAAGAGCAAGTACTATTTGAGCCTGAGGTCCCAAACAAAAAGAGTTCCCCCACTGTTGAACCAGAAGCAGCTCTTGAGTTGGGTATACAATTGGATTCTAAACATGAAACTGCTGTTGTGGGTTGTCAATTGGAGGGAAAATCAGCAGGTGACATGGATGAGAAATGCGAGGAAGAGGAGACTCCAACCACACTAATTCTGAACTTCACTGACTTGGAGTCTGTTCCTTCCGAATCAATTCTTAATGAGATATTCAGCCGCTATGGACCTTTGAATGAATCAGTCACCGAGGTCATGAAGAAGAGCAAACGTGCTAAAGTGGTCTTCAAGAGGCGTTCTGATGCTGAAACAGCTTTCAGCAGTACTGGAAAATTCAGCATTTTTGGGCCTTCACTAGTCAGTTACCGCCTTAATTACTCATCTTCTACACCGCGTAAAACTTCTACTTCTGCAACAAAGCGAGGCAGAAAGGGTGCAACATCTGTGGAATGAAATGCTGCTTGATAATTGATGCAGATCAATTTAGGTATTCACATGACACATTGGTACTGCACTTCATTTCGATGTTCGTCTTTTTAGGAAACCCATTGCCCCCTTGGGTACCTATTTGTTACTGGACAATTGCATGCAAATAGGTAGGATGGAGCATTCAACTTAGTTATCCATTTAGACATCCTTAGAATCCTGACTCATCAATATTTTCTAACCATGTTTATTCATTTTGATTTCACTGTAAAAAAGAGTTTTGAGTTTTTTAGTTGTTTATGTGCGTTTTGTAAATGTTTTTCTGCCTTGAGGATTTTTATAGACCATTAGAGTGAGAACTTCAGAAGCTTGGATTGCTTTCTTTCTAAATGGTTTCCTATGATGAAATGTTTAGGTAGTCTGGTACAAAGTAGTTGGGCTGGAGTTGGATTTATTTCAAATTTGGTACCTGCCTTGCAGTTGCTTGGTGAATGGAGTGCCTTACTAAGAAATAAGACTGGCGGAATATTTAGTTTCTTGATTAACGTTTCATTTATGACCAGACTGCTTTGTGACAATGAAATTCAGTGGCCTTTGATATAACTTGCCCTTGATGACTTGCCAGAAATTCTGACATAATTTGTTTGTTACAGTTTCACCTTTTATGGTAATTTACAGATTTCATTGCGGCTTTTATGACGGGGAATTATATTGAACAACTTTATATTCACACTCATCAACACTTAATGGCTGATTTGGAACCTCTTGATTCCTGTTTTTGCAGTGTGAGTTTGCTTATCCAGATTTGCGGTTCTCAAAATACCCCAAATATTTTGTCATTTTTTTATGCACTATGTTCATTTATTTATACACTGCATTATGTCAAAAGCTGAGTAGCAGCTTATACATTGCAAAATCTCGCAATTGCTTATTTTTCAGTCACTCTAATTTTGTGTTTTGGGTTAGTTGCTTGGGAAAGGAAACAAATCCTGATGAGTAGCGTGCCTTGTGTTGGTACTTGGTTACTATTTGTTTGTTCTTCTTCTTTCCAACCTGTCTTGTTTCTTGTTTTGTTCATCTTTGTGGTTGGAAGATTACGAAGGAGGAGCTGAGGGTTATCACTAATCAATAGCTTCTTGTTTCTTTCGGTAATAAAATCCTACTCAGTAAAAAAAATTATATCAGATCTAAAAAGCCACAACAAGCTTCCTCTAACATGATCAAGTTATTTGAGTGGTATCCTGTTGTGTGGATATGCTGTGCATTAATTTGAGTTGGTTGTTGTCCTCTTCTTGTATCTAGAAATTATTTGGCTTCTACTGCTTGTTATATGCTCTATTTGGAGTTGGTGTTATAAATAACTCTTGTGAGGCTCTATTTGGATCGCATGGGGAGAAAGGAAAAGAAATGAATGATATTTATGAAATAATGCCTAGCAGAAGCATTTGAGCATATCTTCTTTTCTTTCTTTCTTTTTTTCTTCTTCTTTGAGTAGCTGCATTATTATAGGCAAGTTTGAAAGAAATCTGTTTTACTTTAATAGACAAAAGAGTGTAAATTTTGTTCCTTGTCTCATAATTAATCTTTGGGTATGCTTGATTCTTTGATGTGATTTTTTGTGGGATATGGAAATTAGTAATACCATGGTATTATAAATAATATGGGATAAGAGGGGTAACAAATTTGAATTTATAACAATTTCAGCATTTTGTGGTAAGTTGTTGATGGATTATATCTTGCATAGACTTGTGCCTTTTACAATATTATATGCTTTAGATTGTGTTTGAATTTTGAATTTATAAAAATAATTTTTTTGAAAAAATTTATACAAGATTTAAGTGTTGAGTGCTTTTTCCTCTATGTGTGCATGGGTCTATTCATAGTCTGGTTTTGTTGTGAATAATATACACATTTGATTTGCATTTCTTTTTTTTTCTTATCCGCCCTTTTTCGCTTTAATATTTATTACAACCAAATATGAGACTAAAATTTAAAATTTATAATGATCAAATTTTTAATGATACCCTTAATTTTTAGTTTTTTAGTAATATAAAGCTGATGAAATGCAACTTAACCATTAAATCAGATTTATTTATATATTTTTCTTAACCTACGTTTTTTTTATAAAGAAAAATTCAATTCATAAATTTTCATTAATAATAGTTGTTCCGACTATTCAATGCCAGTGGTCCTCTTGTTATTTTCTCTCTCACCATAAAAATTCAAACTTTGATTTATTTCATACATTTCATAACAAAAACAGTAGAGGATACATATTACAACTACAACTTTGGATTAAAAGAGAGACTGAAAAAAGAAAAAGAAAAGATCTATTCACTTTATCAATAATTGAGTTGAATTAAATGTATCATAAGGTATATTGAATAAAAATATTTTTTGTATAAGATATTCAACCAAAAATTTATTGAAAAAAAAAGAGTAGATAAATTTTTTAAAAAATATAAAATATGGAAGGCTCCATTTGGGAACAAAAGAAAAAAAGCTGTGTTTTACCGCTTGGGCCAAAAAAGCCAAAATGACTTTTTTGCCATCAAACCATTTGGAAAGGTAGCTAAAAGCTATTTGTGAAATTACAATTATATTTTCCATGATGTTTGAATGAGTTACATGGGTGAAAGTGGTTATTTTTTAAAATAGGTGGGGGTATTTTGGTCATTTGATTATGATATGATAGTATAAACAAATATTAAGTCAAAAAATAAATTTTTACCAACTTTTCAAATGACTTTTTGAAAAAGCTTGAAAAGACAAAAATCAATTTTTAACTATTTTTTCAAAACACCCCCAAATTATCTTAGCAAAGACTTAGGTTGCGTTTGGTAGAGTTTTGTAAATATGATTTTGAGAGTATGAGTTGTATTTTGAGTTTGTGAGTTGTGGAATTATAATTTGAGTGTAGACAATTTGTTTGGTTATGGTTTTTGAATAGAGTGTTAAATTGAATTTTAAATTGTTTGTGAAATTGAATTTTGAAAGTTTGATGTGACATGTGAAATAAGAAAATTTGTTTGGTGATGAGTTTTCAAAATAGTTTTTAAAACTTCATTCAACCTATAATTGATAATCAAACACACAACTCATAACTCGATATTCGTATTTTTGATCCACAGTCATAACCAAACTATTTTTAAAATAGTCAAATAAAAAAATGATTTTTTTTTTCAATTAATTGTTTTTAAGTAATTTTTTTGAATAATTTTTTTTTTCAAATAATTTCTATGTCAATTATTTTATGTCAATTCATTTTTTAGGTCTGTGTGAAAATTAAAATTATTAAAAATAATTAAAAATTATTTAGAAAATTAAAATATTAAAAATATTCCAAAAATCAAAATATTTACAATTAAAATATCGAAATATTAAAAATATTCCTATAAATAAAATAAAATATTTTTAAAAAATATTTAAAATAAAAATTAAGTTATTTTTGAGTTTTGAAAAGAGTTTTGAGTTGTGTGTTTGGTTATGAGTTTTGAAAAGTAATGATTATAGTTTGAAATGAGTTTTGAGAAATGGGTGTAGAATTATGATTTGAAAACTGCAACCAAATACCACATTCAAATCAGTGGTGGAACTATGTTTTGAAATCTAAACCAAACAGAACCTTAAATTTTAGTATCAATTTTTAAGTATACCACACCTTTCCTCTTTTTGCAATTTGGACTGCCTCATGAATCTCAAAATTAGGGATGGGCGTGGGTCAGTTACGGTCACGGAACCTCCAATCCGCCATCCGTCCGCCAGATTGGCAGATTGAAGAAAATTAATCCGCATCTGTCCTCCAATCCGGCGGATATAGATTGAGCGGATTGGCGGTTTAGCGGATGGATGCGAATCGGTTTGGCAGTTTAAAATTTTATAAATTTTCAACATAATTCAACTTATGCACTTCCTCAAAAAAAAAAAAAAAGAAGAGTATTATAGTCAATGACTTAAAAAAATATTATAATCACTGCATGCCTCATCCAAAGTAGAAAGTTTAAAACTTTATAATATCACAATCACTGCATGCCTCATCTACATACTACAATCACAGCATGTCTCATCCACATAAAGTATTATAATCTGTTGTTCTTAAAATATAAAAACAATTCAAACCACCAAAACTATGAACAGAGCAGTAGTAGAGACTCTGTATTGTTACATTTATATTTGTTTTTGAAAATAAAACCAACCAGCATATATCATATTTTCTATTTATTATTTTTAAAAATATATTTAAAAACCAAAAAATATAAATAAATAATACGTTTATTTTTTTCAATTCAAAAAAGATATTCAAGTTGAAAACTTTTTTTTCAACAAAATATTTAAACTCTTTTTTAATTGAAAACATAAACAGAATATTTAAACAAACTGAAAACACAAAGTCTTATAAATTACTAGGGGTGCTCGCGGTTTGGCGGTTCGGTTGCGGCCAAAGGAATCTCAAATCCGCCATTCGTCCACCAGATTGGCGGATTGGAGAAAATCAATCCGCAACCATCCGCTCGTTATCACGCATCCGTCCAAAATACTGCAGATCGATTCGGTTCGGTCGGTGTTGGCGGATTGATATATCTGTTGCTCACCTCTACTTAAAATATATACATTTTTAAATTTATCATATACGTATTTGTACAACTTATAAAAAAAATTACAAAATATATATAAGTAGTTAGATCTCAAGTAATCAAAAGATTAAACTCAAAAATGAATCCAATCCCCTCGTCTCATAATCAAGCTTAATTATATGACAAATACATGTATGGTTTTTTAATTTATGATTTTGTTAAGAAGTTTAGAATAATTGTATGAGAATGTATGAAATAGTAGAGGGGTAATGATACATCCTACTAAAAGTAATGCTTTAAAATATCATTAATGAGTTGGTAAGTATTTAAAAAAAAAAAAAACAAGATACAAGCAATGAGTCTCGTCCACTGTCACAATACTAGTGGTGCTTTTAAAACACATTTTTAGTGGTCTCATACATTGTTAATAATAAAGAATGTATAATTATTTTATGTTTTGTTAACCAACCGAGGTATTGGGAGTTACAACAAGATGGAGAGAGAGTGACAGTGGCTAGTGGAGGAGGAGTCAAGAGTCTCTCCTTGCGGGCTTATTATGTAACCGTCTCATTTTTTCATTCGGTTTTTTTTTTTTATCATTTTTTTATATCCGATATTTTATTTTATTATTTTTTCGGATATCATATGTTCAAAAACTGTTTATTAAATTATTTAAAAATAATTTTTAGTTCAATTTTTGAACACATACTTAAATTAAAAACTTGATTTTTCTTTTTGATAATAAAGAATATATAATTATTTTATGTTTTGTTAACCAACCGAGGTATTGAGAGTTACAACAAGATGGAGAGAGAGTGACACTGGCTAGTGGAGGAGAATAAGGGGTGATGCCTGGGTGGCAGTGATTATTGGTGGTGGTGGTGTAAATATTTTTTTTGGGTGAATAATGGTGTAAATATTTTTTATTGGAATAAATTATCTTTAAATATAATTTGTTAAAAATATATCATAATATAAAGTCACAAATTAATGTGTATAAGAAGTTAAAGCCTCCGTTTGGAAAGATAGTTTTAGTTATTTTAGTTACAAAAAATAAAATAAGTTATTTTAGTCACAATAAATAAAATATTACATTAAATTCATAATTATTACACTATTTTCTCATAAAGAAAGTTAAAAAAATAAAAAAATTAAAAAGTCATTCCCAAATCAAATTTTTTAGCCTAAATTAAAATAGTAAAAAAAGTCAAAAATTTAAAAAATCAACATACTTTTCAAACAAAGTCAAAGTGTGATATAGGGATGGCAATTTGAAAAAACCGGATGGTATTCAATGAATCCCGAATAAGTGGGTGGGATAAAAATACCCCCACTCATTCTACTCGCTCTCTCCTCCTCTGACTCCCCGACCCTACCTCCGATGATATATATATATATATAATTTATAAACCAAACCCTAAATCACAGACCTCAGACTATACCTCTCTCTCTCTCTCTCTCTCTTTTTGATTTTTTTTTCGATCTGAAGTTCTTCCGTGCCAAGATCCGAGTTGAGGTGAGACTACGTGTATGCTATTTTTCATTTCTACTGTTGAATCTGTGAATCACCAAATATTTAGGAGTTGGGTGTGTTGTTGTTGAGGATCCTCAAATCTATTATTGTTAGATCTATTCTAAATCATTATTGTTGTTGTTCATGAGGATTAAATCATGTTAAATTTGTTATTCAATATTTGATCCGAATTTTTTTTTTTTGACTTTTACCATCTCCGGACCTGCTATTCCTAGTGTGATATGACACGTCATTTTTTTGATTTTTGTTAAAAAAATAATAATTTAGTTCATAAAAATATTTTGAAAATAAAAAAGGACATATTCGATAACAAAGGTCGCAATCATAGGTGGAGAATGGATGGATGTAACATCTGACAATGGTAATGACCAGAGGATCATTGGAAGGTGGCTAGATGTTATAGGCGATAACTAGTCTATCATTAAAATTAATCAAAGGTCAGTGATTGAAGGTGGTAAAAGATGAATAAGAAAACAAAATTTTATTTTGAAAATAAGAGAAATATCTTCCTCTTTTTTTTTGTAATAAAAAATTTTGAAAGTAATTTTATTTTTTTAAAAATAAAACAATAATAGAAAAAAAAATTACTTTCAATTTGAAATGTTCTAAATAAGTATATTTTTTGACTTTTTATGAAATATAAGTTAGATTTAAAGTAATGTAATAAAAAAATAATATAACTTAAATAAAATAGTAATTTTTTGACTTTTTTTTAAAGATGTCAAACTTAACCTTCAAAGAAAAAAAAAAGAAAACCGTGTAAATTAAAAATAGATGCCCAAACCACAAATGATTGATTCGGGTTGTGGGTCGTACCCGTATAGTAGTGCAGAGCGTGGATCCATTTATGTAAAGTTATAAACTTTATCGTTATTATTATTAATTCAATTCGAATTTCGAAACCGCCTACATTCAGGTTCAAAAAATTTTCCCTTTTGCATTTTCGTTTTCTCTCTTTTCTCTGATTCGATTGACGAATTGAAATCAATCTGTGCCTCTCTCTCTGCGATCGATTTCGACTTTTCGATCCGTGAATCGATCTCAATGGACGAGAGCGAGAAGATTGATCTCGAACTCAAACGTTCCATAACCATTCACGTCGATGTCTCTTCCGAGAACAAAAATTTCATTGTTGCTTCGTCTTCGTCCACCAGTTCCCTCTGTGAAAATCAATCTTCAGGTTATATTCTTTCCATTTTTTATTAGATTGAATACAGCAGTCGTTAGATCAGCCTCTATCGAGCCCTATTTTCATGAAATGTGGCTAATTTGAAGCTGAATTTTCTTTGTGATTAGGGTTATCAAGCATTGGATATCCATTCTGTTCAATTTATTGTTTTTTCATAAATTTAAGAGAAAAAAATTTTAATCTTGGAACTGATTTTTCTGGGTTACTGCAATTTGGTTCTTCCTGATTTGTATGAGATGAATCTGAAAGAGGATGGAAAGGATGAAGGGAATTTCATGACAATTCTAATGAGATGGTCTGAAGGGAATTTCATTAACCAAACAAGTTTTAAATGCTTTAGTAAAGGCTACATTTTGATTAGCACAATGATGAATAACTAAATGACCCATTTTGGGACTCTGACATAGTTGGCTAGGGTTTTTGGTTTGAAGTTTGAACTAAAACTTTTTAGCTTACTAGTTCCCAATGTTTGTTTTATTCTGTTTACCTTGTGCGCTGAAGCATTCTAACCTCCTTTTGAGTTGAAAAGAGTATTGTAGATATAAGGAGGGAGTTTGGTCGCCCCATGTATCAAAAATTTTAAAAAACGGATCTTGGATAGGAGCTGAACCCATAATATTTGGGTTACTTCCAGACCTTTCGTACCAAATGACCAACAATTCAGCTAGACTGACCAGCCATTGGCTTCTGTTGATCTTTTTTGGTGGCTGGGCATGTTTTGGTATAAATTATTGCATCATTATTCAAATTAGATCAGTAGGAAAATTGATTAAAGGAAAGATAGTACCACCCAAGGAGGATAGCCCACATCGTGTTATGGCACTTACACATTTCAGTTTCTTAAATTCAAACTCTTGGTGTTTGTTCTCCTTAGTTGACAATCCCTTGTCATTGGTCCATCTAGTGGGTCCTTCTATAACAACTTGGGCAGCAGCCTTAGCCATGGTTCTTTCTTAAGTTCCTGCTTCATTTGATGTTGTATAAGCTGTGGTAACTATATCAAGGGTATTGTATTGACCCCTTTGCTTATCTCTCTGTCTAATTTTTAGTATACTCCTGCACTGTGAACACAAATTTGAACTGCATTGTCGGCCTCCATTGTCAGCTTTCTGCCATCTTCTCACTGGTATTCATCTTTGGATGAGTTGGGAAGTGGGTAAAAGCTACAATGACTTCTGTGATAAATTTGAAACAATATGTTGACACAGCATGCAGTGGGTTGCAACAGATTGCTAGCACTTACAATTTATTTTCAAGCATTCTCTTTATTCAACAAGACCAGTGAATGGTGTTGTTTTCCTTACATTGTAGTAGTAAATATAGGTTATGTGTGTGATAACAACATTTTCTTCTTCTATTTTTGTATTTCTTATGATTGCTATCTAATGTTCCAAATTGGACTTATTTTAATATGTTATTCAGAAAATCAGAGTAACAATGCAAGTTCTGAGTTGCTGGAGGTTGTTAATGCTGAAAAAGTAGTGGACACAGCAGATGTCAATTCACAGATGGAACATTTACCTCCATCCGAGTCATCGGAGCCTGAAGGGACAAGAAAAAGTGCCAAGTGTAATTTGCGCAAAAGTTTAGCGTGGGATACTGCCTTCTTTACTAGTGCAGGTATGCTTAGAGTTTGAAACATCCTTCTATTCTTACAACATTACTTCATTTCTTATATTATGTGCAAATCTAAGCTCGTAGTTACAAATTAATTTTTTTCTACATACCAGGTGTTCTGGACCCTGATGAGTTGTCTAGCATGATCGAGGGAGTTGACAAAGGTCGAAAACATTTTTTACCTGGAATTGACGAGGAAATATGCAGATCTACTGACTCACTCTCTACATTAGAAAGTGATTTGACACTGGAAAGTCTTGAAGCTGATTTGTTTGAAGACATCAGAGCTTCAATTCAGAAATCCAGTAAAGCATCTCATATGGCAAGTTCTAGTAAAGCTCCATCGGGAGAGACAGAAACCCAACCTATCCGTAGTAAGTATAATAGCAGTTTTATTATTTATACATGGCTAAAAGAAGTAATCTCTGTTTCTGTTTTGTCCATTGGTTACTGCCTCCATGTTGACATGCATGGTTTTTAGAATATTGCAGTGATATGAGGTCAGATAGTGGTGTTTAGTCTCTAGTCACCATATTCTTTTCTTTTCATGAAGATGATCATTTTACCTTGAATCTGTGTGTGGTTTGAGCTAGCAGAACAAACTTCCTTTTTTATTTTTAATTGTTTTCTGAGACTAAATTGGTTGCCATAATACTTAGCCAGCACATATTATTGATGATTATTTTTGGAATAATGGTTACAATTGCTTTGCAGCTTTAAAGAAGGTGGACCTTACTTCTAAGAATATGGTAGGTTCACTGAATTGATAGTAGCTTTTACATGTGGTTGGTTTTTTGTAAATTTTCTCAAGTCTGAATTATGTCTTCCAAAATTTTTAGATGAACCCAAAACCTGCCTCCAAGAAACCAAACATTGGCATGCAAGGACCAGGGAAATTGACAAAGCAGAGTTCTGGTTTTTCACAAGGCACTCAGGCATGTAGTTGTCTATTACACTAAAAATGCTTTGGCTCTACTTTCTCATTCTACATTATGCAAATGATTAGCTGTGTGAATTATTTGGGCATTCTGATTGGAAAGGATATTATTCAATTCGTTGTTGTAATAATTGCACTACATTTCCATGCATTATTTGTCAGATCGAAACAAAAAAGATCCATGGTTTATTTGACTAATTTTGATCTCATTTTTTATCCTTGTTGGAATCCTTGCATTTGGGAGATATGCTGGCTTTCTAATTTTGGTTTAACACGTAGGTAAACCAAAATTGATGTGCAACAGTCTCATACAAATTATTTCTAATTTGCAATATGGTTTAACTGACACCGCTTGTATATTGTCTAATTAAGCCTGTTGCTAGAAATGGGGGCCCAACTTCATCCCTTGAGAAGGCACCAAAGGTAATTGGAAGGTCTAATCCCATATCGTCAGCAGCGCTGAAAAGATCTTCTTTGTGCGGCAACCAAGTTAAAAGCGAAAATGATAAAGAAAAAAGTGCATCTGGTAAATAGAACTCCAGTTAATTAAAGTTCTTTTTTCTTTACCAGCAACCAAATAATTTTGCTCTAGTTCTAAACTAAATAGTACCTTTTGAATGATTGTGACAGTTCCTGGTAAAGTGGCTCCATCAACAAAGATACATGGTTTGGGTGGTTCCTGTAGGACTGTGCATAAGCCTGCATTATCTTCAAAAGCCTCCTCTTCGAGTTCTTCAACATTGACCAAGACAAAGCCACCACCAAAATCCTCTTCCTCGACTGATAGTTCTGGCAGTGCATCATCTGCCAATGTCGGCATATCTCCTGTGAATTCTACTAGAAGAAAGATTGTTTCCAGCAGCGTTAACCCAACTTCCTCCAGTTCAATCCTCAAAACGCAAGCAAAGGTTGCATTGAAGAAAAAAGGACAGTCTGGTCTCTCAGCTTGTTTAATGTCATCAAAGCTCTCTTCTAATAATACATCTCCTGCTAGTTCTATTAGTGAATGGTCCTCAGAATCATCTTCATCAACTTCTACTGTAAATCAGAGGTCTAATACTTCAAGGGCTAGCATTGATACTAGCTCTCCTTGTACATCCCTAGATAATGTTGCCCCAAGTCCTTTGGATCATCGTAACCAATCTAATGATCAAATCTCAGATCGACATGAAATGAAGGCAACTAGACTATCTAGTGAAAATGTAAATACAACTTCAATGCAGACTGGCGCACAGGTTCGACCAGGTATCGTAAAACCCTCAGGTCTGCGAATGCCATCACCAAAGATCGGTTTTTTTGATGGGGTTAGTTTACTTTTGCTATTACAAATGCTTCTTATTTTGATATTTCTTATTTGGAATTGGTTTTGCCAATGTAATTCTGTGGCAATAAATCACAATATGAAGAATGCAAGGGTAAAGCCTCTCCATTAGGATTAAGGAGGTTATTGTTCTGTATTTATTTATTTATTTTTTATGGAAAATATCAAATTGGCAAAACCAACTCCTGTACTATTGTCAAAGTTCTAGAATTTGCTTTGTCAGGCAAGTATTATATGGCTGGAATGTCTATGTCATGCAGGTTCGTACCCCTAAAGGAAATCCACAATCTTATTCTGGCATTCCTGCTGGTCCCAAAATTGGACCTAGCATCGGTAGCTCAAGTGTAGGCGGCTCAAGCAAGGCAAAACTTTCAAAGCTTCAACCTGCAAGAATAGTGATAGCAACTGGGAACATGCAGCCCAACACTCGAAAACCTGTTTCACCTGTACCGTCTCAGAAACTATCAAATGCTTCCACAAAGGTCTCTAGTGCTTCACGGGTTGTAAAGAACTGCCCTAGCGTATCACCTCAAGTCCATAATGAAATGAATGGAAAAAATTGCTTGAAAGCTGAGGAAGTAGGACCTAAAGGGCCCAATGAAGCTAACCATGTTCCAGATACTGGTCTGGATGCTGAAACAACTGGAAGTTTAGGTGTCACAAAGAGTGAAATGAAAGTAGAAAAACAGAGTAATACCAACTTAAATGATGTCAAGATTGCTCCTATTGAAGGATATAGCTTTGATTCAAAAACCCATTGTAATGCTGAAAATATAAAGCTATCTGAAGAAGTGGGTGAAGATGCTATTTGTGGCTTACAGAATCTCAAGGATAACTTGTGCTCACTTTATAAAAGGAATGAGAAGGAAAACACCACCCATTCTGAAGATCAAGTTGATGGTTGGAGCATCCAAATGAGAACCAAGGACTCAAAACAGGAGCTGCAAAAAGAGCTCATTGGCAATTCTATTTCTCAAATTGATTTCAGTCACCCAGATTCTGGCCAAAAGGAGTCGCCAAGTAATTTGTCAGGGCCCACTCTGATCTCTCTTTCTCCGGCAACCATTGAAATTGCAGCCCCCACAAGGACTCCTTTTACTGCTAAGAATTCTTTCTGCAATGGGGAGGGGTTTGACCTTTCAGCCAAATCAAGCACTCGGGTGGTAGAGAAGATAACATTGTTACCTTCTTTAGAAAGTGCTCAAACTGAGAACAGTTAAAACAGTTGTCATGCCTACATTTTACTTGAAGGTACATCGTTATGGACTACCAAATACATATACATGTTCAATAGAATTATAAGGGATAATGCATTTGAAGCACAGTCCATTTGTTTGTTTCTTTCAATTTTCTTTGAATGAGGTTTCAATAAATTCCCTTTGAAGTCCTCTTAGAAGATTTTCATCATCAAGTTTTTTTCATAAATTTTTTTGTATGTTTTTGGTGCAGCAAAATTTCTGTGCGAAGATGGAACAGTTTGGAGAGAAGCTTCCTTTGAGTGATGAAAATTGTAGTGCATTTGCATAATGTTGTACACTGGTGCTGAATTTGAGGGCTTTTGGTAGGGTATGCCAGTGTTGGGACAAGGACTATGAGAGAAACCGAGTCATCAAGGAAGAAAAATGTATTTATGCTGTGAAGTTAAGTCCCGAGTTTGTAAAATGACAAGGTTGTTGGTAATTTATGTGATGTCTTGGTGTTCTTGATAAAAGTAGTACTTGAAAAACATGTTGGATCCAGCATCGGAAGATTTTGATACTGCCTTTTTTTTTTTTTTTTGGTGTGTATGTATCTGCGTATTCTTCAAGAGAATATCAGATAAATGAGAAATAAAAAATCTAATTATAAATTAATAGTGCAAGCGACGCATGTGTCTGGTGCAAGTGGGATTTGTGGTCTCGCTTGCGAGATAGACTTGTCCAGTATTGTTTTGCAATTAATTTTTCTAATTTTTATTCATCTCATTTTTTTGTACTGTTTACTTTCCACACATAAGTGTAGTCTGAATGACATGAAAATATTTGTGAAAATTACAAATTAGCTTGCATGATAAAAAATAAGTATGAAAACATGGTGGTGCAACTGTGTAAAAGAACACAATAAAAGTTTTGAGACTTATAAGTTAATTTTTTTATTTCTTACAAGAAGACGTGTAAAAAAAATAAAAAAATGATACGACTTAAATAAGGCGTCGTTTGGCAAACTTGGCTTTTAGACTTTTTTAGTGTGAGATTTTTTTGTTCGTTTGGTTTTCTTGTTTGACTTTTTTGCATTTGAATGACAAAATTGCCCTCTACTTGAAAATGATTCTTTTTTGACTTTTTGTTTGTATATGGGTCAATTTGGTAATTTTGCATCAAAAGTTAAGTATTTTGTCATTTTGTGACTTTTTTTTGTCCTTATGTGCTTATTTAGTCCTAATATGTTTACCAAACGAAGGCTAAGGCAATAAGTAATTTATTTATGGTGTTACCAAATGAGCTCTAAGATTCTCACCTTCTAATAAATATTTGTCGCACTTTCTACTGAATTGTAGTTTTTCCAAAATATTTCCTGAAGTGCTTGTTTGAATTTGGATGTTTTGGAAGAGAAGTCTCTGACTCCCAAAATACAACTACAAAAATTATGGATTTGATTTAGAAACATTCCAGTCATACCAACACATCCTTTAAAAAAACCAAGATATCATCAGTCTAATCAAACAAGAAGGTGAAGATACCATCCATTTCCATTTCTCTCCCTTTCACTTCATTTTCCCTCTTAATTTAAACCACTTGTTTTAAATAAATAAAAAAACCAAGATGCTCAAGGCTACAAGATTTTTAATTTTTCCCTTCATTTTTTTTTCCTAGTCACACATTCAAGATTCAAACACAATCTACTAACAAATTCACTTCAAAACCACCCATAAACTACTAGGGGGTGAAGAAAAAGGTTACAAAAAACAAAAAAACAAAATGAACAAAAAAAATCATGTCGGATACCTACAATTCGGATAAAAATCTATTGAAAAAATGGACCATAACCATCACATATTGGATCAGTAAATTCACAACACTGCTACCAGAAAAAAGAAAAAGCTAAAAAAAAAACCCAAAACCATTATGCAATCTCCACCACTTAAAACTACGTGTCAGAATGCAAATCACAAAACAGAGCCACACGTTACTCAGTCAATGCCAACCAGCATTTCAACCATAGAAATGCCATCTCATTATTTAAAGAATATTCAATAGTGCCGAAATCTCTCAACAAACTTGTTGCAATCACATACCAAGCTGTTTTCCTTGCACGCTTGCTAGGTAACACAATGACGAAGGCTAGTTTCATCCAGGGGGCCTAGTAAATACCAAGGCCCAAAGGAAAACCTAACAAGAATTAAATACAGTCTACAAGGCCACCAAAGTTTGTGAAGAAACTTCAGGCCATGTAATCAATCCTATTAATTAAATAATAGAAGGGACTCATTTCATGATCTGCATGAAAAAACCATACCCTAAGTCTGTTTAACAGAGTATCATCCCATGTACCAACTACATTTCTATGTAAAGGCATGCACCACAGAATATAATATAAATTGACACCCGTTAAGAGAGGTAGAGTAATATAGAAGAGTTGTGGGGGATAATAATTGAAGGTAAAAATGTAATGCCAATACAATAACTGGAAAATTGATAATAAGTTTTGTAAACAAAATCCTGCTTAAACAATCTAGAGTACCATTCCAATACTTCCAACAAAACTACCAAAAGACAGAAATAGACAATCTCCGTGCACAAAACTAAGACCTTGGCTTCTCTTTCTTCTCCTTGAAGAGAGCCAGAAGGGAGACACCAGATACCTTCACGACCTTGAATCTGACACCAGGAATGTCTCCGACAGCATGCCCCTTACGTCCAAATCCAGCAATCAACACCTCATCCTACAACAAGAAATGTTTAAGGTTAAGTCACCAAGGATGACTGCAAAATGATCATCCCAAGCTTTTGAAGAATACTTACATTCTCTTCAATGTAGTTTAAGCAACCGTCGTTTGGGACAAATGCTGCAATCTTCTTCCCATTTTTAATCAGTTGAACCCTAGCACATTTTCGGATAGCAGAGTTTGGCTGCTTAGCCTCAATACCACTGTAAATGTCAGTTGGCCATTAGTCAGGTTTAATACTAAATGCAATAACCACAAATGAACATTTAATAAAAAGGAGGTAAATGAAAGCATATTAGAAAAGGCATACATCTTCTCGAGGACAATGCCTTTGGCATGGGAAGACCCAGCAAAAGGCTTTTTCCATTCATTGCCAAGATGGGACTTCTTATATGCCTTGTCAGCCCACCTTTGCCTTCTGCGATGGGACTTCAGTTTGCGACCAGCTCCCATACCACGTGTCTTCCTGTGATATGCAAAATTTTCAGGTTCCAAAGCCATTCAACTGGAAAGGAGCTTATAACGCCAACTAGAGAAGTAACTATGCCATGTTTGGTTGCTCAGAAACATCTTAGCAGGATGATCTAAATTTGCTTATTTATATCCACCATTTTACAATTACGCAAGTTTCTTTTTGTTGTGGTCATTAACTGCTCTAATCTCAAGTGAAAACTTACAATTAATTTTTCATTTGAAATTAAAATTAAAGCTTTTCTTTGTTTTTTTTACTAGGTCTAAGAAACATCAAGTTCATCTATATATTGGTTTAAAGCTTAGCACAAAGCAGAGAATAATGTAAAATATCAAATATCTATTTTACTTATTTATTTAATTTTATAAGGTATCGAACACCATTTGAAATACACAGTGAGGGTCATTGCCAAGAAGCAACTATGTAAGCTTTGTTAATTTTAATGCATACTTCAAAAAATTCAATTTCCGACCAAACCACAGATTATAATGTTTTTTCATAAAAGAAAAACTCCCGTCTTTGTAAGAGATTCATGCCAAAGAAACCACCAAAACACACATGGTTCAAATAAGGTCATTCAACACCTTCCAAAATCAAATTGAATATCTGAGTGCTATCTGTTAAATTTTAAACAGGGAACTTCCACTTTATTTTCTAATCCAATGTATAGATCTTGTATTTGTGAAGTGATTTACCAAGGAAAGGAAAAAGCCAATTTAATATGAACTTCTTTTTTCAATTTTCATTCCCTTTTTGTTTCCTTCAACAAATCCAAGATCCAAACTCAGCCCAGATGTAATTTCCCACTATGTTTTGTTGCTGACAGAAAGGTGAGAATTGAAAACTATAAACTTTTTAATCATTGAATTTACATTTACTTACACGTAAATCAATTGTTCAGTATATTTTCATTCAAGGTTTTAATTTTCCTTTCTTTTCTCTTTAAGTTTCCACCGCACCAAACATATACTTCAAGAAAACAAAATCTATAACCCATAATCTGAACAAGAATAAGCTTAGTCGAAGCTCATAAACACAATCAATATACTGGGAAAAAAAGAAAAAGAAAAAGAAAAAAGAACAGCTTTATGCTCAAATCCAAAAGTTACAAATTTATACACGTATATAGAGAGATCAGAGCGAGTGATCATACCCCATGGCTTCTGAAAGAGAAGGTCTTCGACTGAGACTAGGGCTTGAGAGGTGAGATTGGAGTGCGAGGACGACCAAGCAGGTGTACTGAAGGCGAAAGCAAAACCCTAACCCTAAAAATGTAGTGAGGAGTGGGTATATATAAAGAAAGAGATTGGATTTTGAGAAAGCTGGATCTGTTGAAGATGGGCAGTTTAGGCCCACCCAATGTATTCAGATTGGGCCGTATTATATATATAAGGCCCAAATTAACTCCACGAAAATGTATTTGGCATCCTATATTTTTACGGGTTATTTACACACGTTCTAAATTATTATAAAATATACTTCTCTTATTTATAAATTTATTTGTTTTCACTCTTGCTTACTCCCTCCGTACCACCTCCAAACGGGTATATTTGTATGATTTTCAAAACAGGTGTCCAATATGTATGATTTTTATAATTGAAGAGACCATATTTAATTTGTATGATTTTCATAATTCAGGAAGAAAAATGATTTGTCCCCCTAATCCCCCTAATCTCTTTTTTTTTTTTTTTTTGCCTTGGTTTGAAATTTAAGGGGATTATGGGGTTTTTTTTTAGGGGGATGTAGCACAACCCTTAAATCGTACGTCCTGATCACTGGATTTTGTTTGGTGATTGTACCCAATCTATAGACCTCTTTATACTACAAAACATTTAACCCATTTTTATCAATAATTGGTGAGTCATAGGTATAAAAAATGATATTTTTATTTATTTTACATTGAAATATATATTTTCCTTATTCACCATTGTATTTTTGCGTCATTTGTAATTTACATTTAAGGTTTAGAAAAAATACAAAAAAATCCTATAATTTTGGTATAATTAAAAGGATTAATCGAATTTACCCTTTTAAAATATAAAGTGCGACAGGGATAAATAGGAAATTACACTCCCATAAATATTCATGCACTCATCAACTACATTTTATAAGAGGTAATTGTAAGCATGTTGGGCAATAGTTAGAGCAATGTTAAGGATCTTAGATGAATTATTGAATATTTTATATAATATTTATATGAATATTTGATAATTTATTTAAAGTCTAGCATTTTTGCATTACTTAACAAGATCAAGATTTTTTATACCAAGCTCAATTGGTCTGTATCTTATTTTGTGCACACCCAAATGTATTAACATAGAAATTTTATCTAGAAAAATAATAAGCATTTTGTGGTTAATATTCATTCCAAGTGTAGATCCCATTATACAATAATTAAATTTAGACTGCACAACACAATTCAAGGTAAATTTCTTGACATTTTTTCTCTCTATCTTTTCTGTTTTAACTTAACTCAAAAACTGAAGGACCAATTGATGAAATTTGTGTTCATTATTGTATTTTCAAAACACAACTTAACCACATCACTTGGGTTTAGGAATAAGTTAAAAACTGCATAGATTTGGAAAATAATATTTCAAACCACTCTGGTTTAGGGTTAAAAAAAAAAAAAAACCCTTACACTTGATAGCATCCAGTAATTTTCCCCAAAATCAGCATCGCAAACCAAACACCTTACCATAAACTGAAAGTTGCAACAGAAAAAGATTACAAATACTTGAGGTGTCCATCAAAACCTACCACACAAGGTAGGTGAAACAAAATGGAAACAATGGGAGTCCATGTTCATCCAATTTCCAGTTAACTACTATACAAAAGTCTGTGAAAAAAAAGGGGGTATTTTCCTAGCAAATTCCCGTCCCGCGGCCACCAAATACCTGTTAGAGAAGATTTTATAAGCGAATATCACATGAACAAAGCCAAGAAAACAATCAGTGACCAAAAAATAAAAAATTGCAACCTGCCAAAAAATGCATCTACTTTTGGCCCTTCTTGAAGAGATCTTGATCTTCTTCAACATGTTAACATTTTTCTTCTTGGGTGATTCATCGTCCATGTCTTCCAAGAAAGGCGAACCAAGCTTTCCACCAATGGTATGGTAGTTGTTGTCAAGTGACCCAGTTCTCTCCACAAATTTACCATTATTATTCCTAGTTGAAAGCATATAGTGCAATGCCTTACCGCCTTTCTCCATCGGGTCTGATCACTTTCAATCTCCTCACGGCTTCCATCTTTGAATTCACGGCTTGCTTTGCGAGCTCGAAATTCAAGAACATAAGCGGCTTGATGGGTATGAGAGAAAGGTTGTTGGGACAGGGTCTCCGGCGACAATAACCTGGGCGACGGATAAGAGCCGTTCTACAGACGCTAGCCGATATCGTTCTTGTGGATGGGTTGGACTGATCCAAGTTCTTCAAGCTCAAGTCCAAGTGATCGAGCCTACCAGGTAACCTGCAAACAAGTTCAATGGGGAACGGGGTAGTCCCCCAGTGAACCCTTCGACAAGCAAATTAGTAAAGGAAGTAGAGAGTGGAGAGAGATAGGAAATAGAAAGCTTAACCTTCTTCTTGTCTTCAACGTTTGCTTATATCCTGTAGTAATCATTTCGCTGTCTCTTCCCACCTGCTCTCATCGTCGAAAGCTTGTTCTGTAGCTTACCTTGTTCAGGATAAGGTGGTGTTGTTCCGATGGGGAGGTGTTGTCTCAATAAATGCTGCAATGGGCTGCATTAATGGTGATGTGCTGTGGCAATAACTTTGTAGATTTTTGTCTGCTGATGTGGCTTGTCCTTCACCTGCCATATGTCCGAATGTCATTGGCCCTTCATGCCCAGTTGGCCTCTAGCTGTTTTGGACTTTACCAGCCAGATTATGCAATGGGCTCCAAGTGATGGGCTCGGGGTTGTTCACTGTGGGCTGTACCCTTTATGGGCCTATCCATGTCATTATATTTTTCTTAACCTACAGTTTTTTTCAATTCATAAATTTTCATTAATAATATTTCCGACTATTCAATGCCAATGGTCCTCTTGTTTTTTTCTATTTCACCATAAAAATTCAAACTTTGATTTATATTTCATAACAAAAACAGTAGAGGATACATATTACAACTACAACTTTGGATTAAAAGAGAGATTAAAAAAAGAAAAAGAAAAGATCTATTCACTTTATCGATAATTGAGTTGAATTAAACGTATCATAAGGTATTTTGCCTGTTATATTGAATGTTATGGATTGAATACACTACAAAAAAAAATTGACTTTTTGCGATGGTAAAATACCATCGCAAATACCCCTAATGCCGTCGCTAATACTTTTTGCGACGGCAAAATGACTTTTTGCGACGACAATAGGGGGTCGCAAATGCAGGGGTCGCAAAAGAGTTTTAGCGACGGCACAATGCCGTTGCTAATGTTATGCGACGGTATTTTTTGCCTTTTTGCGACGGCACTATGCAGTCGCTAATAACATTTGAAATGTCTTGACTTTTTTGCGACGACACTATTTTACCGTCGCTAAAAATATTATTTGAGACGGCAAAAAATACTGTCGCTAATAGTGCAAAACCACTGTTTTTTGCGATGGTGTGGTGCCGTCGCAAAAAGTATTAAAAATATGAAAATTTTCATTTTTTGCGACAGTGTAATGCCGTAGCAAAAAGTATTAAAAAATAATAAAATTTCTTTTTTTTTTTGATAGTATAATGCCGTCACAAAAAATAAAACCTGTAACAAAATTAATAAAAATATTTTTAAAAAAAAATCATCAGACACTGTCTCCACTTGTGCTTCCTTATCCACTGAACCATCTTCTTTGTCCAGCCCAAACAACAAATATGAATTTATCCTTGCATAAATTAAAAAAATTATCCTGTTTGAGCCTGTTTTCCAATCTCTTGCTTAAAAATAAATAAATAAAATGAAAGAAACCTAAACAGGAGAAGATATTCCTATTCATCATCAGACACTGTCTCCACTTGTGCTTCCTTATCCAATGAACCATCTTCTTTGTCCTGCGCAAACAACAAATATGAATTTATCCTTAGATAATTAACATATGCATTAATTGAGAAAAATAAAACAAATCAAATAGAAGATATAAATTAGAAAAAACTTGGGCATCAAGAAGAAACTTACATCTGCATTTTGAACATCCTTATCTGAATTCAAAGCCTTGTCATACTCTGCTTTAAGCTCTGCAGCTCTATCCAGATAAATCTTTTTCTCCTAGTAAAGGAATTATTAAGGTTAAAAGGGTCAGAACATTTTGAGAAAACATTTTTGCTTTAGAAAAATAAAATCAGATTGTCACTCACTTCATCTGTCATAGATTTCCATTTCTCACCACCTTCCTTTGCAACCTAAGTTTCATCCAAAAGGGCAAATACATCACAAATAAATCCCAGAACTACAAAAATGATCTGCAGTAAAAAGTTAAGAGCTCGATTTCTACCGTAGCAACACTTTTACAATCTGGATTGGCTTCCTTGTAAGTTTTCCTGAATTCACTTCTGAAGCATAATGAATGTTATCAAATGTGTCTATATATGTATATGTATATATATATAGAGAGAGAGAGAGAGGCATTACATGAAAAGGAAAAAAGCAGTTTGGGGACGTTTGGGCTGGTTTGGATCTTTAGCTTTCTTTTCCTTCTTCACTTTCTTTGGATTTGGTTCAATAGATTTTACTTTCTTTCTACAAGAAAAAAAAAAAAAAAAAAAGTGTTCAGAAATCAAATTAAGAAACGCCCAAACATGCAAAATGATCTAAACATCAATATGTAACATGAAACAAACATAAGGTGGAAGTGAATTTACTTTTCTGCTGGTATTGCATCACATTGCTTTTCATTTTCCAACATTTGTGCATCTGTAACAAAAACCCAAGAAAAAAAAAATGAACCATTATAAAAGAGAGGGAAAAAAAGAAAAAGAAAACGAAAAATCAATAACTGAACCATAAGCATCATAAACAGGGACAATTAGTATATGGTTTTATGTATTTCTATTATGTCGGTATGTATATCTACTACGAATATGCAGACAAGAAGATAGAAACATAACAAAGTGATGGACAAAAATTGGAAGGGGAAAGAAATACATACCAAGAGACCTCTCAATTTGAGCTTCAATGTGGCAATCGTGCCAGCCAATCAGGACAACAGGCACCTGTCTGCTGCACTTTTCACTGCACCCATAATATATAATTAATTTAACAAATCAAATATCCCCACTCTTTCACTACCAAAGGTAATCTTTCTCCACCAGTAACCTGAGAAGAAAAAAGCACAGTGAATCGTTGTAGTTTTATTCAGAAAAAGATGAGAACAAAATTGAATCAAACCTCATAATCTGCACCAACACTCCTAATATTAACAGTTTGAATTTCATTGTGCTTAGCCCATATGATTTTTCCACTATTGTCCATACTAGCTACAGGTTCCTCTCGACCAAAAGCCCCAATTGTTCAATAGCCTCAACAAAGATTAAAGACTTAAAGAAACAAAACAAAAAAGAAGAAGAAGAAGAAGAAGAAGAAGAAGAAGAAGAAGAAAAAGTGGAAGACATCATAAATAACTATATCAACCCATCCCCAAAAAAAAAAAAAAAATTAAATTAAAACTCTTAAAAGAAGGGACAAGTGTGAACAAAACCAATAAACAAAGAAAGAAACTATGCAAGTTGTCTAAGCTAGATTGACCCTCTTATAAGCATTAAGATGCTTCTTACATAATTTGTTGTCATCGTGGAATTAGTCAACAGAGACTCCAGGGACGGACCCACTGGCTATCCTGGGAGGAACACTATTAAGTCTATCTGGAAATGGTTTCAGTTCACCACCAGCAACTTCATCTGGACCATTAGTCATTTGGATAAGGAGTTACACAAACCTCCATCTTCTTGTACCTATACAAGATGTAAAGCATAACAAATCGAGAAAATGTGCAAATCTCTTAGAAGATTTGTTTTATTTCAAATTTCTTAAAAATCTTTCGTAACTTATCGCAAGACAAAAAAGAAAGTCCTCGACCATAATAAAATCGATCGCAAATCTACAGCCTCATGGCCACACCATACTTGCTGAGCCTTTCCTATAATAAAATTAAAGAACACAGAAAGACAACTGACTTATCAGAAAAGAAAAGAACCAAGAAAGAAAACTAGAATTATATTATAAATCAACTTTCCTTTTCTTTTACCCCACAAATCAAAGATCCAAACACAACCTAAATGTTAAATTATGGGAGTTTCCTAAAGCCAATGACCACAAGTGACCCAAAATACTCATTAGATGAAGCAACAAGCACAACTTCAAGAATAACATGATCAACCTTGTTCATGAATACCATATCTCTATACCAATGTTACCTGCTACACAAATCATTCATTCATGATAAATACGAAAATGACCATGGTATTCCACATGTACTAAAATTTAAGTATATCTAAGCATGAGAGCAATTTTTTCTTTACAGTTAGGCATCCAACAAAATGTACTCTTTGATTATTCAAATTAATTAGGCAAAAACATAATTCTAGTACGATTACAGTCCATTTTCTTAAATTTATCCCATTAAAACTCCACTCTCAGGATTTTAATTTGTTACATTTGATTTATTTTAGGGGGGGGCAGGGGTTCAAACTTGGCCACTTAGTGCAAATAATGCAAAAGGTTAGGTTTGTTCCAATCTACCCCTCCCGATCCATTACCCATTCAACTGGGCATACTTTTTTACATTTTATTTTTTTCTCCTAAAAAAAAAACATGTTAAGTTTTAGTGGCCATTTGAATTTAGTTTTTTTAACCACATGACGTGACCTAGTTTACAAATAAATAAGAGATGTATTGAATTACAATCTAATTCATGTAACATGTAATGATAAATGCATACAAATTAGAAAAGAAAAAAAAAATTTATAGCATTGACACAAGTCAATGTATTATTGAGCCTCTTATATAATTAATATTCTATAACATAACAATCTCTATTAGTCAAGAGTCTTTTAAGAAACTAACTTCATTCCTTGGTGCATAATTACTAATTTTGTTAGATAATAATTAATATGGTTTTGAAATATCCTCTTATATTATTAATTATTACAATACAAATGAATAGACATATGTATTCTATAGAAATTTCTTTCCTTGTCCTTTTTATGTCATGGTTTGCATGTTTGAAATTTATATTTCATTGTTACCCATTTTTAAGAAAGGATTCTAGCTTGCAATGCCTATGGGAAATAAACTGAGCCATTCCACTATCATGGTGGTAGAAAGCTCCATCATACCATGCTCAACATTAAGTTTGAAGGTAGAAACTTATGCACTAAATCATCAGAAGCACATCGCAGAACTTACAGGTATGCAGAAAGGTAAGATCTTCATAAAAATGTAAATTCCCAAAGAAATTTAAGAGTGCATGTAGTGTACAGTGCTCCCGAACAATATGATAAAAAAGACAGCACCCACTACCCAAAAACAGAACACGTCCAGAAGCTTAAAATCTCAGTAAACCCTAAACCCACATATATATATATATATATATTTCATAGATAGACGAAAATGTAAATTCATACCTCAACCATCTCCTCATTTCCAGCTCGTTCGAACAACCCAGCAAGGAGAGAGAAGAAATGAGGAACTTCGAAATGAGGAACTTCGAAGGGTCTGCCGCTCGCCGGAGAGAGAGAGAGAGAAGAGATTAGGGATTTTTTTGAGATTGGGGATTTTGGTTCAAGAGATAAGGGATTTTGGGTTTTTATTTTCATTACAAATGAATATTTAAATAATAAAATGACTCTTTTTTTCCACAACGGAGGATGCCGTCGTGAAAAAAATATTTTTTTTTTATTAAAATAATTGTTTTTTATAGTTAATGAATTTTATTTTATTTTTTTCATTTAGTAAGGTTAAAAATTTATTTGTTTCATATTTGTTTTAATTAATAATTTTTTTTTATTTGGTAAAAGCAGGGATAATATTTTCTATTAAAATAAAGTTAATTTTTTGTGGTCAATGAAAAATATTTTTTTCCGATCCTTTTTTTTTTTGGTTACTAAAAATCAAAAACTAATTTTTGTGGTACAGGATATGGAGTGGCAGTAGTGGTGAAGGTGGTGGATAAGAGGTGATAGTGATGGCGAAGGAGATTAGTGGTGAAGTTGTGGTAGTAGCAAAGGAGATAGAGTAGTGGTGGTGGAGGAGAGGTAATGGTAGTAGTAGTGGTGGTAGTAAAGTTGTAGCGATGATGGTAGTAATGATGGTCGTAGAAGTAGAGTGGCAACAGTGGTAGTAGTGGAATGGCATTTGCAGTAGTGGTGAATATGGTAGAGGAGATGGGTAGCGAGAGAGAGATGAGTAAGAGACAAATAGAGAAAAGAGGTAGAGAGAGAGAGAGACAGAGTGATGAGCGAGAGAGAGAGAGAGAGAATGATAAGCGAGAAAGAAAGACAAAGTGGTAGCTAAAAGTACATTTTCTTGTAGTGGAGAGCTTGGTAAATAGAGAAGAGAGGAATAAGAGAGTGAGCAAGGTGAACACAATTGGGGAGAGAGACAGACAAATACATATAAATAAAGAGAGAGAGAAGAGTGATGAGTAAAAGAGAGACAGAGAGAGAAAGAGATAAAAGAGAGACAGACAAAAAAATAGAGAGAAATTTTATTTTATTTTTTATTTTCATTTTTTTTATTTTTTATTTTCATTACAAATGAATATTTAAATAATAAAATGACTCTTTTTTTCCACAACGGAGGATGCCGTCGTGAAAAAAATATTTTTTTTTATTAAAATAATTGTTTTTTATAGTTAATGAATTTTATTTTATTTTTTTCATTTAGTAAGGTTAAAAATTTATTTGTTTCATATTTGTTTTAATTAATAAATTTTTTTTATTTGGTAAAAGTAGGGATAATATTTTCTATTAAAATAAAGTTAATTTTTTGTGGTCAATGAAAAATATTTTTTTCCGATCCTTTTTACAAGAGATGAGCGAGAGATAGACAAAGAGAGAGAGAAAGATAGCGAAAAGAGATGATCGATAGAAAGACATAGAAAAAGAAAGAGACGAAGAGAGAAGAAATATGAGCGAGAGAAACAGAGAGAGAGATAGAGAGAAGATAAATGAGCGAGAGAGAAGAGAGATAGAGAGATGAGAGAAATAAAGAGAAGAGAGATGAACGAGAGACAAAGAGAGAAAGAGAAAGAGACAGAGACAAAGATTGACAGACAGAGAAGAGTAATGAGTGAGAGAGAGAAGAAAGGTAATATTTTGTGGTAGAGGAGATGAAGCGGCAATAGTGGTGAAGGTAGTGGATAAGAGATGATGGTGGTGGTGGTGGTGGAAATAGGTGATGGCGAATGAGATTAGTGGTGAAATTGTGGTAGTGGTAGAGTAGATGGAGTGGCAGTGATGAAAGAGAGGTAATGGTAGTAGTAGTAGTGGCAATAGTGGTAGTGGTGGTAGTGGAGTGGTGGCGATGGTAGTAGTAATGGTAGTCGTAGAGGTGAAATGGCGACCGTGGTAGTAGTGGTGGTAGTGAAATGGCGTTTGCAGTAGTGGTGAAAGTGGTAGAGGATATGGGTGGTGAGAGAGAGAAAGAGAGAGAGAAACAGAGACAGAGTGGTGAGCGAGAGAAAGACAAAGTGGTCGCTAAAAGTGCATTTTCTTGTAGTGGATCGATAAATCGAGAGGGAGTTCAGTAAATAGAGAAGACGGAAGGGAGAGAGTGAGCAACGCGAATACAATGGGGGAGAGAGAGAGAGAGAGAAAGAGAAAAAGATAGAGAGTGAAAGACAGAAAAAGAGACAGAAAGAGAAGAGAGATAGAGAGAAGAGAGATGAGCAAGAGAGACATAGAGAGAAAAGAAGCGAACGAGAGAGACAGAAAGATGAGCGAGAGAAAGGTGAGAGAGATAGAGAGAAGAAAGATGGGTGAGAGAGATAGAGAGAAGAAAGATGAGTGACAGAGACAAAGAGAGAAAAGAGATGAAAGAAGAGATAGATGAATGAGAGACATAGAGAGAGAGATAAGAAGATGAAAAAATGGGTGAAAAGAGAAATGTTCAAAAGAGTAAGACAACGTCGTTTATAGCGGATCGATAAATCGAGAAGGAGCTCGATAAATAGAGAAGATGAGAGTAAGAGAGTAAGCAAAGCGAACATAGTGAGGGAGAAATAGACAAATAAACAAGTAGACAGAGAGAGAGAGAGAGAAAGAGAAGAGTGATGAGTGAGAGAGAGAGATAGACAAAAAAAGAGATAGAGAGAGAAAGAGAGAGAGATAGAAAAAGAGAGAGAAACAAGAGATAAGCGAGAGATAGACAAAAAGAGAGAGAAATAAAGCGAAAAGAGATGAGCGAGAGAGAGACACAGAAAAAGAGAGAGACAGAGAGAGATAAAAAGATAAGAGAGAGAGAGAGAAAAGAAATGAGAGAGATAGAGAGAAGAGAGATGAGCGAGGGAGACATAGAGAGAAAACAGATGAGAGAGATAGAGAGAAGAGAGATAGGCGAAAGACATAGAGAAAAAATAAGAGAGAGAAACAAACAGACAGAGAAAGAAGAGTGATGAGTGAAAGAGATAAAGAAAAAGAGAGAGAGAGATAGAGACAGAGAGACAGGAAGATAAAAAAATGAATGAAAAAAGAAACGTTATATCAAAAGAGTAAGATAACATTGTTTTTTTAAATTTTTTTTGCGACAAAAAAATACCGTTGAATTTATTCAAACATTTTGTGACTGTATATATATGAAGCTGTCTCAAAACCACAATCACTATGCTAGATTAGAGTTTTCCAAAAACTCTTTTGAGAAAATTATACTTTCTTGTTTTCCGTGTTATATTGTTTTTACTGAATTTTTTTAATATTTTAAGTATTTTTTAAAATTTTTAGACACACCTAACATAAATACACCTCAAAATTAAAAAATTTGTAAAAAAAATCTTTTAAGAATTCACTAAATACCAAAAATACAATAATTCAATACTTTTTTTTTTTGTATTTTTATGTACTTGGAAAATTTACCCATAAGTCATAGTTTTTGAAACGTTGAACCATTTAGTCCTAAAAGTTTTCTTATACTCCATTTAGTCCCATTTTTACATCAGCATGATGTAAATGATGTAAATGATCTGATGTTTCATTCTATAATTTCAAAATATATTGAAATTTGATGAACATTAGATGTTTTTCATCATATATTTTCAAACATTATTGAAATTTGATGAACATTAGATGTTTGAAATCTAATGTTTGTAACATGACTCTGATGTTATTAACATTGTATCTGATGTTATTAACATTGTAATGGGACTTTTCAGTCTATAAGAAAACTTTTAAGATTAAACAGTGCATAAGTTATTAATTTGGGATTTATTGGTGCATCTCCCTTATTAATTTTTAAAAATAATTTTTCATAATTTTTTTTTAGATACATCTAAGTAAGGTGCATTTAAAAAGAATATTTAAAATTTTAAAAATATTCACTAAAAAAAAAAAACATGAAAGTCACTTTTTGCGACGGTAGAAAATGTGGTCTAAAAAAAACAGAGTATTTGCGACGGCAAATGGTACCGTCGCAAATACTCTGTTTTTTTTTAGACGGCATTTTCTACCGTCGCAAAAGGTGACTTTTTGAGACGGCAAGTGTGCCGTCGCAAATAGTTCCGTCTCATAAACCCACTTTTCTTGTAGTGATAAAAATATTTTTTGTACAAGATATTCAACAAAAACTTTATTGAAAAAAAAAGAGTAGATATTAAAATTTTAAAAATATATATATAAAACAATGAAATCATCTTGGCAAAGACTTAAATTTAGTATCATTTTTTAAGTATACTATGCACCTTTCCTCTTTTTGCAATTTGGACACTGCCCATGAATCACAAAATATATACATTTTAAAATTTGTCATATATGTATTTGTACAACTTATAAAAAAAAATTACAAAATATATTAGTAGTTAGATCTCAAGTAATCAAAGATTGAACCCAAAAATGAATCCAATCTCCTCATCTCATAATCAAGCTTAATTATATGACAAATACATGCATGATTTTCTAATTTATGATTTTGTTAAGAAGTTTAGAATAATTGTATATAATGCATGAGAATGTATGAAATAATAAAGAATGCAAAACTATTTTATGCTTTGCTAACCAACAGAGGTATTGGGAGTTACAAAAAGATGAAGAGAGTGACAGTCGCTAGTGGAGGAAAGTGGGGTGATGCTTGGATGGCAGTGATTGATGGAGAGGAGAAAGCGTGGCGGCGGCGGCGGTGTAAATTTTTTTTATTGAAAGTCTTTAAATATAATCTTGTTAAAAAAATATTATAATATAGAAGTATTTTGAGATGATTAAAAGTTAATTTTTGACTTTTAATCAAGTTTTTTGACTTTTTCAAAGACTCATTTAAGAAGTTGGTAAAAAATTAATTTTTTTACTTAATATTTATTTATGCTGTCACATCATAATTAAATGACCAAAATATCCTCACCTATTTTAGAAAATAACCACTTTCACCCATGTGGCTAATTTAAACAATATGGAGGGTATAATTGTAATTTCATAGATAACTTTTAGCTACATTCCCAAATAATTTGGAGAAATTCTATTTCCACACATTTGATTAACTCAGTGCACTTTTTTCTCTAAATTTTTTTATTATATTTATATCCTTCAATCAAATTACTAACACACCCCTCCCTTTCTCCCTCCCTCCCTCCCAACTCAACCCTAACCTTTGAGAGATTGATGGAAGGAAAGGAATATGCTCAAAGACTTCCCTAACTGTTAACGTTATGCATCCTATTTTAAATATTCAAATAACTTTTGATGAGAATCAAAAAAGGTACCAAGAGAAGTTTAAAAAAGCATTTTTTATTTTATTTTATTATGCAATTTTAGTTTTTTTGAGGACCATAAAGTGTATCGGTAAATTTCTTGTCGTTGTATGATGAATGCTACAGAATAGGGAAAGCACAGAGCATTGTGTACTATTCAACTTTATCATCGATTTATAGCTATTTGTGATTTAAACATGAAAAAAGCTGTTGAAATTGTGGTTTTAGCATGTTTCAAACATATTATACACAATATGCAGACATATGTATATTTGTATGTACGATCTTCATTAGAGTGAGCATTTGAACATTTTGTTTGATTTCAGGCAAATGCTTCACCTGGCATGGGTGTTGCTGATCACAACAATAGCACATATCTGGAACTGCAGAGGAAAAAGGTACACCGTTACGTTATCTTTAAGATTGATGAGAAGAAAAAAGAGGTTGTGGTTGAAAAGACAGGAGGTTTAGTTGAGAGTTATGATGATTTTACTGTATCTCTGCCTAATCTGCGATTAGAGGCGACCTGGGGTGAGGTGGTCGACGGAGGAGTGGAGGCGAAGGTGTAAAGTCTGAGATCAACTAGGTTCTTCTCAGATCCGATTTGAGGGCAGCAATAGAGAGGAGGAAACAGTGGCGGGCGGAGGAGAAGGCTGGGGAGAGGCAGTGGCCGTGGGTGCTTGACAGAGGCTGAGAAGGGAACGACGTCGGTGGGAGGCAGTGGTTGCCGACAATGGTTAGGGTTAGGATTTGTTGGAGAAGATAAGGGTAATTTAGTATTATCTGAAAATTATTGATGTGTATTGAGATAAAATTAAAAGTTTTAATTTGTGTATAGTGTAAATTGAGTAAATGGTGTATACTAAGATAAGTAAGGATGTATAAATAAAATTATCGAATAATTTGATGACAAAAAAATTATTTTGATTTTTTTAGCCCAAGCTATAAAACCCAATTTTTTTCTTTTGTTTCCAAATGAAGTCATAAATTCACAAATTAATGCAGGTAAGAAGTTAAAGTGTGATATGACACGTCATTTTTGGGTTTTTGTAAAAAAGAATATTTTAAATTCAAAAAAATACTTTGAAAATAAAAAAATAAAAAAATAGAATACATATTTGATAAGTTGACAAAAGTTGCAATCATAGTCATGGGCGATGACTAGTCCATCATTAGAACTATGGTTGAAGGTGGTAGGAGACAGACAAGAGAGTAAAAATTTATTTTAAAAATAAGTGAAATATCTTTTTTTTTTGTAAAAAAAATTTTGAAAGTAATTTCAATTTTTGAAAAATAAAACAATAATAGAAAAAAAATTGCTTTCAATTTCAAAACCAAAAAAGAAAAAAAGAAAACAGTGTAAATTACAAATAGTTGCCCCTAGAGTGGGCGCAGGTCGGTTGCGGTCACGGAACCTCTAATTAGCTATCCATCTGTCAGTTTGGCGAATTAAAAAAAATTAATCCGCATCTATGTGCCAATCTGGCGGATGTGGATTGTACGGATTGACAGATTAGCAAATGGATGAAAATCGGTTTGGCGGTTTAAAATTTTATAAATTTTTAACATAATTCAACTTGTGCATTTCTTCAAAAAAAAAAAAAAAAATATTACAGTCAATGACTTAAAAAAGTATTACAATCACTGCATGTCTCATTCAAAGAAAAAGTTTGAAACTTTAGAATATTACAATCACTGCATGTCTTATCCACATATTACAATCACAGCATGTCTCATCCACATAAAGTATTATAATATGTGGTTCTTAAAATATAAAAATAATTCAAACCACTAAAACCATAAATAGGGCAATAGTAGAGATTGTATGCTTTGTATTATTACATCTATATCTGTTTTTGAAAACAAAAATAATCAGAATGTATCATTTTTTTTATTTATTATTTTTAGAGTTAGATTTAAAAATTAAAAAATATAGATAAATAATACATTTATTTTTTTCAATTCAAAACTATATTAAAGTTGAAAACTCTTTTTCAACAAAATATTTAATTTTTTTTCAATTTAAAACACAAACAGAATGTCTAAACAAATTGAAAAAACAAAATCTTACAAATTGCTAGGGGTACTCGCGGTTTGACAGTTCAATTGTGGTTAAATGAATCTCAAATCCGTCATCCGTCTTTTTTGGGAAGTGGGTTATAATACACTTCCCAACTTTTAACTCACTTCCCTCTTTCATAAAAAAGTTAAAAAAGAGCAAAAAAGCAGCTTTTAATCATTTTTCCAAAACAAACTTAAGCAAATTAAAAAAAATAAATCCACAATTATCAACTCATCATCACGTATTCATCTAAAATATGACGAAGTGATTTAATTCGATTAGTTTAAACGAATCAATAGGTTCGCTACTCACCCTTAGTTGCTCCTTACCCAAATCACAAATGGTTGATTCGGGTTGTGGGTCGTACCTGTGTAGTAGCGCAGAGCGTGGATCCATTTATATAAACTTTATAATTATTAATATTATTATTATTAAATTCAATTCGAATTTCTTCCTTTTGTTATTTTTATTTTTTTTTTGTTCCTTTTGTTATTTTTATTTTTTTTTTTATCAGAGAGATATTATATTACTGTTTTTTTTTGATCAGAGAGATATTATATTACTGAAGTCAAACGAAAAAAAAGGGCTTACACCAAGCTAAGAAAAATCTGAAAATAAGCACACAGATATGAAAACTATGAAATCTCAAACTATGAAAGCATCGATGGACTCTTTACAATCACACACAAACAAGAAAACAAAACAAAAAAACTGGAAAAACACCTCATACCCGAAGGCACCAGATCTGGTTTGGGGAAAATGGAGGCAAAACAGATCCAAAGCAGATCTGGTGGAAGGAACGGCGAGCAACGGAGAAGAAGACCAAGGTAGATCCGGCACCGGTGGGAGGAGGAGCAACCCAGCAAAGCTTCCACCATGGGGGAAGGGACGCCTCACGAAGAGGGAGAGGTTGGGAATAGATAACTCTCAAGGTTTATTAAGCAAAAAAGAAGGAAAGAAAGAGGGGGGAAGAGAGGAAAGGGGCGGCCGGAGGCCGGAGCCCCATCCCCCTCCCAAACGGCGCTGCTGGCTTGAAACCCTAAGGGTCCAAAAAAAAAAATCGAATTTCGAAACCGCCTACATTCAGATTCAAAATTTTTTCCCTCTCCATTTTCGTTCCCTCCCAAAATTGTTTCCCTTTTCACTCAAAATTGTTTCCCTTTTCATTTTCGTTCCCTCTATTTCTTCTCTGATTCGATTTACGAAATGAAATCAATCTGTGCCTCTCTCTCTGCTATCGACTCTCTCTCTGCTATCGATTTCGACTTTTTGATCTGTGAATCGATTTCAATGGACAAGAGCAAGAAGATTGATCTCGAACTCAAACGATCCGTTTATATAAACTTTCTAGTTATCAATATTATTATTATTATTAATATTATTATTATTAAATTCAATCCGAATTTCGAAACCGCCTACATTCAGGTTCAAAATTTTTTCCTTTTGCATTTTCGTTTCCTCTCTTTTTTCTGTGATTCGATTTACGAATTGAAATCAATCTGTGCCTCTCTCTCTGCGATCGATTTCGACTTTTCGATCTGTGAATCGATTTCAATGGACAAGAGCAAGAAGATTGATCTCGAACTCAAACGTTCCATTCACGTCGATGTCTCTTCCGAGAACAACAATTTCATTGTTGCTTCGTCTTCGTCCACCAGTTCCCTCTGTGAAAATCAATCTTCAGGTTATATTCTTTCCATTTTTGATTAGATTGAATACAACAGTTGTTAGATCAGCCTCTATCGAGCCCCATTTTCATGAAATGTGGCTAATTTGAAGCTGAATTTTCTTTCTGATTAGGGTTATCAAGCATTGGATATCGATTCTGTTCAATTTATTTGTTTTTCATAAATTTAAGAGAAAAAAAAGTCAATCTTGGAACTGATTTTTCTGGGTTACTGCAATTTGGTTCTTCCTGGTTTGTATGAAGGGACAAGAAAAAGTGGCAAGTGTAATTTGCGCAAAAGTTTAGAGTGGGATACTGCCTTCTTTACTAGTGCAGGTATGCTTGGAGTTTGAAATATCCTTCTATTCTTCAGTACAACATTACTTCATTTCTTATATTATGTTCAAATCTAAGCTTGTAGTTACAAATTTATTTTTTTCTACATACCAGGTGTTCTAGACCCTGATGAGTTGTCTAGCATGATCGAGGGAGTTGACAAGGGTCGAAAACTTTTTGTACCTGGAATTGAGGAGGAAATGTGCAGATCTACTGACTCACTCTCTACATTAGAAAGTGATTTGACACTGGAAAGTCTTGAAGCTGATTTGTTTGAAGACATCGGAGCTTCAATTCAGAAATCCAGTAAAGCATCTCACATGGCAAGTTCTAGTAAAGCTCCATCAGGAGAGACAGAAACCCAACATATCTGTAGTAAGTATAATAGCAGTTTTATTATTTATACATGGCTAAAAGATGTAATCTCTGTTTCTGTTTGTCCATTGGTAACTGCCTCCATGTCGACATGCATGGCTTTTAGAATATTGCAGTGATATGAGGTCAGATAGTGGTGTTTAGTCTCTAGTCACTACATTCTTTTCTTTTGATGAAGATGATCATTTTACCTTGAATCTGTGTGTGGTTTGAGCTAGCAGAACAGACTTGCTTTTTTATTTTTAATTGTTTTCTGAGACTAAAGTGGTTGCCATAATACTTAGCCAGCACATATTATTGACAATTATTTTTGGAATAATGGTTACATTTGCTTTGCAGCTTTAAAGAAGGTGGACCTTACTTCTAAGAATATGGTAAGTTCACTGAATAGATAGTAGCTTTTAGATGTGGTTGCTTTTAGAATATGGTTTAACTGACACCGCTCGTATATTGTCTAATTAAGCCTGTTGCTAGAAATGGGGGCCCAACTTCATCCCTTGAGAAGGCGCCAAAGGTAATTGGAAGGCGTAATCCCATATCGTCAGCAGCACTGAAAAGATCTTCTTTGTGCAGCAACCAAGTTAAAATCGAAAATGACAAAGAAAAAAGTGCATCTGGTAAATAGAACTCCAGTTAATTAAAGTTCTTTTTCTTTACCAACAACCGAATAATTTTGCTCTAGTTCTAAACTTAATAGTACCTTTTGAATGATTGTGACAGTTCCCGGTAAAGTGGCTCCATCAACAAAGATACATGGTTTGGGTGGTTCCTGTAGGACTCTGCATAAGCCTGCATTATCTTCAAAAGCCTCCTCTTCTAGTTCTTCAACATTGACCAAGACAAAGCCACCACCAAAATCCTCTTCCTTGACTGATAGTTCTGGCAGTGCATCATCTGCCAATGTTGGTATATCTCCTGTGAATCCTACTAGAAGAAAGATTGTTTCCAGAAGCATTAACCCAACTTCCTCCGGTTCAATCCTCAAAACGCAAGCAAAGGTTGCATTGAAGAAAAAAGGACAGTCTGGTCTCTCAGCTGGTTTAATGTCATCGAAGCTCTCTTCTAATAATACATCTCCTGCTAGTTCTATTAGTGAATGGCCCTCGGAATCATCTTCTTCAACTTCTACTGTAAATCAGAGGTCTAATACTTCAAGGGCTAGCATTGATACTCGCTCTCCTTGTACATCCCTAGATAATGGTGCCGCTCTCTCTGCGATCGATTTCGACTTTTCGATCTGTGAATCGATTTCAATGGACAAGAGCAAGAAGATTGATCTCGAACTCAAACGTTCCATTCACGTTGATGTCTCTTCCGAGAACAACAATTTCATTGTTGCTTCGTCTTCGTCCACCAGTTCCCTCTGTGAAAATCAATCTTCAGGTTATATTCTTTCCATTTTTGATTGGATTGAATACAACAGTTGTTAGATCAGCCTCTATCGAGCCCCATTTTCATGAAATGTGGCTAATTTGAAGCTGAATTTTCTTTCTGATTAGGGTTATCAAGCATTGGATATCGATTCTGTTCAATTTATTTGTTTTTCATAAATTTAAGAAAAAAAGTCAATCTTGGAACTGATTTTTCTGGGTTACTGCAATTTGGTTCTTCCTGGTTTGTATGAAGGGACAAGAAAAAGTGACAAGTGTAATTTGTGCAAAAGTTTAGAGTGGGATACTGCCTTCTTTACTAGTGCAGGTATGCTTGGAGTTTAAAATATCCTTCTATTCTTCAGTACAACATTACTTCATTTCTTATATTATGTTCAAATCTAAGCTTGTAGTTACAAATTTATTTTTTTCTACATACCAGGTATTCTAGACCCTGATGAGTTGTCTAGCATGATCGAGGGAGTTGACAAGGGTCGAAAACTTTTTGTACCTGGAATTGAGGAGGAAATGTGCAGATCTACTGACTCACTCTCTACATTAGAAAGTGATTTGACACTGGAAAGTCTTGAAGCTGATTTGTTTGAAGACAACGGCGCTTCAATTCAGAAATCCAGTAAAGCATCTCACATGGCAAGTTCTAGTAAAGCTCCATCAGGAGAGACAGAAACCCAACATATCTGTAGTAAGTATAATAGCAGTTTTATTATTTATACATGGCTAAAAGACGTAATCTCTGTTTCTGTTTGTCCATTGGTAACTGCCTCCATGTCGACATGCATGGCTTTTAGAATATTGCAGTGATATGAGGTCAGATAGTGGTGTTTAGTCTCTAGTCACTGTATTCTTTTCTTTTGATGAAGATGATCATTTTACCTTGAATCTGTGTGTGGTTTGAGCTAGCAGAACAGACTTGCTTTTTTATTTTTAATTGTTTTCTGAGACTAAAGTGGTTGCCATAATACTTAGCCAGCACATATTATTGACAATTATTTTTGGAATAATGGTTACATTTGCTTTGCAGCTTTAAAGAAGGTGGACCTTACTTCTAAGAATATGGTAAGTTCACTGAATAGATAGTAGCTTTTAGATGTGGTTGCTTTTAGAATATGGTTTAACTGACACTGCTCGTATATTGTCTAATTAAGCCTGTTGCTAGAAATGGGGGCCCAACTTCATCCCTTGAGAAGGCGCCAAAGGTAATTGGAAGGCGTAATCCCATATCGTCAGCAGCACTGAAAAGATCTTCTTTGTGCAGCAACCAAGTTAAAATCGAAAATGACAAAGAAAAAAGTGCATCTGGTAAATAGAACTCCAGTTAATTAAAGTTCTTTTTTCTTTACCAACAACCGAATAATTTTGCTCTAGTTCTAAACTTAATAGTACCTTTTGAATGATTGTGACAGTTCCCGGTAAAGTGGCTCCATCAACAAAGATACATGGTTTGGGTGGTTCCTGTAGGACTCTGCATAAGCCTGCATTATCTTCAAAAGCCTCCTCTTCTAGTTCTTCAACATTGACCAAGACAAAGCCACCACCAAAATCCTCTTCCTTGACTGATAGTTCTGGCAGTGCATCATCTGCCAATGTTGGTATATCTCCTGTGAATCCTACTAGAAGAAAGATTGTTTCCAGAAGCATTAACCCAACTTCCTCCGGTTCAATCCTCAAAACGCAAGCAAAGGTTGCATTGAAGAAAAAAGGACAGTCTGGTCTCTCAGCTGGTTTAATGTCATCGAAGCTCTCTTCTAATAATACATCTCCTGCTAGTTCTATTAGTGAATGGCCCTCGGAATCATCTTCTTCAACTTCTACTGTAAATCAGAGGTCTAATACTTCAAGGGCTAGCATTGATACTCGCTCTCCTTGTACATCCCTAGATAATGGTGCCGCTCTCTCTGCGATCGATTTCGACTTTTCGATCTGTGAATCGATTTCAATGGACAAGAGCAAGAAGATTGATCTCGAACTCAAACGTTCCATTCACGTTGATGTCTCTTCCGAGAACAACAATTTCATTGTTGCTTCGTCTTCGTCCACCAGTTCCCTCTGTGAAAATCAATCTTCAGGTTATATTCTTTCCATTTTTGATTAGATTGAATACAACAGTTGTTAGATCAGCCTCTATCGAGCCCCATTTTCATGAAATGTGGCTAATTTGAAGCTGAATTTTCTTTCTGATTAGGGTTATCAAGCATTGGATATCGATTCTGTTCAATTTATTTGTTTTTCATAAATTTAAGAGAAAAAAAAGTCAATCTTGGAACTGATTTTTCTGGGTTACTGCAATTTGGTTCTTCCTGGTTTGTATGAAGGACAAGAAAAAGTGACAAGTGTAATTTGTGCAAAAGTTTAGAGTGGGATACTGCCTTCTTTACTAGTGCAGGTATGCTTGGAGTTTAAAATATCCTTCTATTCTTCAGTACAACATTACTTCATTTCTTATATTATGTTCAAATCTAAGCTTGTAGTTACAAATTTATTTTTTTCTACATACCCGGTGTTCTAGACCCTGATGACTTGTCTAGCACGATCGAGGGAGTTGACAAGGGTCGAAAACTTTTTGTACCTGGAATTGAGGAGGAAACGTGCAGATCTACTGACTCACTCTCTACATTAGAAAGTGATTTGACACTAGAAAGTCTTGAAGCTGATTTGTTTAAAGACATCGGAGTTTCAATTCAGAAATCCAATAAAGCATCTCATATGGCAAGTTCTAGTAAAACTCCATCAGGAGAGGCAAAAACCCAACCTATCTGTAGTAAGTATAATAGCAGTTTTATTATTTATACATGGCTAAAAGGCGTAATCTCTGTTTCTGTTTGTCCATTGGTAACTGCCTCCATGTCGACATGCATGGCTTTTAGAATATTGCAGTGATATGAGGTCAGATAGTGGTGTTTAGTCTCTAGTCACTGTATTCTTTTCTTTTGATGAAGATGATCATTTTACCTTGAATCTGTGTGTGGTTTGAGCTAGCAGAACAGACTTGCTTTTTTATTTTTAATTGTTTTCTGAGACTAAAGTGGTTGCCATAATACTTAGCCAGCACATATTATTGACAATTATTTTTGGAATAATGGTTACATTTGCTTTGCAGCTTTAAAGAAGGTGGACCTTACTTCTAAGAATATGGTAAGTTCACTGAATAGATAGTAGCTTTTAGATGTGGTTGCTTTTAGAATATGGTTTAACTGACACTGCTCGTATATTGTCTAATTAAGCCTGTTGCTAGAAATGGGGGCCCAACTTCATCCCTTGAGAAGGCGCCAAAGGTAATTGGAAGGCGTAATCCCATATCGTCAGCAGCACTGAAAAGATCTTCTTTGTGCAGCAACCAAGTTAAAATCGAAAATGACAAAGAAAAAAGTGCATCTGGTAAATAGAACTCCAGTTAATTAAAGTTCTTTGTTCTTTACCAACAACCGAATAATTTTGCTCTAGTTCTAAACTTAATAGTACCTTTTGAATGATTGTGACAGTTCCCGGTAAAGTGGCTCCATCAACAAAGATACATGGTTTGGGTGGTTCCTGTAGGACTCTGCATAAGCCTGCATTATCTTCGAAGCCTCCTCTTCTAGTTCTTCAACATTGACCAAGACAAAGCCACCACCAAAATCCTCTTCCTTGACTGATAGTTCTGGCAGTGCATCATCTGCCAATGTTGGTATATCTCCTGTGAGTCCTACTAGAAGAAAGATTGTTTCCAGAAGCATTAACCCAACTTCCTCCGGTTCAATCCTCAACGCAAGCAAAGGTTGCATTGAAGAAAAAAGGACAGTCTGGTCTCTCAGCTGGTTTAATGTCATCGAAGCTCTCTTCTAATAATACATCTCCTGCTAGTTTACTTTTGCTATTACAAATGCTTCTTATTTTGATATTTCTTATTTGGAATTGGTTTTACCAATGTAATTCTGTGGCAATAAATGACAATACGAAGAGGGGAGATTTGTTGAGACCTCCTATTGTTTAATTTATCTTTTAAAATATTATATAGGTATTTTTAAAATCTCTTAATATTTAAAATTTATTTCTTTTACTATATTATCCTTATATTTATTAGCTTTTTTATTAAATCATTTTTACAGTGTATTTCAGAGTAAAATTTTACTTTGAATTATAGTGAATTTTATTTTGATTCAGAGTAAAATTTTATTCTGATTCAAAATAAAATTTTATATTTTTAAGCAAATCAATATATTTTTAATCAGAGTAAAATTTAATTTTGAATCATAATAAATTTTATTCTTATTCAAAGTAAAATTTTATTTTGAAATTATAATTTTACTATCATTATGTAATTCAAATCTGCAATTGATAGTAAAATTTTAGTGTCATTAGGAGTCTAAAAACAAATAATAGAAGTACACGATAACAAAGTAAAGTTTACTTTCATCGTATAAAAAAAAATAAAAAACAGAACAGATAACACCAAAGTAAAAATTTACTCCTATTTTATCAAATAAAAATAGAGCATATATTAGAGTAAAATTTTATTTTCATTTTATTAAACAAAAACAGAGCATAAATCAGAGTAAAATTTTACTCTCATTCTATCAAGAAAAAACAAAGTACAAATCAGAGTAAAATTTTACTTTTATTTTGTCAAACAAAAATAAAGCACAAACCAGAGTAAAATTTTACTCTCATTTTGTCAAGAAAAAACAAAATACAAATCAGAGTAAAATTTTACTTTCATTCTGTCAAACAAAAATAGAGGACAAATTAGAGTAAAATTTTATTCTCATTCTGTCAAATAAAAACTGAACACAAACCAGAGTAAAATTTTATTATTATTCTAACTTTTATTCTATCAAGAAAAAATAGAGTACAAATCAGAGTAAAGTTTTACTTTCATTCTTTCAAGAAAAAACAGAGCATAAACTAGAGTAAAATTTTACTTTCATTCTGTCAAACAAAAACAGAGTACAAACCAGAGTAAAATTTTACTCTCATTCTGTCAAACAAAAACTAGAGCACACACCTGATTGAACTCGGTAAATCAACAAAAATAAATCAAGAACAAAAACAAAAAACTAATCAACATATGTCGAATATCAAATCAAGTTTGTAATGGTGAAATCACACCAAATTCGAAATGTCACAAACCAGATCTAAGATGTAATTGAGATCACTAACACACATACAAACACACACATGTATCTATAGATCCACATTTCTGTTGTGCGCTTCGCGATTTGATCCAAAACCTCCAATTAGTTGTCGAAAATGGAAGATTTAGCTTCGGCAGTAGCGAAGGAGGAGATCGCAGATCTCGGCGACGGTAGAGAAGAGAATTTCGGCAAAGATGGTGAGGGATATGAGAGAGGCTGTAGAGGCTCGAGGGAAAAGGACGGTGGCTGTGGGGGATGAGAAGAGAGAGGTGGAGGTGAAGGAAGTGAAAGAAAGTGATGTAGAATGAGATGATGGAAAGATTTAGTTGAGGGTATAATAGTCTGATAAAATATTTAAATAATAAATTTTGTTTTTTATACAAGATTTTATAATTATGAGGAGATTTTGAAAGTATATATATTTTTTTTAATCCTTTTAACAATGAAAGAAAGATAGGGAGGGTTTATAGTCAAATTTCCCTATGAAGAATGCACTGGTAAAGCCTCTCCATTTGGACTAAGGAGGTTTTTTTTTTATTTTTTTTCTCCTGCGGAAAATATCAAATTGACAAAACCAACTCCTGTACTATTGTCAAAGTTCTCGAATTTGCTTTGTCAGGCGAGTATTATATGTCTGGAATGTCTATGTCATGTAGGTTCGTACCTCTGAGGGAAATCCACAATCTTATTCTGGCATTCCTGCTGGTCCCAAAATTTGACCTACCATCGGTAGCTCAAGTGGAGGCGGCCCAGGCAAGGCAAAGCATTCAAAGCTTCAACCTGCAAGAATAGTGACAGCAACTGGGAACATGAAGCCCAACACTCAAAAACCCGCTTCACCTGTACTGTCTCAGAAACTATCAAATGCTTCCACGAAAGGCTGTAGTGCTTCACGGGTTATAAAGAACTGCCCTAGCATATCACCTCCAGTCCATAATGAAATGAATGGAGAAAGTTGCTTGAAAGCTGAGGAAGTAGGACCTAAAAGGCCCAATGAAGCTAACCATGTTCCAGATATTGGTCTGGATGCTGAAACAACTGAAAGTTTAGGTGTCACAAAGAGTGAAATGAAAGTAGAAAAACAGAGTAATACCAACTTAAATGATGTCAAGATTGCTCCTATTGAAGGATATAGCTTTGATTCAAGATCCCATTGTAATGCTGAAAATATAAAGCTGTCTGAAGAAGTGGGTGAAGATGCTATTTGTGGCTTACAGAATCTCAAGGATAACTTGTGCTCACTTTATAAAAGGAATGAGAAGGAAAACACCACCCATTCTGAAGGTCAAGTTGATGGTTGGAGCATCCAAATGAGAACCAAGGACTCAAAACAGAAGCTGCAAATAGAGCTCATTGGCAATTCTATTTCTGAAATTGATTTCAGTCACCCAGATTCTGGCCAAAAGGAGGAGTCACCAAGTAATTTGTCAGGGCCCACTCTGATCTCTCTTTCTCCGGCAACCATTGAAATTGTAGCCCCCACAAGGACTCCTTTTACTGCTAAGAATTCTTTCTGCAATAACCTTTCAGCCAAATCAAGCACTCGGGTGGTAGAGAAGACAACATCATTACCTTCTTTAGAAAGTGCTCAAACTGAGAACAGTTAAAACAGTTGTCATGCCCACATTTTACTTGAAGGTACATCTTTATGGACTACCAAATACATATACATGTTCAATAAGGGATAATGCATTTGAAGCACAGTCCATTTATTTGTTTCTTTCAATTTTCTTTGAATGAGATTTCAATTAATTCCCTTTGAAGTCCTCTTAGAAGATTTTTATCATCAAGTTTTTTCCATAAATTTTTTTGTATGTTGTCGGTGCAGCAAAATTTCTGTGCAAAGATGGAACAGTTTGGGGAGAAGCTTCCTTTGAGTGATGAAAATTGTAGTGCATTTGCATAATGTTGTACACTGGTGCTGAATTTGAGGGCTTTTGGTAGGGTTTGCCAGTGTTGGGACAAGGACTATGAGAGAAACCGAGTCATCCAAGGAAGAAAAATGTATTTATGCTGTGAAGTTGAGTCCTGAGCTTGTAAAATGACAAGGTTATTGGTAGTTTATGTGATGCCTTGGTGTTCTTGTGATAAAAGTAGTACTTGAAAAACATATTGGATCCAGTATCGGAAGATTTTGATACTGCCTTTTTTTTTTGGTGTGTGCGTATTCTTTAAGAGAATATCAGATAAATGAGAAATAAAAAATCTAATTATAAATTAATAGTGTAAGCGACACGTGTCTGGTGCAAGTGAAAATTGTGGTCTTACTTGCGAGACAGACTTGTCTTGTATTGTTTTGCAATTAATTTCTCTAATTTTTATTCGTCTCATTTTTTGGTACTGTGTACTTTCCACACATAGGTTTAGTCCACAAATGACATGAAAATATTTGTGAAAATTACAAATTACCTTGCATGATAAAAAATAAGTATGAAAACATGGAGGTGCAACTGTGTAAAAGAACACAATAAAAGTTTTGAGTCTAACTTGTGAGTTAATTTTTTTATTTCTTATAAAAAAATAAAGAAGTGATATAATTCAAATAAGTTAATAAGTAATTTATTTATGGTGTTACCAAATGAGCTCTAAGATTCTCACCTTCTAATAAATATTTGTTACACTTTCTACTGAATTGTAGTTTTTCCAAAATACTTCCTGAAGTGCTTGTTTGAATTTGAATGTTTTGGAAGAGAAGTTTCTGACTCCCACAATAAGACGACAAAAATTATGGATTTGATTTAGAAACATTCCAGTCATACCAACACATCCTATAATTAGTCTAATCAAACAAAAAGGTGAAGATACCATCCATTTCCATTTCTTACCCGTCAAATTCATTTTCCCTCTTAATTTAAACCACTTGTTAAAGAAAAAAAAAAAAAAAAATGCTCAAAGCTACAAGATTTTTCATTTTTCCCTTCATTTGTTTTTTTTTTTTTCCTACTCACAAATTCCAGATTCAAACACAATCTACTAACAAATTCACTTCAAAACCACCCCTAAACTATTAGGGGGGTGAAGAAAAAGGTTACAGAAAACAAAAAAAAAAAAAACACAAAACAAAACAAAACAAAAAAAATCATGACAGATACCTACAATTCGGATAAAAATCTATTGAAAAAATGGACCATAACCATCACATATTGGATCAGTAAATTCACAACACTGCTACCAGAAAAAAGAAAAAGAACCAAACCATTATGCAATATCCCCCGCTTAAAACTAGCTGTCAGAATGGAAATCACAAAACAGAGCCACACGTTACTCAGTCAATGCCAACCGGCATTTCAACCATTGAAATGCCATCTCATTATTTAAAGAATATTCAATAGTGCCGACATCTCTCAACAAACTTGATGCAATCACATACCAAGCTGTTTTCCTTGCACGCTTGCTTGGTAACACAATGACGAAGGCTAGTTTCATCCAGAGGGCCTAGTAAATACCAAGGCCCAAAGGAAGACCTAACAAGAATTAAATACAGTCTACAAGGCCACCAAAGTTTGTGAAGAAACTTCAGGCCATGTAATCAATCCTATTAATTAAATAATAGAAGGGACTCATTTCATGATCTGCATGAAAAAACCATACCCCAAGTCTGTTTAACAGAGCATCATCCCATGTACCAACTACATTTCTATGTAAAGGCATGCACCACAGAATATAATATAAATTGACACCCGTTAAGAGAGGTAGAGTAATATAGAAGAGTTGTGGGGTGAGAGGGAGAATTATGAGCCGGATATGACCGAGGTAGAGGCCGAGCAGGTTAGGAGCCCAATGGGACATTGGGCCGAGATAACTTCGGATCTGCTCAGAGTTGGGCTTCTAAGACATGGGCCGAGCTACTTGGTGCTCATGAGACAACTGCGTTGCTTTCCGGTCAAAAGCGCGCCGTTAGTCTTGTTGAGGACCTCATGCCCGGCGGCAGAAGGCCTTTGGTTGACCAGTTGACCGATCTCGGCAACGGCTTGCGGAGTGCAACCGAGCACAGCTGAACGGAGCTCGGCTCTTGGAGCACTTGTGCGTGTAGCATAGCATGGCCGTTGACAGCCGAGGTGGAACAGCCCGGTTGCCGTGCTCCCAGCAGAGTGGGTTGGCAGCTGGGTTAGGTGATGTTCAGCAAGGTTTATGCTGACAAATGGGACAGCAGAGCCATGTGTCGAGAGATCACTGGGAGTAGGTTCGGGGCGCAGAGGGTATATAAGCATGTCTGCGCCCCCCATACAGACAGAGGAACACTTTGTAAGACATTCTTACACTCAAACACTTTCCTCCCTCTCTTTCTATCCCAAGGTGTGTGCTAACTTGATCGTCGGAGGGGTTTTCCGGCCACACACCGCCCGGTAGCTCACCGCCGTTGTGCTTTCAAGTGACCAGACAGAAACGGAGCTTGGAGGAAAGGAGTACGGGCTCGCCGGAATATTTGCTCCCCGTACAATTGGCGCCGTCTGTGGGAACTTTACAGACAAAACCTTGTCTTCCACGCTCGTCTGATCGCCGTCCATGGCGAACAACGATGAGTTTCCGTTGTCCGCCATCGACGGAGTTACTCCGGAGTCAGGTAGACGGAGAGAGGGGCATTTCTGATGGTGAACCTGGAGACATTCCCAGGAGGACAATCGGGAGATGCGCGAGATAAGCGCGGTCGGAGTCATGGTCATTCACGGAGTCCCGACGGTCATCGGCGACGGAGAGAATCGCACGCCAGGCGTCTGGAACACAAGCTGAGAGACCAGGACGCCGTCATTCGGCGAATGGCGGCGGAGATGGAGGAGCTGAAGAGGTATGTCAAAGGGTAGGGTGTAGCTGGAGTGGGAGACCACAGTGAGCGCATCCAACCCCACCGTTCAGGCAGTCAGAGTCAGCAACACACTCCGTCCATTTCTATTACCAGAAGTTACAATGTTGGTGATTCTGACGTGCATGCAGAGAAGTCTAGCGCACAAGATAGCACTTACCAGCCCTCACGTCCGGTGACGACGTCGAGGTACTCTTACTCCGCTCATTCAGAGGATTTGCGGGCTCAGAGGATACCGGCGTTCCAGCAGTTATCCTACGGGGTTCGCGCCAGCGAGGAGGTCGGAATGCCTCCACCCCGCCAAGCAGCGCCACTCCTAGTGGATTCAGATTTGCCAAGGTTGAGTGCCATCCCTTTCTCCCTGGAAATAGAAATAACACCTCTTCCATTGGGCTTCCACCAGCCAAAGTTCATATTGTACGACGGGAAGACCGATCCCTGCATGCATGTAAGTCATTTCCGACAGGTCATGGTCGGACATAGGCAGAATGATGCTCTTATGTGCCTTATCTTTCCGTCAAGTTTGGGCGAACTGAGCTTGAAGTAGTTTGAAAGGCTGCCGGAGGGGAGTATTGAGAGGTGGCATCAGTTGGCCGAAGCCTTTGTCACGCGCTTCAAAACCAACACCAAAACACCAAAAGAAGTTGATCACCTACTGAGTGTCAAGATGGAACCGAGCGACACATTGAAGGCGTACAACTCCAGATATTGGGATACCTTCAACGAGATTTTGGATTGCCCGGTCAACCTTGCAATCACTCAGTACAAGCGTGGTCTCCCAATCGGACATAGACTGCGGGACTCGCTTACCATGCACCAACCAACGTCCATGGGTCAGCTCATGCAGCGCATCAATGAGCACATCCGAGTTGAGGATGATGCGTCAGCATCTACCGTGAAGGCAACTCCGGTAGCAACAGACAAGAAGATAGCAGGCAAAGTACATGCAGTTGGGCAAGAGTCTAGCCACTCAAGTGACTGAGCAGAGGAATCGGACCGTGGCTCGAATCGCAAAAACCGGGGTAGAGGACGTCGGAATGACCTAGAAGACTACCCCCGAGATGACGTAGCGGATGCAAACAGAAGGTTGAAGGCAAGGACTGGCATAACCACGGTCTTCAAGATTCCAATCTATCGCATACTTAGTGAAATCCGAGACGAGGAGTATATCTGGTTTCCTGCTAAGTTGGGTGATGGACAAAAGGGCTACAACCCGCGGTATCGTTGCACATTTCATTGGGAGCGAGGTCATTGGACTGAGGATTGTTTGCCTCTTAGGCAACACCTGGAAGAGCTAGTCGTGGCCGGACACCTAGACCTTTACATTGATGGGGGCGTAAAGGCGAACCAGGCTCCGATCGAGCCTAGGGGACAGGATGACCGAGATGCGCCACCACAACGGGTTATTAATGTCATCCACGGCATAGTGGAACCGGAGCGCGTTTGCGAACTCTGGGGTATGATCAAAAAGGCAGAACATATGAGGGAGATTTTGTTGGTACAGCCTGCCATTAAGAGGGGGAAGACCGAAGAGAAAGATGTGATTAGTTTCACCTCAAGGGATCTAGAGCGTATTCAGACGCCGCACAACGACGCCTTAGTAGTAACACTCCGCGTCAAAGAATTTGATGTCAAATGTATCCTGATCGATCAGGGAAGCTCGGTCGAGATCATGTATTACGACGCATTCAAGTAGCTCAAGCTCCGAGAGACAGATTTGGCTCCGGCAACTTCGCCACTGGTTGGTTTCAACTCGCAGCCGGAGTGGCCTTTGGGAAAGATTATCCTGCCGGTCAAAGCGGGATTCGTGGTCAAGCAAATGGAGTTCTAGGTGTTACAAGTTCCTTCTACTTACAACCTAATCCTTGGAAGGGGATGGCTTCACGCTATGCAAGCCGTAGCGTCGACCTATCATCAGGTGATGAGATTCCCCTCGGCTATAGGGGCAATCGAGGAGATTTGGGGAGATCAACTTATGTCCAAACAGTGCTTCGTGGCAATGAACGGAGCCGGGCAGCCAAAGGCTTCGTTCAAATGATAAAAGGACCGGAAGGCTAGGGAGTTCTTGACGATGTGGGCACCAGGGCAGAGGACAAAGCTGTTGAGGAATTGGTTGAGGTGTGAGTTAATATGGAGCGGCCGGATAAGTTCTTCCTGCTCGGTTCCAGTCTCACAGCCTACGAAAGAACCGAGATGGTAGAGTTTTTGATGGCCAATATCGAAGTCTTCGCATGGTCGCCTTACGACATGCCCGACCTCGATCCAAATTTTATCTGCCATCACCTCAATGTCTTCCCCGGAGCAAATCCAGTCATTCAGCGAACAAGGAGATCGGTGCTGCATCACGCCGAGGTAGTTGTAGAGGAAGTGAAAAACTTGCTTGAGGCACGAGCAATTCAGGAAGTGCACTACCCTCGGTGGATTTCCAACACAGTAGTGGTGCCCAAGAAGAATGAGAAGTGGCGAGTTTGTGTCGATTACAAGACAGTCAACCGAGCTTGTCCGAAGGATAGCTTCCCTTTGCCCCCTATTGACCAGCTTGTGGACTTGATGGCTAGACATAATCGGCTCAGCTTCTTGGATGCCTATCGCGGTTACCACCAGATTGCCATGCATGGGCCCGACCGAGAGATTGCTTCCTTCACGACTCCAAGGGGACGCTTCTGCTACCAAGTCATGCCTTTTGGTTTGAAGAACGCCGGGGCAACTTTTCAGAGGATGGTGACCAAGATGTTTGCTCTTTTGTTTGGGCGGACAATGAAGGCCTACATTGATGATATGGTGGTCAGAAGCTGGTACGCAAGAGACCACCTGTCTGACTTGGCCGAAATGTTTGCCATTCTCAAAAAACACAAGCTGCGTCTGAATGCGTCAAAGTGTGCCTTTGGCGTGGGATCCGAAAATTTCTTGGGATTCCTAGTCACGAACCGAGGCATCGGGCTACCCCGCACTTGCCGTGCAAGATTTGAAGTAGCTCGGCTAAGGACGCGGCAATTAGGCCGAGATGGCCGCCGCGCTTAATCGATTTATAAGGCGGTCATCAGATCGCTGCCGCCCTTTCTTTCAGGCATTAAAATCAAAATTCTCGTGGGACGACGATTGTGACCGGGCTTTGGCCGAGCTCAAGAAGTATCTGTCTTCTCCGCCACTGTTGGTTACCCCAAACCCAGGCGAGGAACTCTATCTTTACCTTGCCGTCTTTCAGCATGCAGTCAGTGCGGTGCTTGTCCGAGTTAAAGGAATTAAGCACCTCCCAATCTTGTACATCAGTAAGACCTTGCTACCGGCAGAGTCAAGATACTTGCCGTTGGAAAAGCTTGCGTTAGCATTGATGATGGCTTCAAGGAAGCTGGTGCACTATTTTCACGCCCATACCATCATCGTTCTGATCGAATTCCCCCTTAAGGCCTTATTTGAACGGGCGGACTTTTCTGGTCAAATTCTCAAGTGGGCGGTCGAATTGGGACAATTTGATGTGAAGTTCCAGCCGCGCACAGCTATAAAAGCCCAGACCTTGGCTGATTTCGTTGCTGAATTCTCACCGGGAACTCATCCGGTGTGCCCGGTTGACATTGCCGCGGCAGACGAGGAGGCGAATGCAAGCCTCACCGAGATACAACAACCTGGTGGAGTTTGCGCCGCGAAATTTGCGCGCCCCACCGAAGCACCCTCAGTTTGTACAACTCCACCGACTGGCGATGCGATGACGGAGCCGGGTCCCACCAATCGACCTGCTCCGTCTGGAGCCGCATCACCACGGGGGGCAGAAATGGACCAACCCAGCACAGAGCCTGCGGCCGGTGTAATACCGCAACCTGGTGATTCGCTTACGGACTTGGGCATTATAGATCAACTTGCTGAGTCCGGTGCCGAATCACCAAGGGGGGCCGAAGTGGAACCAATTAGCGTAGAACTTGAAACCGGACGACTGAGCAACCGTGATCCCATCACCTTTCGAAACTCTCAGGACCCTTCAGAATGTTGGAAGCTTTTTGTGGGGGAGATGTGGAAACTTTTCGTTGATGGAGCGTCGAACCGTCACGGTGTTGGGCTAGGTATCGTTCTTATTTCGTCGGATGGCCTAACTATTGAGCATTCTATCACGCTTGGCTTCCCAGCATCCAACAACGAGGCTGAGTACGAGACACTTTTGGCCGGACTTAAGAGCGCTCTTCAGATGAAGGCTTCCGAGCTAATGGTGTACAGTGATTCCCAACTTGTGGTTAACCAAGTCGCTGGCATTTATGAAGCAAAGGATGACAGAATGGCAAAGTACCAAGCTTTGGTCAGGGAACACATCAAGCAATTCCAGGCAATTAGAGTTCAACAGATTGGCCGTGAAGAAAACAGCCGAGCAGATGAGTTGGCCGACCTTGCTTCAATGGTAGATAGTACGTCCCCTAACCCCCTCTTGATTGAATTCCTTCCACGGCCAAGGATTGAAGAATCCGGGCAGATGGAAGTACTCTGCGCCGCGCTTGGTCCCTCATGGATGGACCTAATAATCCTGTTTCTTAGAGACCGTACTCTACCAGCCGACAAGAAAGAAGCACACAAAGTCCGGGTGAAGTCAGAGCGGTTTTGGCTTTCTCCATCTGGAGCGTTGTATAAAAAGTCCTTCACCGGTCTTTATCTGAAGTGCGTGTACCCGAGTAGCGTGGAGGCCTTCTTGTATGAAATTCACGAAGGCATCTGTGGCAGTCATATAGGGGGCAGGTCCTTGGCCTACCGAGCTATTTCGCAGGGCTACTGGTAGCCGTACATGCAGGCTGACGCACAAAAATATGTACGCAAGTGTGAAAAGTGCCAGAAATTTGCCCATCAGATCCACCAGCCGGCCAGGGAACTTCTTTCCCTCACCAGTCCTTGGCCCTTTGTAATGTGGGGGCTAGATATAGTCCGGCCGCTACCAACAGCACCAGGCAACCGGAAATTCTTCATCGCGGCCACAGATTACTTCACCAAGTGGGTTGAAGCTGAGTCCTTGGCAACGATCAAGGAGAAAGACGTGAAGCGGTTTGTCTGGCAGAATGTGGTCACGCGGTTTGGCATCCCCAAGATTTTGATCTCTGATAACGGCACGCAGTTTGACGGTCGCCTATTCAGAGGATTTTGTGAGGATCTAAAGATTGAATTCTACAACTCCACTCTGGCTTACCCGCAGTCCAACGGTTAAGCCGAGGCATCAAACAAGACTATCCTGGATGGGTTGAAGAAACGGCTGGAGAAGGCAAAGGGAAAATGGGATGAGGAACTACCCAGCGTCCTTTAGGCATACCGAACAACCTCGCGGCGATCTACCGGGGAAACTCTATTTGCTCTGGCTTATGGCATGGAGGCGGTCATACCATTGGAAGTTGGGATACCCACCCTAAGAAGTGAAAGTTTTGAGCCTGCACTGAATGCCGAGGCTATTTCCCTGGAATTAGACCTAGTGGAAGAGCGTCGGGAGAAGGCCCTCATCCACGTGGCCGCCTACCAACAAGAGCTCTCAAGGAAGTACAACAAAACGGTGCACCCGAGACCGTTTAAAGTGGGTGATTGGGTTTTAAGGAAAGTTATGGGAAACACCCTGGTGCCAGGTGAAGGCAAACTAGGGGTAAATTGGGAAGGACCCTACAAGATAACCGGTCTGGTGGGCAAGGGGGCTTACCACTTGGAGGATCTGGATGGAAGAGCAATACCCCAGCCATGGAATGCGGCTAACCTCAAACTGTATTATTTCTAGCTTTAGCTTTCTTTTTGTGCAAAGGAATTTTTTTGCCTTACACTTCAGAATGTAATTCTTTTTGTCAATATATAAAAGTGTCTTTGTTTTAGCATTCAGATTGTTGTTTTAATGTAAAAACCGAGATGATTTATTCCGGTTGAAAGAGTTGATGTTTTGTTCAACTTAGGTACTCTCAACCGAGATGATTTACTCTGGTTGAAAGAGTTGATGTTTTGTTTAGCTTAGGTATTCTCAACCGAGATGATTTATTCCGGTTGAAAGAGTTGATGTTTTGTTCAACTTAGGGATTCCCAACCAAGATGATCTACTCCGGTTGAAAGAGTTGATGTTTTGTTCAGCTCAAGTATTCTCAACCGAGATGATTTATTCCGGTTGAAAGGGTTGATGTTTTGTTCAACTTAGGAATTCCCAACCGAGATAATCTATACCGGTTGGAAGAGTTGATGTTTTGTTCAGCTTAAGTATTCTTAATCGAGATGGTTTATTCCGGTTGAAAGATTTGGTGGTTGTTCGACTTTGTCGTTCCAACCGAGATGGGCACTCCGGTTGAAGAAGTTGATGTTTTGTGCAACTTAGTTAATTCCAGCCGAGATGATTTATTCCGGCTGAAGATGTTGATGTTTTGTTCAAACCTTGCTGTCCCAACCGAGATAAATATTTCGGTTGAAGTAGTTGGTGGTTTGATAACTTTGTTGTTCCAACCGAGATGGGTATTCCGGTTGAAGAAGTATGTATTGTTCAATTTTGTGATTAAAACCGAGATATTCTGCTGAAGATAGAAGTTAAAGAAATCGTGCAAACACTTCATGAAATTGAAGCTTTTTATTGATAAATAGTTAATACAAAAGGTGGGGAACTTAGCCCGGTTACATTTGCGGACAAAAAGTTAATACAAAAGACAAAGAAAAAAGGGAAAAAATTAAGCTAAGGGGGAGAGGTCTGGGAATTCTTCTTCAGCTTCCAAGTTGATCAGTCGTCAGTCTGACGCCTTGGTCCCGATCTGGTCGGTCATGCTTTCGGTTTGGTCCTCTTCCTCACTGTCTGTCGGCCTCTTCTTGAGACCTTCCTTGGCATCGACCTCTGGCCGATCAAGACGTCGTTGGCATACGGCACGAGATAGGTCGGCAGGAAGGCAGGAGGCGGAGTGGCAAACACGTCGGTGTCTGGACCTTGACCGAGATGTTCGCAAGCATCCTTCTAGCCGGCTTTGAAGTAAATGTCCTGCGTCGCGAAGAGTTGCTTCTTATAGTTATCCTCGGCTTCGTTGAAGCCGGCATTGTTAGTATCTCGGCAGTCTTTCTTCCGCGACTTCTTCAGCGTGTCCAGCTCGGCCTGGAGCTCGTCCCTCTTTTTCTCGGCTGCGTCGAGTTGGCCGAGCAACCGATTGTTGTCAGTGTTGGCTATTTTGAGCGAGGACTTTGCTCGGCCAAGCTCGGTTTGGAGGCTTTGTACTTGGCTGGTTGTGTCAGCTGCCTTCTGCCGAAGCCGGTGGATACGCTCCATGACTAGGTGTTGTTTTTGAATGGCCTGCAAGAAACAAGTTAAATCAGATGAGAAACCGAGCAAACACTTATGCAAATTTCAGAGGCAGATTGAAACTTACCCTGGCCATGGACTTAACGGACGACTTCACCAACCGGGTGTCAGGGACGTGGTCGCTGCCGACCATGTCGCTCGGTAGGAGAAGGGTCTTTGAAAGATCGTAGGCGAGGAGGTGCTCTTTGTCGCCCTTGATCGAAGCCGTCGCTGGGATGTCTTTACCCCGGTGCTTGAGTTGTGGACGCCAAATTGGGGTTGGGTCCGCTGTGGCGGCTGGTTGCTCGGTGGTCAGCTCGGCAACCAGCTCGGCGGAAGGGTCTAGGCGTGCTCTTTTGCTAGCCCGGCGTGTCTCTCGGCTGGATTGCCCGGCAGTTGGAGAAGCTAGGGCGACCACAGCGGCACTTGATTGACCGGCAGCGGGGGAGCGGGTGACGACGCTCGGTATCTCGGCCAAAGTTGCGGTGAGCAGGTTTTTGATTCGGCTTCGCTTGGCCATCTCTTGTTCGGCTGTCAACCGGATCAAGGGGACGTCAGGCAGAGTGGGGTCTGGAGGAGGTGATGGAGCACGGAGAAAGTTTGTTACTCTACTCCGGCGCGGAGCGGAGTATCTATAGGTTGGATTGTAACCGAGCAGCTCGTGGCAATCTCGGTGGCGATAGTGGAGCGCGGTTCTGATGGTCTCTACATTGGGATATTGGTAGTTGGTTTGCAAGGCTTGAATTGTTGCAAAAGAAACAAGAAAAATGGTTAAGTACAAAATAATGAAGATAGAAAGCTAACTGAGCAAGTTTGCGCGGCTTACATGTGGAACCGAAGTTCTTGCTTACGAACTAGCTCGGTACCTCGGCTGTTTCGTAATTGCCAGACAGCCAGAAGAAATCCTCGTTGTGCAAATCCTTGTCTGGTGTGCCGGTCACAATTTTTTCTTTGCCCGGCCTAATCTTAAAGTAGTAGGCGAGGCCATCGCCGGTATGGCCGAGGGTGTACTGCCGTAATATCTCGGCTAAGCCTAAGTTTATGCCTAGCTGGTTGTTTAGCTAGTGCACACAGTTTATTATCCGGTAGGTGTTGGTGGACACTTGGGTGGGTGCTAGCCCGGTTCGGCGCAGGAACTCGGTAATTAATGGATTGAGCGGGAAGCGGAGGCCTCCTTCGATGATAGACAGCACGGTGAAGGGGCATTGTTCTGGTCTGCCCCAAGGCGTTGTCTGTTCTGGTGCAAGTTCAAGATGGACGTCGGCCGGGATGCCGTACTCCTCCCTGAACGCAGCCAGCGCGGCCGGAGTATCCACTAGGAAGCGAAATTTCCCCATTTACGGCCGGCCTAAGTTAGCTCGGCTGAGGGGTTTGGCACTGATAATTGGTGATTGCTCGGTCTTTGAGAGCTTCAGAAGTGGTCAGTGGTCCCCTTGGACTCTGCAGGAAAAGGATGGCAAGTGTAAGTGTGAGCGCGGTCGCGCGAAGCGAGCTTGACTTTAGCTCGGTCATTAGGAGTGCCAAACCACCTCGGTTGTAAAGCCTAACTAAAGAGCTCGGTCGCCCAAGCGGACCAGATGTTAGCCCGGTTGAGCGGTCAAGTCCTTCTGTTATCACGGTTTCTGCTAAGGTTGGGACAAACATGTCATTTGCTCGGTCAGATTAGTTTTTTGGATCAAATAAAGACCTGGAGCCCGGTCCGCCCTAGATTTGCAATGTTCTTCAGAAAACATGAAGAACACTTTGAACAGTTGGAGGTTCAGGATGTTTTTGGTGCCTAATGTTCTATAAACTACGTTTCTAATGCCCTAATGTGTGAAATATTAAAGGAAGTGACAACAAAAGAGAAGTTGGAGGACTTACGAGCGAAGGGCAGAGACTTCTACCTCAAGCACGAACTCAACGATGGCAAGAGACAAGGGGCAAGAGCTCTGTAAAGCTTGAAAGGCAAGAGAGTCAGTAGGAATGGAAGGAAGAAGAAAGGTGCATATATATAGAGGTGGCGAGGCCACCCAAATTCAAAATTGAGGGAACGGTTGGGTTGGCTGCTCGAGGACCAATAGGGGACTGCCACGTGTCCCCATTTATGACACCGTCAGAAATGAAGAGGCAGAAAGGTCAGGTGAGACGTCGACCGAGCAAGCTGAAGAGACAGGAATGTCAGACCAGGCAAGTTTGAATTCATGCACGTCGACTAGCCCAGTTGCCGATTAGTAAATTAAGGACCGAGAAGGTGCTACCCCGGTCGAAATAGGTAATCCCTGTCACGCTTCAGCGGACGGAATTAAGGGGCAATTGAGAGGGAGAATTATGAGCCGGATATGGACCGAGGTAGAGGCTGAGCAGGTTGGGAGCCCAATGGGACATTGGGTTGAGATAACTTCGGATCCACCTAGAGTTGGGCTTCTAAGACATGGGCCGAGCTACTTGGTGCTCATGAGACAACCGTCTGCACTGCGTTGCGATCAAAAGGCGCCGTTATCTTACCGAGGACCTCATGCCCGCAGCGGCGAGAAGGCCTTTGGTTGACCAGGTTGACCGATTTCCAGCTCAGCTTCGCCGGAGTGCAACCAAGCACAGCTGAACGGAGCTCGGCTCTTGGAGCACTTGTGCGTGTAGCATAGCATGGCTGTTGACAGCCGAGGTGGAACAGCCCGGTTGCCGTGCTCCCAGCAGAGTGGGTTGGCAGTTGGGTTAGGTGATGTTCAGCAAGGTTTATGCTGACAGATGGGACATCAGAGCCACGTGTCGAGAGATCACTGGGAGTAGGTTCGGGGCACAGAAGGTATATAAGCATGTCTGCGCCCTCCATACAAACAGAGGAACACTCTGTAAGACATTCTTACACTCAAACACTTTCCTCCCTCTCTCTCTCTATCCCAAGGCGTGTGCTAACTTGATCGTCGGAGGAGTTTTCCGGCCACACACCGCTGGGTAGCTCACCGCCGTTGTGCTTTCAGGTGACCGGACAGAAACGGAGCTTGGAGGAAAGAAGTAAGGGCTCGCCAGAATATTTGCTCCCTGTAATAATTGAAGGTAAAAATGTAATGCCAATACAATAACTGGAAAATTGATAATAAGTTTTGTAAACAAAATCCTGCTCAAATAATCTAGAGTACCATCCCAATACTTCCAACAAAACTACCAAAAGATAGAAATAGACAATCTCCGTGCACAAAACTAAGACCTTGGCTTCTCTTTCTTCTCCTTGAAGAAAGCCAGAAGGGAAACACCAGATACCTTCACGACCTTGAATCTGACACCAGGAATGTCTCCGACAGCATGCCCCTTACGTCCAAATCCAGCAATCAACACCTCATTCTACAACAAGAAATGTTTAAGGTTAAGTCACCAAGGATGACTGCAAAATGATCATCCCAAGCTTTTGAAGAATACTTACATTCTCTTCAATGTAGTTTAAGCAACCGTCGTTTTGGGACAAATGCTGTAATCTTCTTCCCATTTTTAATCAGTTGAACCCTAGCACATTTTCGGATAGCAGAGTTTGGCTGCTTAGCCTCAATACCACTGTAAATGTCAGTTGGCCATTAGTCAGGTTTAATACTAAATGCAATAACCACAAATGAACATTTAATAAAAAGGAGGTAAATGAAAGCATTTTTGAAAAGGCATACATCTTCTCAAGGATAATGCCTTTGGCATGGGAAGACCCAACAAAAGGCTTCTTCCATTCATTGCCAAGATGGGACTTCTTATATGCCTTGTCAGCCCACCTTTGCCTTCTGCGATGGGACTTCAGTTTGCGACCAACTCCCATACCACGTGTTTTCCTGTGATATGCAAAATTTTCAGGTTCCAAAGCCATTCAACTGGAAAGGAGCTTATAACGCCAACTAGAGAAGTAACTATGCCATGTTTGGTTGCTCAGAAACATCTTAGCAAGATGATCTAAATTTGTTTATTTATATCCACCATTTTACAATTACGCAAGTTTCTTTTTGTTGTGGTCATTAACTGCTCTAATCTCAAGTGAAAACTTATAATTAATTTTTCATTTGAAATTAAAATTAAAGCTTTTCTTTGTTTTTTTTACTAGGTCTAAGACATCAAGTTCATCTATACCTCCGTTTGGGAAGTGGGTTGGCTTTTTGGCTTTTTAGATTTTTTGGCTATTTGAGCTTGGGCTCAAAAGCTTGGTTTGGGAAGAACTTTTTGACTTTTTTGACTTTCTGGCTTTTTGGTGAGGTGGCTTCATGTTCAATTACAAAACTACCCTTCTACTATTTCATCATGTCAACTCATTGCCTCTTTTGTCCTCCACGTCAAATTAGCCATGATTGGACCGGATTTTTTTTTTTTTGGAAATGGTTTTTTCAAGGGGTTTTTTATTTTGAATTTCATTTTAATTTTAATTTTTTTTTCATTTTCTGTAAAATGGTAAAAAGTGAGGTTTTATTTTATTATCCTGTATATTTTAATTTATTTATTTATTTTTTGCAAATGGTTTTTTCATGTGTTTTTTATTTTAATTTTAATTTTTTTTAAAAGTAGTAGTAATAATAATAATAATAATAACAATTTTAATTTTAATTTTAATTTTAAAATAATTATAATGCTAATAATTTTAATTTTAATTTTTAGTTTTATTTTATTGTCCTGTGTATTTTAATTTTTTAAATTTTATTTTCAAAAATGAGTTTTCATGTGTTATATTTATTTGTAAATTACGTGGCGAATGGTAAATTTAAGTTTTTATGTTTTTTTTTTAAATGTTTTTGAATGAGGCATATTTTTGTCCTTATTTTTTTTAATTTACGTTTTTGTCATTTTTTTGTTTGTACACATTAATTTTTTTTAGTTATTTGTAAATTATGTAACAAATGCTAATTTCTATTTTTTTGATTTTTTTCCTTTTTTTTGGAGGAGGCGTATTTTTGTCGTTCTTTTTTTTTTTAATTTACGTTTCTGTAATTTTTTTTATTTGTATACATTAATTTGTTTTTATATTTGACAAATGGGTTTTCATGTGTTTTATTTATTTGTAAATTACGTGGCAACTGCTAATTTTAAGTTTTTTTTAATTTATTTTCAGTTTTTTTTTTAATTACGTGGCGAGGTTTTCATGCGTTTTTTATTTCTTTTATTGTCCTGTGTATTTTAAATAATTTAATTTTAAATAATTAATTTAATTTTTAATTTAATTTTAAATTTAAATTTAAATTTAATTTTACTTTTACTTTTAATTTTATTTTAAATATTTAAATAATGTAAATAATCTAAAATATTTAATAAGTAAAAATTAAAATAAATATTCAAAAAATTTAAATCGTAAAAATTTAAATAATTTAAATATTCAAAAAATTATTTTAACAAAAAAATTTAAATAATTTAAATAATTTAAAATGTTAATATTTTAAATTTAAAAACAACTCTACGCTCAAATTGTAACCAAACACATAAAATAAAACTCAAGTAATAAATTATTTTTAAAACTCATAACCAAACACATAACTTGAAACTCCATACTACTTTCACAATTCTACATTCAAATCATAACCAAATACATAACAAAAAAATTAAAATATTTAAAACTATTTTTATAAAATAGTGTTTGAATTTATTTTTATAAAATATTTTAACAAAAAAAAAATGTTTTTAAATTTTTTTTTTCAACTTTCTTTGTTTTTTCTGAGAAAATGTTTTTTTTGGAATTTTTTTATTTTTATTTTTTGTGTGCTGCCGCATGCCCCTCTTTTATGAGGGGTAGTTTTGTAAATTTAGCTTAGCATTGGAACTTGCCAAGCAGCTGTGAAGCTTTTGTCCTTTAGTGGCTAAATAAGCCTCTTTTGTCATTTAGTGGCTCATTGAGCCTGAGTTTCACTTCCCAAACAGCACCTATATATTGGTTGAAAACTTAGCACAAAGCAGAGAATAATGTAAAATATCAAATATCTATTTTACTTATTTATTTAATTTTATAAGGTATCGAACACCATTTGAAATACACAGTGAGGGTCATTGCCAAGAAGCAACTATGTAAGCTTTTTAAATTTTAATACATACTTCAAAAAATTCAATTTCCAACAAAACCACAGATTATAATGTTTTTTCATAAAAGAAAAACTCCCATCTTTGTAAGAGAGTAGGGATAACCCGTGCCTAAAGGCACGGTCAATAATTTTTTTGGTACCACATATGCTACAGAATTCAATTGTAATAAATCAATTTAAAATTATATATCACTCCACTTTAATACTTCACAAATAAAAAGTTGAAATTGTTTCTACATAGTAAACTGGAAAAAACATTCATAAATTTCAAATAACAAACTTCAAAATTAAAGTCCAAATAATGAATTTTATATTACAGTGTAGCATAAGCAAGAATAGAATCTAAAAATATTTGCTAAAGTTTAAGTCCAAACAGCAAATTTTAGAATTCAATCCACGTCAAAATGACACATGTATAGCAAACCTTCAATAAAAGGATGCTACTAAATTAGTATCATAACTGATAACCTTTTCACTTTATCAAATTTCAATACCTTCAAGAAAAGGTGAATGAATATTTTGGTACAAAAGAATAATCATCCTATCTAACCAAAAAAATAAATAAATTAATCATCAGTTTAGAATGAGAGCCAACCAACTACACACATAAAGAGAAGCAACATAACCCAACATTTCTAATACGGATCAGCCACCTACAACAAAATCACTCGCTTAAATTCGCTTTAAAAACCAATAGCTATGAGAAATCGCATCAAAATACATATGAGAAATCAACAAAATGATTCTTTAAAAGCAACTCTAATTTGACAACAAAATGAAGTCATTGCAGTAATAAAAATAATTTGAAGAACAATAACAAATGCATGAATAGCTTAATATAATATTATTGAATCAGATGATTTTACGGTTTCAATTTGAACAATACCAAAAAAACTCAACAAACCCATGTTTAAGAGTGATAATTGCATGTTTCACAATTTTTTGCAATGACATTGTCATAGCAATGAGACTTAAGGCTTGGTTTAATTTGGTTTGGTTTTGTTTGGACATTGTCGTAGCAACAAATAATCTTCTTTCAATTTGTTTTGTAATTAATCCCCTTCTTTCAGCACAAAATTCATGTACTTCTCTAAGAGCTCTGAATATACCAGTGGTAAGCATAATTCTGACCCCATCATTGGCTGAAACACACATGAATGTAAGAGAGAAGTTTACACAAGGTTTACGTAGTGAAACCTAACAATAAAATGATAACTCTTGTATAAAAGTCTTCCTAGTTGAACCGGGGAGCAAATTTCAACAACAGCAAAAATATGAATTAGGCAAACCTCTCCAAACACTTTGATCTAGATAATGAATTACTACAGTGAAGCAAACATAGAACATGCATTGATGATTTCACCATTTTTCCAATTATCTAAGCTCTATAAATAGATAAAATAATAAAAAATAAAATTAAAAAGCCCTAGAAAAACACAAACTATATTCATTGCAAAATTCACAAAAAAATCAAAAATTTGTGTAATCACTACTATGTAAGTCCAAAACACAATATTTTTAATCTTTGAAAAACATGATGAGGCCATAATTTTATATTCCCAACAATGCATGAAGCAACACATGACAAATTAATTGAGAAGAAAAAGAAAAAAAAAACAGAGATGATATGAAATGCATAGCTTGTATTGGCCACAACAAACACTAAAACTAATTTGGAAGGAAAAAATGAATCTGAACAATAATCCCACAAGCAAAAATTAGTTTTTTACTTTGATATAAAGGACCAATCATCACTTCACAAATAAAATCAAATGTTTTACATAGAAACAAAATGAAGATGCCATCTAAGTTTGAATAAGATATGAGAAATTGCCCTTTTACTCATGAAGACTTCAAAACAATATTTAAGCGATTGCTATCATAAGAAAGAATCTCATGGATGGCTAAATTAGTGCATCAAATCTTTAGTTAGCGTATAGATATTACTCAGTACAACTGTATCAAATCATTCTCCCATTTTCTAATTTCTTGTATTTTATCTTCTACAAAACAAATTGCCTCCCTAAACATTTAGGGTTTTCAAGTGCTTTATATGGTTCAAGCCATCCCCAAACCCATCCAGAGAATAAAAAAATTACCAAGATAAAATGTGGGAAAGTGAACCACAACATAGCTAAAACCAAAGCAAGTAAAACCAGTTAATAAAAATATTCAATCTTCTGACTGTACACCTAAATTGAGACTTGAAGCAACAACGGAGCTATGTACAAATCACAATCCCAAAGACAGAAACCCTCAACGAAAATTCACAAAAAATTGCCATTATCGTCACTTACAAAGAGGTTGTGTGTGTGTGTGTGTGACAAAGACAGAGAGAGAGAGAGAGAGAGAGAGAGAGAGAGTAAAACTAAGTGGAGCTCTGTCTGGTCTTCAAATTATGTTCTAAAGAAACTAACTTACATCAAAACCAATAGAGCTCTTCTTCTCATTCAAGTCTAGGAATTCAAACTAAGTAAAGCTCTTTCCGGTCTTCATATTATGTTCTAAAGAAACTAACTTTTAAGGGGGTGAGAGACGTTTGTGATAGACAGAGGTACCGGTAAGCGAGAACCAGAGATCTAACATCAACACGCATTTTGTTCAACTTATACTTTTAACTGTCAAACGTTGATTAGGATTGATCTCAACCATTAAAAACAATTGTATCTCTAAGACAATTGTAGGACATTTTCAAAAACCCTTGTGGTTTATTATATAGATAAGTGGATTTTCATTTTTGTTTTGTGGCCAGTCGAAATATATAACCCACTTTGAAATCAACCATCAAAAGTATTCTCACGCAATAACAACCTTTATTGCATCAACAAAGAAGCCATCGTAAAGTGCTTTGGATCAAGAGCTGGTGGAAAGGGGAAGAGTATGTAGATGTGAGAGAGTGAAAGGGGTTTGTATATGTATGTATATACAACTATTTATAACAATTACAAAAACTAAATTTATCAAACACAAATAAAAAATTCAATTTCAAGTTCTAACCACATCAAATCTTAACTCTTAAACATGATTTCAGAAGTTCAACTTTTAGCCTCTAAACACTTAATAGAACATTTAGAAAAATTGATCTAGCAAATATAATTAATTTCTAGCCAACAAAAAAATTTCTGAACATAAAATTTAGCAATGTAACATAAATATTAACTATTCAGTTCATATTGATATTTTTGCCAACGTACATATGTAATCATTTTAACTTATATCTCCTCTTTTAAACTAAATCAAATCCATTAATTTAATTGCAAACCATTTTCCGCTATCATATCCTCCATATCTTTCCCTCGCTGTTCTATTCATTTGTTTGCACTTTTTTTCTCCCTATACCTCCATTTCTCGTTATCCCACAACCTCATTGCACAACCAAACCCTTTCTCTACTTTTTGCTTAAGTTCTCTCTCACCCATGACATACTAATGGCATGAAAATGCATTTTCAAAAGTAGACCAACTAATATACTTCAAACAAAAGTAGCTCTTTGAATTGACGCTTAAGGTGTTTAAATTTGGGATGAAGTTTTTTCATAGTCATGCTCAATCTAATTTTTAGATGTTTATATTATCCAAAATAATGCGCACAAGATAAAAACTCAATGCAGTTTCGTTATCATGAAAGAGTAAAATATGAATAATTTATCAAATAAAATAGTACTCAAGACCTAAAAAATGTATTTATGTGAGAAAAACATAATAATTGCTCCAATTATACACTGAGTATCAAACAGAGAAGTTGCATTTTGAAAGAAAAAAATAACATGAAGATGAGGTTTCTTCGTGCCTTATGCTAGTGACCATAGAAATTGAATGTCAGCCGCAAACTAAATTGATCTAAATGTAAACCGTATTGCACAACCACCACCCTCACTGTATTCCCCTCCGAGAATATCATTTTAAATTTTGATAGGAATTTAAAAAGGAAAAAGAAAAGATGAGGGAAATATAAAGTTATTATGATTCAAACACAACCTTAAATACATAAGCAAAATTATTTTTGTTGACGAAATGGTACCAATACATGTTTTATAGAGGGGCCAATTTGAGAGAGAGAATAGACAAATTCATGCTCTTTACAACTATCAATTAGTAAGCAAATTGATGCATACGCGTTCCCCTAATATATTCTCTGCCACTGGGAATCTGTAAACCAGTCAATTGATCAAATGTAAAATTAACCATTAGGATAGATATGTGATTTTTTTTAAAATTATAATTCATAACTACATAACTGAGTGAGTAATAAGACTGTGAAACTGGGCAAAACTTTGTCAAGCCAAAATATTATTTCTGCCACAATACCCATTAGCAATATAAACTTAGGTTTTTGTTTAATGTTGCACCCGAGCCAAAATATTGGTTCTGCCACTAAACCAATTGACAATATAATTTAATTATGAGGCTAGACTTGATTGTTCTAATGCTATGTTCTAAAACCATAATGTTGAAACCATAAGAGACATATAAAATTAGAAAATATTTGTTCTAATGCTATGTATGTATTGACAGCTAATATATTGTTCTAATCCATAATGTTAAAAGCTAATATATGTTCTAACCCATAATGTTGAAAGCTAAAATATATTGAAAGCTAAAATATATTGAAAGATAAAATTAGAAAATATTGTTCTAACCCGTAATGTTGAAGACTAATATATTGAAAGCATAATAGAAATATAAAATTAGACCAAACAGCACCAAGAACAAAGCGAACAAAGCGACTATCATTATGTTTAGGGACCAAGTTTAAAACATTAACCAGCTTTTAGGAAGAGTTGTCTCAATTTACGGGTGATACTACATTTCCTCCTAGCAAAGGAACAATAAGGAAGATGTGCTCCTAGTAGTGCTTGATCTACCCACTTGGCATTTATTGGGTTATTGAGTGGAGTAAATAATCTTTGACAAAATCATAGAATCCAAAAATCAACTCAATAGAAAGGATAACAAACTGAGTGAATATTAAATTAAACCGAGTGAATATTATATTATTTTGTGTCCTATACATGGCAGGATAATATACAAATTAAACAACATAGAAATTAAAGCTCTATTTCTTTCCCTAAAAAAAAAGGCCTCATCAAATGATTCAACAATTAGAAACTAACCTTTCTGTATCTCATAATGGTTCATCAATTTTCATCTCTGTCTAACCCATTTTTGTCAAATTTATTGTCTCTCGTAATAAAATCTATCAATTATGACCCACTTCAATTTAAAATATCAAATTTGGTAAATAATAATTTGAATCTGAATACATAAAGATATCCAGTTAAACTAACCTAGAACAATGAAACTCTCAACAACCAATTAGAGAATTCTAAGAAAATTCCAAAGACTTTTACTAATGAGATTAATTAAAGCTTGAACAGTATGATACTACAAATTCAAACCAATTAACTCATGAATTTAAAAAATTAACTCATGAATTCTATAATTCTGTTAAGAGCCTATTCGCCAAAATAAAAAAATGAAATGTGGTTTAGATTTAACTAAAGATAAAATGTAAAAAATAAAAAAATAAATAACAATGAAAATCCATGAGCACCAAATCATCCACACGCAGGAAAAAAAAAAAAAAAACTCTCCCGCATACAGGAACAAATTTGGTAGTCCATGCCTAAACTGATGAACATGACAAATCCAGCAAAAAAAATTCTAATCCTACATTCCTAAGAGCATCTCCAATGGTAGTAGGCATTTTAGCTATCTAAATATTACTATAAAGTATATATTTTATTTTGCCTATCAACTATTTCATGTTTCTACTACACAACCATCTTTTTTTTTTTTTATATTCATCCAAATACTTAATTTTATTTATACAATGCCCGTCATCAAAAAAATGGAAATAAATAATATAAAATAATAATTTTTTGCTTTTTGCTTTGCTAGTAGCTATATGTGATGAGCTAGTGAGAAAAAGCAAAAAATAATATGCATATATAGTGCAAAATTGGAGTTGAAAAAAGTGAGTCACATTAGGCATTTTGCCTAACAAGCATTATATGCCTAGTGGGTTGGAGATGCTCTAAACATGTATCAAATAAGACAAAATGAAATGTGGTTTAGATTTAACTAAAAAAAAAAAAATACTATAGTTGACTTCTTAAATCATTCATTCTTTCTTGCTACCCCTACCCCACCTACCCCAATTTGATTTTAATAAACCCAAATAATGATAATTGTAAGAAAAAAATTTAAAAAAAAAAAACCATACTTGAAAAATTTCCAACACAACCAACCAAAGAAATAATCACAAAATAACAATGATCAATTATTGCTTAAGTAAGAATACAAATCAAATACTTACCACAATGTTTCGATATGAAAGGTTTTAAGGAAGTCCTCAAGCTGCCTAATGTGAGCCTATTAAGCAAACACAATGCTTCAGATACAATGTATTGGACACACCAGATCAAATATTACACATAATCACAAATTGTAAACATCAATAAAGCAATTAAATTAGACAAACCTGTTGTCAAACCTGCTAGAAATTAACAAACCTGCTAGAAATTAAAGATTATTGAAACAAAAGATATCAAAAAATTAGAGTATGTTTCAATCACAAACTGTAAACATCAATAAAGCAATTAAATTGGACAAACCTGCTGGAAATTAACAAACCCGCTGGAAAAGATATCCAAAAATTAGAGTAAAGATTATTGAAATATATTACAGTAAAGATTATTGACACATTATTGAAACAAAAGAATGAAGGCACGAACAACAATTTTTGAAACAAAAGATTATTGAAACATATTACAGTAAAGATTATTGAAACAAAAGATATCCAAAAATTAAAATAAAGATTATAGAAACATATTAAAGTAAAGATTATTGAAACATTATTGAAACAAAAGAATATACCTCCATCCATGATGGAAATATACTTGCTGGACCCAAAAAGATAGGTTATTGAAACACATTAGAGTAAAGATTCTTTTGCTAAATGTTATACTATTAACATTCTGCAAGTCCCATGAACAAAAATAGTCGCAATTATCATATTAAGATTGCTTAACATGTGCCCCCATTACACTTGAACTCATTAAAGCAAAGGATGAGAAACTATAAAATAATCATATTATTGAACGCGGACTCTAAAAACAGAAACCTCGTTTGGTTTTACATGGCAATCTGAAACTTTTCCATGGTTAGTATTCTTGCTCACTATTGCATACTGTATAGAAATTAGAGTGAACTAAATCTTAAACTAAGGTTTTGATTATTGCACATGCATGGGTGGGAATAATCAAAAAGAAGAATAGGCTTGAAGGGATTTCGAGTACATTATTCTTTTTAAACACTTAATCAGTGAATCCTACTTATTAGTGAAAATTTACCACTAAACGTTCACAATCAAAATAGAACAAAAATTGTCTAGAAAGGGGCTCAATAGAATGGGTTCACATACATCACTTGTAATAAAACTCCACTTAACCAACCTTGACACAACCAATGAAAAAGGGAGTAAGATAACATAGCAAGTCCAAGATTCAAGTAAAATTGGCCAAAATAAATTAGAAATGGTAAAAACATTGGTCTACATAGCCCTAAGAATTTGCTGGCGTTGATACCCCAACTTTTGAACCACACCTTGCATTAAATCCATTGCTAGAAGATTCACATTCCATGTTTCATGTATGTTGAGATTATATCATTGTTCACTTTATTTTCTTTTCTTTCTTCTTCTTCTTCTTTTTTTTTATCAACAACAAAAAGAAATTGATTTTCAAGAGGCACCAAATACAATCCAAACCACATTTGCTACCAATAAATAAACTTTAGGCACCAAATTAGCAAAATATGTTTTCCGATTGTCTGTAATTGATTTCCATATTTCATTGTTCACCTTTTTTTTCTTTTCTTTCTTCTTCTTCTTTTTTTTTTTTTTAATCAACAACAAAAAGAAATTGATTTTCAAGAGGTATCAACTACAATCCGAAACACATTTGCTAACAATAAATAAACTTTAGGCACCAAATTAGCAAAATATGTTTTCTGATTGTCTGTAATTGATTTCCATATATTATTGTTCACCTTTTTTTCTTTTCTTTCTTTCTTTCTTTCTTCTTCTTTTTCTTTTTTTTAATCAACAACAAAAGGAAATTGATTTCCAAGAGGTACCAAATACAATCCAAAACACATTTGCTACCAATAAATAAACTTTAGGCACCAAATTAGCAAAATATGTTTTTTGATTTTCTGTAATTGATTTCCGTATATCATTGTTCACCTTTTTGTCTTTTCTTTATTCTTCTTCTTCTTCTTCTTTTTTTTTTTGATCAACAACAAAAATAAATTGATTTTCAAGAGGTACCAAATACAATCCAAAACACATTTGCTACCAATAAATAAACTTTAGGCACCAAATTAGCAAAATATGTTTTCTAATTGTCTATAATTGATTTCCGTATATCATTGTTCAACTTTTTTTCTTTTCTTTCTTCTTCTTCTTCTTCTTCTTTTTTTTTTTTGATCAACAACAAAAAGAAATTGATTTTCAAGAGGTACCAAATACAATCCAAAACACAATTGCAACCAATAAATAAACTTTAGGCACCAAGGGCTGATTTTCTGTAATTGATTTCTAGAAAAAAACTTTAGGCACCAATAGCATATTCATTGTGTAATGTGCAAGTTTGAGTGGAATATATCCCAACCCAAGGTTTGCTGAAAGAGTTGATAGTAATAGTTGCAAAAAGAAAACTCTCAAGAATCATCTAAATCATTATGTAATGATAGAGCGAGGAAACACAAAAATGGCTTATTAAAGATGATAAATAAGCTAGCCATACCATAGACTGATATGCCATTCGTTTTTGTCTCCTCGTCTGCAAAGCCTTTGTTCATAGGTGCCTTTTCTACCAAATTATCTATCAATACCATTGCCGAAAATGCATATTCCTTAGAGTTAGCAGCAGCATCAGTGTCGCTGCATCTCTTTTTACATTCAATCCCCAAGAGAGGTCAAGATACACAAGAATATGTTAGATGAAGGAAATTATAATTTTTGCTAAATGTATATAAAATATGAAACAAACCATGGTTGTAGAACAAAAAGTGACTATTTTTTACTAACAAACAGATTTAATTGCAATTTTGGTCAATAAACTATGAGTTTCATGTAATTAATTTTGATCTCAACATTTAATTGTGTCAATTTTGTTCCCAAAATAATAAATTTGTGTTAAAGTGATCCTCACAGTCAATATTTAGAATCAGGGGTTTTTTTGGAATAACAAATTACACATCAGCATTTTTATTTTATTTTTTGGTGAAACACATTAGCATTAATGAAATTGACATTAAATGTTGGGACCAAATTCAATGATATAGAACACATTTTAGGAATAAAAAATGTAATTAACTCTTCTTCTTTTTTTCTTCTAAAAATACTTGTGATTCTGATTATGGATATTGACGGGTCAAATATGAGGATCACTGTAACACACTAAATATTTTATATATGAAATTGATGCAATTGGAATTTTAGGACTAAAATGACACAAAATTCATATTTAAAGACCAAAAATGCAAATAACCCTAACTAAAATAAAGAATTATTTGCATAGTAACCATGACGATAATCACATTTTGGTGCCTTATTTTTAAAATAAAAATTGCAAAAGGAGTAACAATTTATTGCTTTTTATCTTACATGAATATCTGTTAGTTAAAAAAAAAATATATCATTTCTCTGCGTTCATCAATGAATAAAAGCTCTTATGTTTTCCAAAAACAAAATCAAAAGTAGAATCAACAATCAAAAAATTAATAGAAATTCTTATTATTTTCCATTTCGCTCACAAATTATTTACATGCAAAATTAACAACCCAATTTTTTTTTTTTTTTGGAGAAATGTAGAATGAATTTACCTGCACATCATAAATTTCTGAAGCGATTTCTTCATAGAAGCTATAATTGTCGAACCTCATGAAACAACCATCGAGAAAAACACGACTGGCGGTGAAAGGGAAGCAACCGATCAATCGAGAACTGATCTTCAAGAAACATTTATCGCAATCGTCGAGAGAGAGATCATCCATACATTGCCCTAACACGAAAATCCTATTAGGCGTTTCACCGTCTTCCTTTAGAATAAGCCAATTTTTCTAATACTCTTCCTTTAGATACTTCCTTTTGCAGTGGCTTCATTCCTTTTGCAAGGGTTTGGGGCTGACTCAGTTGATGAAGATTGGGATGGCAGAGAAAGAGAGAGGGAGGAAGAGAGAAGATGAAGAGAGTAATAGAGGGTTCGGGGTTGGGTCTCCAGCAAGGGAATGGGCTCTGATGGAGGAGAGAGAGAGAGAGAGAGAGAGAGAGAGGTGTGTTCAAAATTTGAAAATTGAAACAGAGAGTGATTTTGAGCAGAGAGGAGCACGTGAGAGAGAGATTTCCAGCCACATTATCTTGAGCTGAGGTGAGAGACATTTTCAACCATTAGATCTTGATTGTAATTAATCTCAATCGTTGAAATGTCCAAATAGGACAAATAAGAGTAAGACATTTTCAGCCCTTAGATTAAAGTAATCTAAAGGTCCAAATTTTGACACATACATATTTTCAATCCTTGAATTCAAACTAACCCTTCCCTTGTCATATAGATATCACTTTACTTTACTTTTCTTATCTATAAATTTATTTGTTTTCACTCTTGCGTACTCCCGCCGTACCACCTCCAAACGAGTATATTTGTACGATTTTCAAAACAGGTGCCCAATATGTATGATTTTTATAGTTGAAGAGACCATGTTTAATTTGTATGATTTTCATAATTGAGGAATCGTACATCCTAATCATTGGACTTTATTTGGTGATTGTACCCAATCTATAGACCTCTCTAGACTACAAAACATTTAACCCATTTTTATCAATAATTGGTGAGTCATAGGTATAAAAAATGATATTTTTATTTATTTTACATTGAAATATATATTTTCCTTATTCACCATTGTGTTTTTGCATCATTTGTAATTTACATTTAAGGTTTAGAAAAAATACAAAAAAAATCCTATAATTTTGGTATAATTAAAAGGATTAATTGAATTTACCCTTTTAAAATAAAAAGTGCAATAGGGATAAATAGGAAATTACACTCCCATTAAATATTCATGCACTCATCAATTACATTTTATAAGAGGTAATTGTAAGCATGTTGGGCAATAGTTAGAGCAATGTTAAGGATCTTAGATGAATTATTGAATATTTTATATAATATTTATATGAATATTTGATAATTTATTTAAAGTCTAGCATTTTTGCATTAGTTAACAAGATCAAAAATTTTTATACCAAGCTCAATTGGTCTGTATCTTATTTTGTGCACACCCAAATGTATTAACATAGAAATTTTATCTAGAAAAATAATAAGCATTTTGTGGTTAATATTCATAGGGGTGTACACGGTCCGGATTGGTTCGGTTATAAAAAAATTCAAGAACCAAACCGATCCTAACGGTTCTGTGATTTTGAGAACCAGACCAGACCATTACACTTGTAAAACCGGACTAGGACCAAACCGAAAAAATGGTTCGGTTTCGGTTTGGTTTACGGTTTCAAAAATTTCTATTTATAAGAATAAATTATTAATATTAGCAAAATAATTACTCAAACTAATTACATTTAACTCATGATAAAAACTAATAATATTAAGGCATTACGTAATATTACATATATATACCATCCTAATATCATTAAAATTATAAAAAACCAATTAATAAAAATAAAACTTAATATTATATATATATATTTTTTTTAAAATTCGGTTTAGTTCGGTTTGAACCGCGATTTTTTTATAAAATCCATTAACCGAACCGTTTTTACGGTTTTCATATTTTTTAATCTAAAATTGAAACAATTCTTAATAGAACCGAACCAAACCGTATGATTCGGTCCAGATTACCAGTTTGAACGAATTTTTGAACAGCCCTAAATATTCATTCCAAGTGTAGATTCCATTATACAATAATTAAGGGTTGGTTTGGAATGTTCTAAAAAAGTGCACTTTTTGATTTATTGGTGGGTTTAGGTTGGGTTTGGATTGGGTTTGATGATGTGTTTAGAGGAGATGTGATTAAATAAAAATGATGTGATGTAAATAAAAATATAGACTTTTTTTTTTTTTTTATATATTATATAGTAAATAAAACTAGCCCTAAATTTAGACTGCACAACACAATTCAAGGTAAATTTCTTGACATTTTTTCTCTCTATCTTTTCTGTTTTAACTAAACTCAAAAACTGATGAAATTTGTGTTCATTATTGTATTTTCAAAACACAACTTAACCACACCACTTGGGTTTAGGAATAAGTTAAAAACTGCATAGATTTGGAAAATAATATTTCAAACCACTCTGGTTTAGGGTTAAAAAAAAAAACCCCTTACACTTGATAGCATCCAGTAATTTTCCCCATAATCAGCATCGCAGACCAAATACCTTACCATAAACTGAAAGTTGCAACAGAAAAAGATTACAAATACTTGAGGTGTCCATCAAAACCTACCACACAAGGCAGGTGAAACAAAATGGAAACAATGGGAGTCCATGTTCATCCAATTTCCTGATAACTACTATACAAAAAGTCTGCGAAAAAAAGGGGGTATTTTCCTAGCAAATTCCCATCCCGCGGCCACCAAATACCTGTTAGAGAAGATTTTATGAGCGAATATCACATGAACAAAGCCAAGAAAACAATCAGTGACCAAAAAATAAAAAATTGCAACCTGCCAAAAAATGCATCTACTTCTGGCCCTTCTTCAGCAGGATACTGATCTTCTTCAACATGTTAACATTTTTCTTCTTGGGTGATTCATCGTCCATGTCTTCCAAGAAAGGCGAACCAAGCTTTCCACCGATGGTATGGTAGTTGTTGTCAAGTGACCCAGTTCTCTCCACAAATTTACCATTATTATTCCCAGTTGAAAGCATAGCTGCAGCTGCCTCGGCTGCCTTCCTCCACTGGTCTGACTGCACTTTCAATCTCCTCAGCTCGGCTTCCATCTCTGAATTCGCGGCTTGTGCTGCATCGAGCTGTTCAGTAACGTGAGCGGCTTTTCTGCTACTTTTCTCTGCTTCCTCCGTTACAAACCGTAGCTTCATTAGAGCTTCATGCTCTGCAGCCCTAGCTGATTCAGCTGAAGCGAGGGCCTCATCATTCACTTTAGTACTCTCCATCTCCCTTTTTGTGATTTCTAACTTCAGGGTCTCACTTTCCTCAGTTATACTTCGTAACTCGTTCTCTTTATCCAACAAACTCGCCTTTAGATCAGCCAAATCTACCTCAAGCTTCTTCAGCTCCATTTCCAATTTAGGTTCTCTTTCACTCAACTGGTTTTTCTCTATCTTTTGATTCAGCACTTCATTCTCCTCAGAAATACTCTGCAATTTAGTTTCATTGGCTGTTAGGTTGGCTTTCAAATCTTCGATCTCAGCGTTCAGCTTCTTCAACTTCGATTCCAACTCAGCTTCTCTTAGAGATGAGTCTGCTTTTGTGTGCTCCACTAGTTCATAAGCACTTCGAATCTGTAATGTGCTTTGAATATATTCCTCCTGGTATCTTCTCTCAGCCTCATCCAATGCAGATCTTAATTGTCCTACTTCAGTTTTCAATTGATTAAGCTCTGCTTTGAGCTGGTCTGAATCCTCATGTTCTCCTTTTTCCTGAGGTTCTTCAACATTGCATGAAGAGAGTTTGCTAACATGTTCCTCCAATAAATTTACTCGAGCTTTCGATTGCTCCAACTCCACAGACAATGATTTGTAAGCTTCCATGGCTTTAAGACCTTTGGATTTGAGCTCCTCTTCATTTATCTTTGCCATTTCCAATTGCATTTGCGTTTTCCTGGCAGCTTCTAAGGCCTGAGTTTCAGATTCTTTGCAATCACTGAGTTGGGTTTTCAATTCCTCAACCAGGGAGAGAGTTGCGGTGAGTTCGACTCTTAAATTCTGTATCTCAGCATGTGCTGATTCAGCATGCCTAGCCTGGGCAGCTTCAGATTCGGACACACGTTCCATCTGGCTCTTGAGCTTCTGAATCTCATTCATAGCAGAAGTGAAGGCAGCAGAATCCATTGAGTGCTGCTTCTGGACTGCCTCAAGTTCAGACTGCCATGCTCGATCTCGCTCCTGGGAGATCTTACAGAGATCTTGGACCCGAGCTTCCTCAGAAGCAGAAAGATCCATCAGCTGCTGTTGGGATTCCTCGAGCTTTGCTGACATGTCTGCCAACTGCATCTTGGCCTCTTCAGCCTGTTGCTGGGCCTGCTTCTTCCATGACTCGGATGAGCTCAGCTGGTCCTTTGCCTTCTTCAGTTCATCCTGGAGCTGAGCAAGCTGAGATTCCAATTCAGACACTTTGCTTGGCCTCTTTCTCTGAAGCTCACAAAAAAAAGGGGCACAGTATTAGATGGGTCAGCAGCATACTATCGTGACTAAAATTGTGGCAACAGTATATATAAGCAAAAAACTTAAGCTGTGTTGGATCATGGATTTGGCAAGGGATTTGCAAAGGAAAAGAAAAGCAAAAAAAAAAGAAAAAGAGAGAAAAGAGTTCATATTTCATTCACTTTCCCTTTCCTTTCGCAAATCCCTCCCTAAATCTATAACCAGGAATGTCTATGACTATGTCTAAAAAGATGATCAAAGTGGAATATGATTAAATAATTTAAATGACAGATGTGAACACACATTAGAGTAACATACATAGTATAAATCTCATACTGCCTCAATCCAACAGGTTGAGTTAGCAAATGAGTGTGACTAACAAGCTACACTGAACATTAGACATTAAAGCACCCTTTTGTTCAGATAAAAAGTTCTGAGATTGCATTAACTTGATCTATCAATATCTTCTTAACCTTCCATTTGTGATTCAAAAACCAGTAAAATGATCACAAAAGATCTGGCTGTATTAGGTGTGTGAAAGCCCATTACCAACATGAAGAGAATTTAACCCTACTTGGCCACATATATTTTCCAACATAATCATCCTCAGAAAAAACAATTCTTGCACAAATTGCTCTTTTTGTTTTTTTTTTTTAAATCTACAAAAAGTTGATGCATTTGGTAAGTGCTAAAAAAGTTAATTTTTTGTTAGTGGGAAAGTTGCCTTTTTTTTTTAGTTGCTCTTTTAGCACATGGGCCTAAATGCCTATTTCTGAATGCAGCTAGAAAACAAGTGCCTTCAATGCTTAATGTTAACAACGCTAAAATATGTGAAAAAATTGAACCTAGAATCTCTGAATAGAGCCAAATTGATAAGCATCATCAATAAGATTGTCAACAGCTGGAAAAGATTCTGTAGGTCATCAGCACTACTTCATTGCCATGAAAATGAAGTGGCTCAGGTGGCAAGTTCTCGTAGAATACCTCAGACATAGGACTTCTGGGTGATTTGCGCTCTACAACTTTAGGGCTTCTGTCTTTAGCTGTCCTGCTTGCTGGAGTTGGTGAGGGGACTGAGTCAGAATCTGATCCCATCGCCTTTAACTGATGAGCAGTTCGAGGTGTCGCAGGAGATGTCCTCTGAGGCACCTCCAAAGAGCAAGTTCTGCTCCCAAAAGTAAGGACAAAATACAATTTATCAGGGTGTTGAAAAGATACAATTTAAGACGAGTACAGCAAACTGGTTTCAACAAAAGGTCTCATCAATTTTCAATTTGTTACTTAAATTATATAATTGCAATATCAACTATTACTAAACTAAAAAGATTTTATCACAATAAAATTCCTGTGGCTAAATAATTTGATAATATTGAAAGAAGAAAGCTGCTAACCATATAGTGATTTTAGAAACTTCATGTATAGACCATAGACCATGAGGTAGATTTCCAGATCATACCACACCAAACATACTGCTGTTTCTATTGTCCAAATTGTCATTCTTCATAATTATTTCACTATTTTCTGATTTTTTGTGTGCGTGTGTGTGTGTGTGTGTGTGTGTGTGCATGTTACAACTACTCAGCCCTTGTTGAGTTATCACCCACAAGAAGTTGGAATCAGGACAACAAATGAAGTAAGCAAAACTGACATTTACAACCACTAATGTTCAAAAACTGTTAATAGACTGGACCAATCCAAAGAAGCACGGGTTGGGCTGGTCATTTGAACAGGTCCATCATACTAATTTCTTTAAAAAGAGAAATAAATACAATGAAGAAGGTAACAATATGGGCAAGGACACAAGCCCACCACAAAATTTTGATTTATACAGCATTTACTGTCAATCTGGTTGATTCTCACCCATTTTCTTGATGAAATAAAGCATGCAAAATTCAATTAGACATAAATTGCTTCAGAAGCAGCTGTGTAAAATGCAAGAACATAATGCCACAAATTCATGTAAGTGAATGATAAATATACCTTGCTTTTGGTGTTTGCATATTTATTAGTTTCCTCGAGACTCAGAGTAAGAAAAAAAAATGCACTCTACTCAAAAGCCCCACCTGACCCACAACACCTGCAATAGTTCAGATAAATTCTTGGCTGAAAAAGAACCATCTTATATACATGTAGAGCAGATAAAAATAATTTGGTTTATGAAAGACATTCAACCTCTAATAGGTATTCAGAATTTAAGCCAAACCAAACCAAAAAAAAATACAATAAAAGTCCCTTCAAAGAAACTCCAGAGAAACTAATTCCACTTTCACCAACCACACCCACCACAGAGAACAACAACAGAAAGAAAGTAGCAATCAAAGGAAACTTGTACACATCACAACACAAGCCATCTTTAGACTTCCCTTTTACTCCAATACTTAGAAAGTGAAATGAATGACAATAATATCCCATATTATCCTACACCTTTTAGGATTGCCCTAGTTATGAAAAAATAAATTAATGTTGAGGGTGTAAACAGGGTCAATTAGTCCCTAAAATGGGAATCAAAATCAAAGTTAACTGATGATTTAATACAGATCAAACACAAACCAACCCGTATTATGCTATAAACAGAATATATTTTTGCAAATTAAAGCGAAGTGAGGTGCTCATCACATTATCATAAAATTCAACAATACCACCCAAGCTACTTTTTTTCAAATTTTCAACATTAATTAGAAAAAAATAGCAGAAAAAGACAAAGAGAAAATATTAGAAAAAGACAGAAAAAATTAGCCGACCCCAAAAAAGAAAAAATCACCTAATGTGCACAAAAATAAAATACATTCGGCGCGCACACAAAAAAGAAAAATAAAAAAAGGGAAGTAGACATCAGACCGGTGAAATGGGTAGTTCTGACCTCTAAAAATGCTTTCAATCTTCATATTTTCTTAATATTAGCCCAACAGAAACCATAAAGCTCAGGGCAGATTTAAAACAAGCAAGCATTGAAATGGGTAGTTCTGATCTGACCTCTAAAATGCTTTTAATCTTCATATTTTCTCTACATTAGCTCAACAGAACCATAAAGTTCATGATGGATTTAAAACAAACAAGCATTGAAATGGGTAGTTGTGACCTCTAAAATGCTTTCAATCTTTCATATTTTCTTAACATTAGCTCAACAGAAACCATAAACTTCAGGAAAGATTTAAATCAAACAAGCATTTACAGCAGACACAGATAAATTTATATATATTCGTATGAAAAGCCAAGATAACTCGAACCCACATTGTGAAAAACTAAACTAAGAATTACCCAGAAAATAAAATTTCATCATAAACAAACCAACAATGCTACATACACCCAATTTTGAAGACCCCCACCCCCACCCCAGTGACGTGGCAGCGTAGGATTGGTTGAAAAAAAAAAAAAAACTGTTTTGGACCAATCACCCAGTGACACCTCACTGGGTGTCACTGGGTGTAACCCATTTACTGGGTGTATCCCTCTTTTTCCAAAAAAAAAAACCCAAACAAAAGAAGAAAAAGCGAAGAAGACAAAAGTATAAAGAACTGATTGATGATGATTCTGAGATGAGAATACGAAACGCACGTTATTTACCCGAAGATCTGTAGGTAGTGTCAATGACTGACAATACACTGAAGACCGGTTTCGTCTATCGAGCAGAGAAAAAAAACCTAGCTGTCCTATAGTATAGAGAGTTGTGGGGATGAAGAAGACTGGGCAATCATCGTAGTGGGCCTTGTAGTAGCTACTACTCTCTCTCTGCTTCAGAGCACAGTTCCCAAAGTCTCTGTCTCCCTATCTCTCTCTGCTCTGTAATTTGAGAGGGAGAGAGAGTAGAAGAGTTTGGTTTGATTTTTAAAAAACTATTTTTAAATGGGTTTTTGTTTATTTTTAATGATTTTTTTGGGTTGTATTTTAATTAATTTTTTTTTTGCATGTAATTAATTTAAATATATTTAAAAAATAAAAATAAATAAATTAAAATATAAAATAATTTCAGGAAAAAAATAAATATCTGAACAAAAATATCTCTTCATTTTCATTTCTTTTTAAAGATCTTTTATATTTTAATTATTTTTTTAATTAAATATTACAATAAGTCTTCGTTTGGAAAGGATTAAATTAATTTAGAATGTAGGTTAAAAGTTGATTTTTTAATTTTTTTATATTTTTTTTTTGAAAATGTAAGTAAAAAATAGAGAGGTGATGTGACCGTCTCATTTGTCAACTATATATTTTAGTTAAAAAATTTAAAAATTACTATAAGTTGTCACGTTACTTTCTTTACTTTTTGTACATTTTTTCGTAAAAAGTATAAAAAAAAATTATTTTGAAAAAATGGTTAAAAACTATCTTTTAGCTTTTAATTTATTTTTTTGTCACATCATTTCTCATATTTTTTACACGCTTTTTAAAAAAAACAAAAAAAAAAAAAACAAAAAAGTTAGGCTCTGTTTGTTTGTATTTTCAAATTAGCTTTCAATAGGTAAACTCGCGCTTCACGTTTGGATAGGACACTCAAAATAGATTTTCGTGTGTGAATTCAAATTCTAGTTTGAAAACCTGTTTGGCAGCTTGTATCTTTACTTTCAACGCTTCTGCATTCTTTCTGTTTTGATCTGAAAAGCTTCCATGTCGTTCTATGTCTTCTTCATCGTCTCTGAAATATTCCACCGTCTCTGAAATATTCACGTGAACCTCATCTCTGTATCAAACATCAGTATTTCATATTGATCACAAGTACGCTTCTCTATCAAACATTAGTACTTCAGATACTTCAGATTTATCACGGGTGGGCTTCACAGAGAAGACTGATTTTGTAAATAATAAATCTACCAAACCCGCTCTGTACTAATATCATCTTTCACAAATCGACTGACTTGCGATTTGTGCGTTGCGGAAGATTCTTATTACGGACAACCAAACAACGACGACTGCGAGGTAAAATAACTCACAAATTTATTTACATATTTTGTTATACGGAAATGATTTGAAAAATTCATCCCTAATTTTATTTTATTTTTCTTTCAAGTCAAATTTATGAAATTTATTGTTGAATCCGACGAAGAAAGAGTGCCACATTAAGTCAGTATACACATTCCATCACCGGCGATAATTATTCAATTCCCACTAATCTAGTAAATATATCCCTCAACTCTGATGTGCAGATGATTTTAGACGAGTATAAATCAGTTCTCAAATCTTTTCTGAGAAGTGTAGGCGACTATTTTTTTATTTTACGATGTTTTATATTTTCCTGAACTGTTTCACCCTTTTGCGAAGAAGAATAGCAGTAAGCTGGTAAATCAATCTGAATCTATTATGTATAAATAATTTTTGAGAAGTTAAAATCAGTTCCCAAATGGTTTCTCAGAATTTATAGACGCGTATTTCTCATTTCAGATCGGTTGGCGTTTTCAATTCTGAACTGTTTGAACCTTTTGCACGAAAAGAACTTGTGAACAACTTGAGTTGGCAGTACCTGGACACCCGGCCGGTCGTCCCCGGGGTCATCCGGCCGATCGACCTACCCGTTCCCATTTTCTCTTCCTTCACCCTTTTTTTACTAGTTTTTTGAATGGTTTTCCTTACATCTTTTTTACTGATTTTTTTCCTAACATTCAAAGTAATGTTACCTGATTTTTTTACCTGATTTTTTTTTTTATTAGTTGTGGTTATATTTCTGCTATTTAAATTCAAGTAATCTGTTACACTATTTTTTTCCTTAAAATAATATCATCTGTTTTTTTTTTTTATCTGTGTTCTCTTTGAAACCATTTTGCTATGTTATGCTCATTTTGCTCTATTTGCTCTGTTTGTTTTGTATATCTACCCCAGACTAGTTTAAATCTAATTTGTATGTTTATAGATGGATGAAAATAATTCTGATGACAACCAAGAAACAAAAATGTGGACGCCCATAATTGAAACGAAATTAATAAATATGTTAAGAGATGAGGTTAGAAAAAATCAAACAACTGGCCATACTACTTCGTGGACAATTAGGCATTGGAATCATTATGCAAATCAGTTGCACAATATGTATGGATTTCGGTATACAGCAACGCAGGTGCGCCAAAAATATCAGCGATTGAAAGCTGATTATCAGACATTTAAGTGACTCCAGGCACAGACTGGTCTAGGATGGGATCCAATTGTAGGCACTGTTGTTGCACCTGATGAATTTTGGGATAAGGTTTTTCATTAATCTGTACTATTAAATAATTTTAATTTAAAGATTTCACGATACATACAGTGCTTAATTCTTTATTTGTATTTGTTGTAGGCCAACAGAAATGTGAAGAAGTTTAGGACAAAAGGATTTGAATATTTTCAAGAAATGGTAGAAATTGTTGAAAATTATTGTGCCACAAGGGCCTTATCTCGTGCATCCACACAAGGAGCCCTTGACTCAGAAGAAGAAGATAACATGTTAAATAAAATTTGGAACCCTGATGTTGGTAGGAGTAATGCTGGTGGGAGTAATGCTGCTGAGGCAATTCTTGTTGACTTATTCGGGGATGAGTACATGGATCCAGTAAAGGGCAAAAGTCACAAGAGGGACCCTACAACCAGCCAGACTGACAGTGGTCGTTCCAAAAAGTCACGGTCAAGTGGGTTTGATGATGTGTGCGCAGTTTTCACATCCTATGTACAAGCAAAAACAGGACATTCACGTGCACGAGAAAATGAGACATAGGTTGTAAGTGCAGGTGGTGATGATTACTCCCTTGATGCATGTCAAGATGCATTACTAGAGCTTGGGAATATACCACCAGTGCAGTACATTAGGGCACTGACACTGTTCAAGGATAAGGAATGGCGAAGGTTTTTTATGCGCACTCCTACCTATTTGCGCCTAGCCATAATCCTCGCTTTGTAGTGAAGTCAGAAGTTCTGTTTTGCTTGTGTTGTCAAATCTCCCCGTCTGAACTGTTTGATGATTTCATTATTCCTTACTTGGTTTTTATTTTTTTTTTCCTTCCATGATATCCTCTTTCCTTTCCTATCTTCGTATATTTTTATTTTTTTTTGAACTTTTAAGTAATATATGTTTTCTTATCTATTATGTTGTGTTATTACAATATGAGCACGTATTAAATAAATTTTTTCTTTCTATGAATTTTAGTGTACACTAAAAAATAACTACGGCTTCGATTCATATACTTCCTTTTTAATTCTATTTCACCATTAATGGTATGTGTTACAATATGAATAACATATTTTATAATTATGCTTTTACTGTGATGTAGACAAAACCATATGTCATCCGACAGAGAAAATAATTCAATGGAGATCTCATCAGAGGAGGATGAGGTTATTGATGATTTTATGGATTTTTTGATGATTGCTTGCATGCATGACCAAATCAACGCGTCAAGTACTCGCCGACTGCAGCGAACGTGTCCATTCAAAGGTGATAATTACATCTTCGGCCTATTAACTGGCCATCCAGAAACAATGATGAACATTATGCGAATGGATGCACAAACATTCATTTTATTGAAAGACACTTTACTCCACAATGGCTTTATCGATATTGAGCATATGCATATAAATGTCGAGGAATCGCTTGGAATTTTTTTATACACTTTTGCACAAAATGATCGCCATCAACTATTGGCAGATAGATTTCAGCACTCCACGGAAACAATTTGTCGGCATATAAAAATTATTATGCGGGCATTGTGCAAGCTTGCATCAACGGTTATCAGGCCACATAACCAAGATGACATACCGGCCAAAATTTTAAATGACAGGAGGTTTTTTCCCCTTGTTCAAGGTATGAACAATATGACTGTCCTGTAAGTTGTACATATCAATAACGTAAGTGAAATAAATATTATTTTCTTTCTAATTATAAAAGTAATATCCAAGTTTGTTTCGCTTTTAATGTCAAACAAATATCTGTCAATTAGGATTGTGTCGGTGCTATTGATGGCACATTGGTCGATGCATGGGTCCCTGCTTCAAGACAAAATACATTCCGGGGTCAGAAATCAACGATATCGCAAAATGTACTCGCAGCTTGCGACTTCGATATGTTGTTTACATTTATTAATTCTGGATGGGAAAGTAGCTGTAACAAGCCCGCGAGGGACCTCGTTACAGTTCGGACTCCCTTTTTTTTTGTTTGTTGCGGTTCGTAATCTGAACCAAAGAGTCCAACTCTGGCAAATCGTTTTGAGAAAAAAATAGATTTTGAAAAGAAGTGCCAAACATGGACTGTTTTGCCAGATACAGAGTCGCCACCTAAATATTTTTAAAATGGGAAATTTAGGAAACCACGACTCGGTCGAAATAACGTGTCATCACCAAAGTTGTCTTGGCTCGGGAGCTTGGGTACGATCGGGGAAGGTCAGCTATGAGCACCCCCTTTCGCCCGGTCCGAAGATCGGCCTCTACTAACCGTGATATTCGATTTGGAAAACATTATGTGTTCTTGTTCCAATTATTAGCCTAGAATTACTATGTTATGTGCACAACAAACAAGTATAGACTAGATTACCTAATTTGGAAACAAGCATTGCATATCCATTCGTTTTGAAAGCGTTTCGGAATTTGTTACTCGCAAGTAGGCTAAAACACGGATTTCAACGAGTTTTTCCAACTCAAGCAATCCAACCTTCACCCACAGGCATTCAAACAATTTATCTCATACAAGCATTTAGCCACATGGTAAGCCTACTGTCATGTTAACATTCACACGCATGAGATATGCTAAAGCATAAATACTTACATCGTACTCCGTGCCAAAACAATAAACCAGTTAGCAAACATGCATGTCCTAGTTCATGTTAAGTGACTAATGCATCGCATACAGAATGTGATTAGGATAGGCTCGGCTAACCCTAAAATGGCATGTGAAATGCAATCATTCGGTGCACGTATTCAAGTTAGAGTTGAAGATACAATGCGGTTTGTATGATGTACCGAGCCCGGTGTATGTCAACAAATGCAGGGATACACGCATGCATTGCATAAGGTATGCTAAAATAAACGTGCCCTAATCTACCATCGTAAGCGGGTAAATAAAAGGGAAGAAAGAAGTAGGGGTTGGAAGACATGCACACCACTCACACACGCTTATTACAGATTTGCCCTCGCCCGGAGGGACCAAAAGAATATACAAATTAATTAACTACGCAAGCTAATTAACTAAACAAATTAATTAATCTAATTAAAACAGTAAAGCCCTCGGGAAGCGGGTTCAATGCATGCGCGCTCGGATTCCGCTCGGAATTGCACTGCCATGCCTAGCCTGCCTCTGTTTTCCTCGCTGCCTCTCTGCCGCAAAGTCTCAGGAATGCCTCTCAGGATACTGGGGGATCCCACCGGCTAAGTAGAATGACCATCGGCAGTGAATTTGTGGTCGCCGGCACAAAACGAATCCATCGGTCATCGATTGACTGCCGGTCGGCACTAAATACTGCCGGCCGGCAATGAGTTCCTGCAGAACCTGCAACTCACAGCAGCAGAGGGCAGAATCTTGCATGGCAATGCTATTCAAGCTATGTATGCACCAATCACACTCCCTATCATGTTAATGACTCAATGGAGGATGTGCCTCAATTCTCGGGCCACCAATTACGCATTTCCATGCATGATGGCCTAAAGAATCAAGTGTGCACTTCAATTTCAAATGACATGCAAACCAAACAAATAAGGGGGCCCAATTCCTATCACTAGATCAAGGAACAAGGCATGCATGTCTATGTGTGCAATCCTAAGCATGTCAACTAGTATGCAACATGGGATGCAAACAAGAATGCTAGTATGCAAACACACATACAAGGCAAGCATGCAAACCAAGCAAAGGGGTGGACTTAAACATGACTTAGGCAACTCCAAATAGGCCCAAAATCAGTAGCTAAAACCAAGGAAATGAAGGCCAAAACGCACACACACATGCAAGCACTCATGGTCCAATACTTAAAGCATAATGGGGCAACTTTTAAACACATTTAAAAGGGCACAAATATGAACAATTAGCATGCGAGTTAAGCTCTGAAATCATGTTAGAATGTGGTGCTAAACCAACTCAAATGAAGCAAACATAAGCATGCAAGTATGGCCCAAGTACTTGAAGCAAGGCATGAAGCTTTGAAGCACATTTAGCATAACAAACATGGCATGCATTAAACAACTAAAAACAGATTTTTTTAGTATGTTAAAACAAGGCCAAAGGACTACTTAGATGGCATCTAAGTGGCTCAAATTCAAAGGCATGCACAATGGTCAAAACATAGGGCATACAACACATGCTCTCAAAGCAACAAAGAGGCAACTAAGGCAAGCATATGAGCATGCCAAAGGGACTGAAATTACATGTTGGATGGTTCCAAACCACCAAAATGATGCAATCAACACATGCCACACATTCACATACTTGAGGCATACAAGCCCGACAAGCCACAAATGCAAATGAGCTATACTAAGCATGCCAAAATCGATCTAAACAACTATGGACAGACCTAAAGCATGGAAAAATAAGCACAAAACATTCACAAGGCTAAGCCTAAAACATGCTCAAACAAAGGCTAACAACCTAAGGCATATTAAGGCAATTACAAGGCATTACATGGTAGGTATGCTAAGCATGCATGGTGTACCAAAACCAATACACAACATGATTATATTATGGCATAATAAGCATGAAATGCAGTCTAGACATGATCAACACACACTCTAACATAGGCTCCCTCAAGAGGCCAAAAATGGTCCCTTTCAAGGACAACAAGGAGAGGGGGTGGCCCTCCTCTTTTGGAGACTTCAAGGCACCATCTCCACCACTGAAATCCCTCAAGATTTCAGCGGTGAAGAGGCCCAAACACCAAAGTCTCGAAACTTGCACAAAATAGCACAAAACAAGGGCCTTTCAAGGCCTAAGAGGGGTCAAACTTCCCCAAAGCACAAAACACTCTCAACAAACAATCAAGAGGGCCTAAAAACAGAACTTTTTTATGTTATACACTAAACACAAAAATAGCTCTAAGATAGGTAGAAAATCAATGCAAAAATGGGGAATAAAAGGGAAGTTTCTTACCCTTGAAGACCACCTTCACAAAGGGAGGACCAGCTGCCTCCTTGAGCTTAAACCAGCCCCAAAACTCTGAAAATAATCTCTTAGAACCTCAATAGCCAAGGAAAGGTGTAATGGTAGGTGTTTGTATGCAATATTATGAACAAATGCACCTAGAACACTCAAGAGAGAAATAGATAGAGATAGTTCTAACCCTAGAACCAGAGCTTCTAGTAATGTTTTTCTCTCTAAAATGTCTAGCCCTAATGCCAAGGGAGGAGGGCTCCTCTTATAGGCAACCAATCTTGTAAAGCTTGTCAAGAAAGCTAACAAGAAGAGCATCCCTCCATACACGTGTATGGAGGGGAACAAAATGCCAAAGAGCTGTCCCAAAATATCTGAAAAAGCAGATGAACGGCCAAAAATGTCATTTTGACAAAAATGTTGCCGACCAACAAAGAGTGCCGACCAACAATATATATTGCGGTGGCAACAAAACCAGTGGCCTCTAGCTAGTGCCGGTGGTGTGTGGGGATGCCTCAAAAGGCATTCCCTGCCCTTCCAAGGCAAAACACAAGTGTTTGGTGCAAAACCAGACACAAAATAGTCGAGTTCGGAGATCCTGAGACAAGGCGTGTAGCCGAGAACTCTGGGAACTCCAAACAAACACAAACATGGATAATCATCGAGTGTTCAAACGGTGACGTCCAAGTCTTGAGGACGGTCAAAAATGGGGTGTCTACAGTAGTGCTCACGACAATGCTATTTTGATTGACTCTATTACACGAGCTGATCTACAGTTCCCACACCCACCCAATGGTGACTGTCCGCAAATAACATACGATACATTTTTTTTTTTTTTGCACATATCAATTAACAGGACTATATATTCATTATTTACATGTAGGTAAGTACTATTTAGTTGATGCTGGTTTCACAAACATGCCTGGATTTCTTGCCCCCATTTCGGTCTCAACGATATCACTTGCAAGAGTTTCATGGCCGTCATTATTCAGGACCAAAGGAATTGTTTAACCATCGACATTCGTCGTTACGCAATGTCATAGAAAGAACATTTGGTGTTCTGAAGAAGCGCTTCCTAATATTGCGGTCCATGCCAAATTACAAGTCTACAAGACAAGGGCCTCTCGTGATTGCATGTTGTAGTGCACAATTGGATCTGTTTGCATGTAGCTATGGACCCATTATTTATGGAAGTTGATAATGAAATGGCCGCAGAAGTAGAAGCAGACGGCCTTGTTGGAAACCAAGCTGACTATGTTGACATGTCACAACATGGGTTAACGTATCAATCGAATGTTCGGGATGCAATTGCTACTGCTATGTGGCAAAATCATGTTGGCCACGGATAGAAATGGGATGTCAATAAGGCAACTCAATATCGTATTGAGTAATGGTTTTAAATGTGTAATTATTTTATTAATTTCAGTCATTATGTAATGTGTAATATGCAATTTTATGTTCTTATTAACTTAAATGTCTTCGTATTGGGTGGTGGTGGGTGGTGGTGGTGGCAGGTAGGTAGTGGGTAGGTGGTGGGTGGTGTGTGGTGGTGGGTGGGTGGTGGTGGTGGTGGTGGGTGGTGGTGGTGGTGGGTGGTGGTGGTGGGTGGGTGGTGGTGGTGGTGGTGGGTGGTGGTGGTGGTGGGTGGTGGGTGGCAGTGGTGGGTGGTGGTGGTGGTGGTGGGTGGTGGTGTGGTGGTGGTGGTGGGTGGTGTGGTGGCAGTGGTGGTGGTGTGGTGGTGGTGGTGGGGTGGTGGTGGGTGGTGGTGGATGGCGGTGGTGGTGGTGGGTGGTGGGTGGTGGTGGCAGTGTGGTGGTGGTGGTGGTGGTGGTGGTGGGTCCTGGGTGATGGGTGGGTGGTGGATGAAGTAATGTAATAAAGGTTTTATAATGACTGAAATTAATAAAATAATTACAATTTATTGTTTTCAATTTTGTGAAAAAATATTTTTACATGACATATTCGTGTTTTTGACTTTTTGTTAAATTGTAAACAATTTGAAAGTTTTATTATTAATTCGGTTTATCAATTTATTTATTTTTTTCCTTTTTACACCTTATTTTTTTAAATTTTTGTTCATATTTATTTATTTTTCCTTTTCATTAAAAAAAAAAAGAATGTTTATTATTTATTTGTAACTTGTTTTATTTCATTTTAGAACATTAATTTAATTTTTTGTATTAATTGATACAGACAAATTATTTTTTAATTGTTTATTTTTATTCATTTCATTGAAATGAAGGATTTGTTAGATATTTATTTTGTTCACATATATTAATTTTTGTACGCCCATAATTTTTCCAATGCGAAATCTTTTCGTACATATTGTCATAACATTGTAACTTATTTTAAAATGCTTAAAAAAAAAAAAACACTTGTTATTCATGACATGAATACAGAAGTTTAAAACAACTTAACATAATAAAAGAAGTACAACAAAATAAGAAAACAAATAACCAAAAAAAAAATTGAAAAAAAAAACATGTAGCCACTACATCTCTTTCACCATTTAAACTGATTTTTTAACAAGTTAAGCATCATTATCAGGTGGTGTTGGAGGTGGAGGGTAATAGTGATGGTACAGTTGAATGACTCGATGGTCAATCTGATCAATGCGGTTCCTTGTTACTTCATCATGTCTCTCTGAGTCTATATGAAGCTCGTTAAATTGTTGAATTAGTGAGTTTTGAGCAGCGGCAAATTCATTGAACCGAGTACCCAATGTATTGAGCTGATTAGCCATTTGTTGTTCTCATTGTATGCGCTGATTGTACCGTTCTTGTTCCACGGCTAAATAATCAGTCCAGTAATGGGGTTGTTCATTTGGTGGCATGGCATTGTCATTGGGTTCTTCCTCATCGAGTATTGGTTCATTTTCAATATTAATCGAGCCCATCAATATGTCAGCACCACCACCTCGGGTCAGTATGTACTCAGAAATTGGTGAAGTGATTCTGACATATTCTTCCCCTTCAAGGTTGACATCACGCGCTTTGAAAATTGTGGTTAACAAAGCTCCAAAAGGTAGTGATCGGGCAGACAGAGTATCGAGTTTTGCAAGCATCATTTATTTGAGTAATATGAAGCATAAATCTAATTTTTGTCCAGTTTCAAAACAATATAACAAATAAACATTAAAACATGAAACAATATCATAATGGCCTTTTTTTGGAGTGACATTTTCAACTATCCATCGATGAAGAATATGAAGGTGGGGTTTTAAATGTCTGGCTAATAAATTAGTGCCACTGAATCTGTTGTCACAAATTGTGGTATAAATCTGAGTGACATCACCAAACATTTGTTCTAAAGCAGACTCATTTTGAAAATAGCATTGTAAATCTCCTGTTTCAACTCCAATAATTTGTGCGAAAGCACGGAGACTAAGTGTGATTATTTTTCCTTTCACATAGGAGGTCAGACTAAACAGTTCATTTTGTTGGTCACCAGCTGTCAAGTGAACATAAAATAATCGTATAATACGGGGATATACCTTATTTGGTAAATTAGTTAAAGGTAACCATCCCATTGTATCTAATTTACCAACTAAGAGCGGGTCATATTGAGAAGGTAATCTTACATTTCTCCCCGTAACAATTGGTCGATGAATAAAATGTGAATAGGCTTGTTCATGATGATACGTTAAAAAATCATTATTTAAATTGTCATGATGTTGTTGCTGTGGTTGATGTTGTACAGGGTTTGAGGATTCACCATGTTCGGGTCTAGTTCGTTTTGTTCTTGGCATGATAGCTGCAACAGTGAAAGAAAAATGTATAAAAAATATATATTAAAGCATGAGTTAAGAAAAATGTATGAAAAATATATCGAAAATAGTATGATGTACAAAAATGTATAGAAAATATATCAAAAATAATATAATGTTAGTGTAAAAAAATGGAACAGATATGATGGGACAGATATGAAAAACAGATATGAAAAACATGAACAGATCGGCAGCTACAAAACTGATCGGCATTGGGATGGGATGACCGGCTGGTTGACCGCCCGGTTGTCCTTGTCGGCCACACTCTTCTTCTTTTTCGAAAGTTACTGCTCTTAATACCATCTGAAGGTAGTCTGAATAAAATATAAGATGCGAAGGTAATACGAAACTAACCTGAAATCTTCCTTCAGCAGGATCAAAAGAATTTAATTAATGTTCTTGATGGAGCTTTGATGGAGCTGAGATGGTGAAGATGATGTGTTTAAAGGAATGAGAAATCAGATTTTATAGGAAGGCTAAGGTTCAGAAGGTTCAACTTGTTTTTTAATTTTTTTTTTATATTTTAATTTTTTATCTATTATTTTTTATAATATTAATAATGTTTTAATAATAGTGCATGTGAACACTGATATACACAGCTATGATGTACATCGTGTCCCTTTTCCTTTGGCTCAGTATATAGGTAGTAGGTTGATGAAGTTACTAAATTACCCTTTATATTTTGTTCACTTCCCATGTAAATGGAGAGGGACAAAATAGTAAATTTACAGGTTAATTTATCCCAATTATATGAGCTTGCTGCCTATGGAAGTACAATAATGGTCCTTCAATAATGCATGGTCTGGTTTTTACTCCTTTCCTAGTAAATTAATAACGTGTCATAAATGTGAAAAAAAATTGATAATATTTTGTAAAGTTTACGGTATGATTTGTATTTTAATATGTTAAACTTAGTGTATTTATGTTAATTTTTATTAATATGTATTTTTAAAAGTTGTTGACTTTAACAAAATTTAAAAAAAAATAAAAAATGTATTGTACAAGATGTTTGTACAGGCGTAAAAAATGAATTGATAGAAAAAGTTAATTGACACAAAATAATTGACATAGATTTATTTTAAAATGAAAAAATAATTTGAAAAAAAAATTTATTCAACAAAAATTACTGAAAAAAAAATTAATTAAAACAAAATCAATTTTTAATTTCAGTATTTTAAAAATAGTTTGGTTATTACTGTTGACAAAAAATACGGATATCGATATAAGAGTTGTGTGTTTGATTATAAATTATTGATTGAATTAAATTTTGAAAACTATTTTGAAAACACATTATTAAATAAATTTTCTTATTTCACATGTCACATCAAACTTTTAAAACATAATTCAAAATACATCTTCAAAACATATTTCAACACTCCAATTAAAAACCATAACCAAACAAATTTTCTACACTCAAATCATAACTCCACAACACATAAACTCAAAATACAACTCATACTCTCAAATCACATTTACAAAACTCTACCAAACGCTACCTTAGTTTTTAACCATATTTTCAAAACAATTAATAAAATAACATGTTCTCAAACGAGGTTTAAAAAAGTTAAAAAGCTAACTTTTTAACTTTTAACCCAATTGCCAAAATAGGTTAGTTTGGCTTTTTAATTTTTTTAGCTAATTTAACTTGGCTAAATTAGTTTCGTTTGAAAAAAAAAATTTGATTTTTCTCTGTGTGTGTGTGAGTTTGGATGTGGTGATTGTAAGAGATAATGTAAAATAATTATAATTTAAATGTAATATTTCGTATCATGCTAAATTAATCTATTTTATCTTTTTATACTTATTTAGTTATTTTAAACATTCCCAAACAAGGCCTAAATACCTCCACTATGACTTATTGGAATACTCCCCCAATGTTTAAAATAATAGAAATCCATATATATCTATTTATGAATTGAAATAGTTGTGTAGTAATGTAGATTAGTGTTCTAAGTGCTCGTTTGGCATATTATATTTGGGTTAAAATAGTTATTAGAAGATAAAATAAATTAAAAGTTAATGAAATATATTTATGCATGTAAAAAATCACGTTAATCGGATATCGGTAGCCCCTTGATCGGAACATATTTTTATTAACAATTTACTTTTAAAATCATATTTACCATTGATGAAAGTGTGTTTCGATTAAGGGACTACCAATATCTGATTAACGTAATTTTTTGCAACCGTAAAGAGCTTGACAAGCTTTACACATTGAATAGTACGAATTATCGAAATGAGACTCGTGATAAACTCCACAAATCTAATAGTACGTTCTAATCCTATAGGCCGGAGAGAAACATCTCCCTTGTAAATTATATACTATATAGTGGGTGTTTGGAAAGTTGGCTATTTTAGTAGTATAAGAGGAGTTAACTTGAGCCCACTAAATTAATTAGGCCTAATCAGATAGTCTAAGATTGGTAGGCCCGAATTTATCGTAAGTCCATGATTGGTGGGCCAAGATTGGTCGCTATCAAACAAGCCGAATTGCTCTAAGCCTTGAAAGGGTTCGGATCCACGAACTTAGAGACTTACTCGGGCCCAGACTCGAAAGGGTATTGAGCAAGCCTAGAGATCCGAGGCATTCGGGCTTCAAACAGATTCAATCGCAATCTAGAAGTCAATCAGTTAATGAGTCCTAGAACACTTGCGAGCTCAGAACTTTCTGGGATCTACGCACCAGAACCATGGGCGTAATGGAGTCCGAACAAAGGACCCGATCTTGAGGACAGTGAGTAAAGATAAATTCACTCTTCGGTTAAACTAGCCTATACCTGGGTCGAGGTGGCACGATCTAGGAGGTCTCTGAGACTCGGCAATAATTGCGGTAAGGCATTATCTTGAACTACCCCTGACCCTTTTGCGGCAGGGCGTCATCTGGGACTACCCTTGACCCTTTGGGATGATTGGAGATCATTGGTTAGGTGTGGTTAAGAAGAAGGGTTTGCCGAGAGGTTAATCTCCTCTTCGGGGTTTTCTTTATTCTCGGAGAGGTCACCTCCTCAGACAAGGTGGTTAGCGAGAATATTCCCTATGTGCCTTGCATATGGGCTCCATCCTACATCATGAAGTGCCTATAAATAGCACCCACCCATAGCTTTATAAGGGATAAATTTTGGAGAGATAACTTTTGGGAAAGAACTAATTTTTCTTCTCCATTATCAATCTTGAGAGTGGATGTGAGAGATCCATGGGAGAGTCTTGCCATTATTCTCTTTCTAACTACTTTGCCTTATTCTTCACCCAATCTCTTATCTCTATCATCTGTTTGCTTTTGTGTTCTTAGTTGTGACTATTGAAGAATCTAAGTCTCTTATCATTTCTAAAGGAATTCGAGTCTTCTTCAAAGATCTTCGAATTTTCCAATTACGTTCTTGAACCCTCTCATACATTTGGCGACTTCACTGGGGAGACGGATTGGTTAATGGTCCCAATGAGATTCGGAACCCACACAACTCCAGCAAGAATGGCGGGAGAAGATGAAGTTCACCAACAAGGATCCTCTAATGGTGGGGATGACAGGACCATGGCTCCAGATCAACCACTTTTACTCGAAGCCATTCAAGGACTTCAAAAAACTCAGTAAGAGATTCTTACCACTCTTCAAAATCTCACTCACACCATGTTGGTGATGAGTTCTAATTTTGCATTGGCGCCAAACGAAAATCAAACTAGCGGTGGAGTTATCCCCGCCGGAGTGCAAAATCAAACCCAATGAGAAGTAGGCCCCAGTCAGCCTGTGGCTCATGGCAACACAACAACAGCAACACATGCTTAAACCACAATAGACGGCAACAGTTTACCCACGCCCAGGCTCCATGGCGTGCCAAGCCAAGATCCAATGGTGACTAGAGAAGTTTCTGGTGTAATGAATGGTGCTCCGGCAACTGTTGGTGTCCAGACAAATATAAGGGGCATGATGGCACAAAAGGGAGCTCTGCCAGCCCCAATAAATGTTAATCAAGTACAGAGCAGGCCTCCTTTGGTGCTGACAACAAATTTGCAAGCCCAACCCAGTATTGTTGCATCGTGCGGTGGACTTTATGGGCCTCAATTCAATGTCCCATCACCAACTGGCTTGTCCATAGGTGCTGATAGCCAGTATCGTCAAGTGTCTTCACCAATGATGAATTCTCAACACCAGATAGCCAAGCCGCTCCTAGCTCAGTCTTCGGGTCCATAAGCCAAGTTCCGAGAATGTCACCATCAAACTCTCTCCCTCAACAGTTTCTCACTGTTGCCGATGTGCAAGCTATATTCGATATTGAACGGGGCAAAATGACTTTACCCTTTTTGCCCGACCTGTATGTTAAGCAATCATACCCTATTGAGATGCTGAGCTATCCATACCTTAAGGGGTATACAGTGCCGAAATTCATCAAATTCGATAGCAAACAAGGAAATGCTCGAGAACATGTTGTGCGGTTCATCGAGACTCTAGGCATTCATGGTTCAAACCATGTCCTTCGGCTAAGAGAGTTCTCTAAGTCCCTCATTGACCGAGCATATAGTTGGTATGTTAATTTGACCCCAAACTCTATCTGAAGTTGGAAGGAAATGGTCAACAAATTCCACTCCAAGTTCTTTCAAGTGGCAAAGAAGGTGACCACACTTACATTGTGTAAGGAAAAACAACGAGAAAGTGAGGACATCCTTGATTATGTCAAAAGGTTTCAAGACAAAGCGGTGGATTGTCATGAAGCTGTAGAGGAGAGTTATCTGGTTCAAATTTGTCTAGAGGGGGCATTGAACAGGTACAAATTGTTTTTGGTTAATCACAAGCTACCCACCTTCTCAGCACTAATAGAAGTAACTCGGAACATTAACACTCTTCAAGCTTAGGAGTCCGGATTTAAGGCCAGTTACAAGATTAGCTTCAAATTATCTTGTGGACCTATTATTGTTGCTGCCTCTGCCCCAGACACCCGAAAGTCACAAGGAGGGGGTCATAGAGGCCAGAAGATGAAGCAATATATTGGTGAAAAGGGCAATGTTTTTTATCCATGTGGAATCGAGGAGTTAAAAGCTCTAGTTAAGAAATGAATGGCCGAAAGAGAGCTAAAATTGCCTTATGTCGAGGAAATTCCATCAAAGAAAGACCGCGAGAGCCCTGAGTTTTGTGCCTATCATCACACATTGAAACATCCAATAGAGAAGTGTTGGACTCTCAGGAAAATCTTCAGAGATAAAGTTGAGGCATACGAATTGAGGTTCAAAAAGCAAGGGGCTAAAGACATCCGAGAATAACCATATCCTTAGCACCGAGATAATGGCAAGAATGTTGCTATGATAGCATATGAAGGCTTGGTGATTGAGGTTATCGCCAATCTTGATGACGACGATTGTTATCCGAACGACACCTTCGAGCTCGAGGGTGAACAAGTTCATTATGGAAGTGCTATCGATCTAGAGGATAGAGCCTTAATGGCTCATGTCGAAGGTCCCTTCGATCTAGAAGAAGAATAAGAATACTGCGGACAAGGAGGACACCATGCTTATGTGGCATCTTATTTTGAAGAGACTGAGGAGATGGTTAACTATGAGCCTCCAAGAGTGGAGAAAGATCCGGATCACTACGCCAAAACCCTGTAAGATTGTGTAAAGTTCAAGCAATTCTTCGACCAACTTGAACTTTCCGGGGAGGCACGAATAGAAATCACCAAGGCTATCATCAATATAGTCGAGGCATACCATAAGGAATGCATGTCGACTGAAGGATCCGTTTCAAGGAAGGCAAAAGACCAATCTAGTGCCATTACGTTCTCCGAGACTAATCGGAAATATCCCTTTTCTCACAACCGCCCACTTTATGTGACTGTTTATATTAATGGGGTTAAGTTCAAAAAGGCCTTTCTAGACAGTGAAGCCTCTATCAACATTATGACCCGTGCTACTCTAGAGAAGGCCCAAATCTCTGAAGAGCGCATTGTGAAGCAGCCGATAGTTATCACTGGCTTCGGTGGAGAAATGAGAGTTACTATACAGTTGATTTAGCTGTTGGAGAGATTCCCTCAGTCACCAAGTTCTATATTATTGTCTCCGAAGCAAACTATTACATCATTCTAGGGAGGACCTGGATGCATAGATATGGAGCTGTACCATCGAGTTATCATCAATGTGTTAAGGCTGAATGGGAAAGAAGACGGTGACAATTCAAGCTACAGATGGCCTTTCGAAACTCATGAAGCCCATTATTCTGATGTCATCTACTTTACCAAATCGTCTATTGAAGAAAGTCCCACCGCCTCTAAGCCTCAGAGGGTCAAAATTCTGCGTTGGAAGGATATCAAAGATGATAAGGAGCCAAAGGCAGAATCAAGTAAGTAGACGACGCCTCAACCAGAAAGTTCGCCTATTCCTTGGAAAGTAATGAAAGTCTGAGAATGAGGTAAGATGGTATACTATTTATGAAGGCACAGGGAGTCGGTTTCTTTAGCAGCCAACTTCGGGTCAAAAGAAGAGCCTCATGATGATGACACAATAACAAAGCCTGAAGTGGCCCCAAAATGTATGCAAGACAGGCCTCAGTCTTAGCCCGAACAACTTATTGAAGTGGATCTGAGTGATGGGCAAGATACTCCAAGGCCGATATTCATAAGTTCGAGTCTTAGCCCAGAAAAGCGGGAGCAGTTGTTAAAGTTGATAACCCGATACTCGGATGTGTTTGCCTGGTCATATAAGGAGATGCTTGGACTAGATCCCGACTTAGTTTCTCATTATCTTGATGTGTTCCCAAACTCCAAACCAATCAAGCAAACTACTCGAAAATATCATCCATATCTTGAAGAGAAAATTAAAGAGGAGATTGAAAAACTTCAACATGCTGGTTTCATCCGACCAATACAATACCCCACGTGGTTGGCAAAAATAGTGCCAGTGAAGAAGAAGAATGGTTAAATCAGAGTATGTGTAGGCTTTCGAGATTTGAACAAATCTTGCTTGAAGGATGAATTCCCTCTACCTCACATCGACACTCTCGTGGATGCCACCTTAGGACACCAGATGTTCTCGTTCATAGATGGATTCAGTGGATACAATCAGATTAAGATGGCCGAGGAGGATGCAGAAATGACTGCTTTTAGAACACTTCTCAGAAACTTCTTCTATACAGTCATGCCTTTCGGACTCAAGAATGACAGAGCAACTTACCAAAGGGCTGTGGTTGCAATCTTTCATGATATGATCTATCATGAGGTGGAAGATTATATTGATGATCTAGTGGTGAAATCCAAGAAAGAAGAGGACCATCTCCGAGACCTTGAAAAAGTATTTAGGAGGTGCCAGAAATTCAAAATGAGGATGAATCCTCTTAAATGTGCTTTGAGTGGGAAGCGTTTTCACTTTTAAGCTATAAGCATAAGACATATCAAAACAATTAAATTGTCGAAATGAAGATAAGGTCAAATCTATTAGAACAATGCCTCCTCCGCATTCTCAAAAGAAGTTAAAAAAGTTCCTCAGGAAGGTGTCTTATATTCGGAGGTTTGTCCTAGCACTTGCAGAGATCTCTGCCCCTTTCAGCTCTTTGTTAAGGGGAGACACTAGGTTCGAGTGGAACCAAGAGCACCAAAAGGCCTTCGAGAGAATCAAGGCGGCCTTGACCTTGCCTCAGACCATGATAACCCTGTAGCCCAGGATACTTTTAATGTTGTAGCTAACTTCAACCCCCAAGTCTATAGGGGCATTATTGGTTCAAGATGTAGATGGAGTAGAACGCCCAGTGTATTACATCAACCGAAAGATTCAAGGAGCAGAAGTCCGATATACTCAGGTAGAGAGACAATGTTTAGCTTTGGTATTTACTGCCCATGTCACGACCCAAACCCGCCCCTATGGGTTTAGCATCAGAATCGCCAAGAATCCGAGATTATCAAGGCCTCTAATGCGAATACAAAGAAACAGAAATGGGCATGGCGGAAGCCAAAATAGTAAATAAACAATGTCCAATGAGCTGTGACAGTCTGTATACAAAAAGACTTTTCATGCACATATAGAAACAGTACAATATAAACAGTACAAGCTAGTATGTACAACATTTGCAGTCATTCAGAATAGGGACCAAATCCCTACTAACAAGATAAGAATACTATGCAAATAATACAAAAGTAATGTAAGGGGAAAACTAAAACACCCCATAGCCTTTGCTAGACAAGCTCGGAACCTCGCAGTGAGGCATAGTGGTTGGCTTGACAAAAAAGGGAGTCTAATCCACGCTCCTAGCTCCGGTCTGGTGCTTGAACACCTACATATATATATATAAACAGTGAGCTAAAGCCCAGTGAATAACATAATGCGTAAAGAGGTTAAGAATGAATGTCCTTACAGTAATGAAAAATAGTTCATTAATCAGTATATCAGTCATTCAGTCATATGTGGTACATCTATTAGCATAGCAAAGACAAGAAATGAGGGTCTAAACAGCATCGAATAGTACAAGAGGGTCTTGAAAGACCAATACAACAATGATGGCCATCAATCAAGTAAATGAGTGGTTCCAACAAGGGAACGACAGAGATTCTGAATAATAACAAGATGCAAGAATTGCGAAGGATGCCACAATACAGTTCGGAATATAGGACATACATTCATTCAAATAGTAGTATTGATTCAGAAAGTAGTTCAGTTAAACAGTCAGAAAACATTCTCAGTTGAACATATCTTTACACAATTGTTACTCATGGAGTTCTGGGCTACAGTAAGCTAGAGCGCGTCTCCAGTCGCTAACCCTACACAGTTTACAGAATGAACACACACTAAGCTACACAGTTGGGGAAGATAATAACTTAATCCCTAATTGCCTCGGTGTGTTCTACATCTATATCCTCATTAAGATGTCTTAAACATGCCCTAGGAATGCCAAGGATGGAAAGAGGATGCAAAGATGCACTTTTAAACACTTTACAAAATTTTCAGAAAACAGGGGTTTCGCTCGAGCGTGGCTTTCTACGCTCGAGCGGACATGTAGACAAAGGAGCTCCGCTCGAGCGTGACTTCCATCGCTCGAACGGACTGCAAGCTACAGTAAAAATACTGGATGCTCAAAATTCACGCTCGACGGGCGATCAACCCTCGCTCGAGCGTGGATTCTCTCGCTCGAGCGGACTGCAAGCTCAAGCAAAGTACTAGATGCACGCATTTCACGCTCGAGCATCACTTTTCTCGCTCGAGCGGAAGGCATGATCATAGAGTGTACGCTCGAGCGTGGACTTCCTCGCTCGAACGTGGGTCCAAAATCTGGAAAACCCAGATTTGAGTCCCAAGTTCAAAACCAAGTTTAAATGCATTAAAATCGATCCTCTTGTGCTGAAAACCTGGAAAACATTTGTAAACACATAATATTACATGTCTCAAAGATCAATTTGATAAATCAAAGCTCAAGGGTAGTTCAATTAAATCCATTTTCAAACCAATTTTCATGGACATGAAGAACATGCAAACATGTGTGAATTTAAACCATCTTAAAGCTTCAATGCTTGCTCAAATGAGCTCAAATCTTGCAAAAACATGATGACAACACGAACTATGACAACATTATGAACATGCATGTGAGGAATTATGAACTTACAACCTCAAAACCCAAGAATGGTAACATGCATGCAACAATTAAGCTACAATTCAACATTATAAGCCATGCCTAGGCTCCAACCTTTAACAACTCTCTAAAACATGCTAGAAGAAGCTCAAATCAAACACAAGAAGGAAAAAGCTCTACCTTATGTCTTGAATTAAAGGTAAGGAGGCTCAATTATGCAATCTCTCTTCCAAATCTTCAAGTCTCCAAGCAATTTTCAAAAGGGAACTCAATTTCTCTCCCTCTAACTCTCTTGGTCGGCAAGAACAAGAAAAATGAGCTGATGAAAAGTTTTGTTTCTAATGTAGTGAGTTCAAAATGGTTTAGGTAGTGGGCCACTTAAGTGGCATTATGGTAATTAGTTCAACATATGCAATTAACTTATTCTAATCTAATTTAAACGTACTAAGTCACATTTCAGATAATTATGCCATAAAATCCCATAAATTCTAATTAACACAAATCAACAATCAATTTCAGATTCGGCCGCCAATAAGGCCTTCAATTCGCAATTTAAACATAAAAACATGAACAGATAATCGAACAGTCAAACAGATAGAATGCAATTCAAACAGATATACTTAATCAATCAGTTTCAGATTTCAGTCAGTCAGTTCAGTTTTTCAGTTGGTTCAATTATTTATCATAATTAGTCTCAGTTTAACAGTAATCAGTGGTTTATCGGTAAACAGTGGTGAGGGTTATTACAGCCCAAAAGCTCAGACATTATTTCTTAGCACATTAGATTCAGATTGTTACCAAAAGTGATCCAATTCGATACCTCATCAGCAAGCCTGCTTTAACCGAGAAGATGGCAAGATGGTTGTTAGCATTGGGTGGATTCGAGATCACATGTGTAGCTCTCAAGGCGATCAAAAGCCAAGCCTTAGCCAATCTCCTTGCCCAATTTCCAAGTGGTGATTATGAACTAGTGAATGAAGAATTAAGATGAGAAGTGCATGCAGCTATGGTTTCTGAGGAAAGCTTTTGGACATTGAGTTTTGACGGAGCAGCAGCTAGAGGGAAATGTGGAACCGGGATAGTCTTTACAAGCAAAAGTGGGGAAAATTTGTCTTTGTCTTATAAACTGGACTTCCATTGTTCGAATAATGAAGCTGAGTATGAGGCTCTTATTTTAGGTTTGATAGCAACTGAGAAGCACAATATCAAGAAGATTCGAATTCGGGGAGACTCGAAGCTGATAGTGAAGCAAGTTTCAGGATTGTTCGTCTTAAAGAAGCCTGCTTTGGCTACATACCGCACGACAGTCCAAAGGTTTCTTGACAAATTTTAGAAGATCGAAATAGAGCATGTGTCTCGTGTGAGGTCCTAACTTTTTGTAATGTCCCCAAACGCTTATAGTTGAAGAATTTCAATAAGAAACCTTGTTTCTCCATTTCTTGCAAATTAAACCTTAGAAATCAAGAACAATTGTGCGAGATAATTAGCAAACCCGAATCGACTCTGAGAACTTAAAAAACATTTTAAAACCCTGAATTAATAATTTAGAAACCCTAGAATGAAAAATTATAAGAGAAAAACCCTAGTTTTTGGTAATCGCAGTTTTAGCGCGGTATCTTGCCTTTTGCTGTGAATTGGCACCACGTGGCCCGAATTATTTTTCCTATCATTATTTTATTAATTATATGACTTAAACATATGTTTTATTTCAAAATTTCAGATTGTACCCTTTTCTTTCTTAATTATTGCATTTTGGCCCTAAAACCTTAATATTTTATTCAATAAAGGTACAATCAATATTTTATTAATTTATACAAAATATCCTCTATATTTTATTAACAAAAAAAAAATCAAATTTTCACATGGGTAAATAAGGTAGCCGGTTGTGGGTGGTGAAAAGGACCTAGAATTGTATTTTTATATATAGCAAATCTTGTACAAATATGCAACAAATCTTTGACCAACATGGAGGAATGTGGGGCATTCATTGCTATATCTTTTTTGTCTCCAAATTAACTATTAAATAGGATTACTTTATCTTAATCAAGATCAATTAACACAAATTTTAATTGGATCTAATTACAAATCAACCAAACTTGAATAGTTTCTATTGAAAACCAACCAAACCAAACCAATCATTCTCTCTTCTCCTTGGCCTATAAATACAAGCCTTGCTAGCTATTTTATTTCACTCCATACACACACAACACACAGCTGAGAGAGGAGGAAAGGGAGAGCAAGTGAGCTTGAGAGAAAAAGAGAAGAAAAGAGAGTAACAAGTAGGAAAAAGATCTAACAAACCAAGGTAAATCTCATACACCTCTTCTCTCAATGAATCATCATGTTTTTCCCCTTCATAATACATGCTAAAAATATATTTCACATGATACTAAGAGTTACTACATTGTTAGATGATGTATGGTTTGAAAATGAAATGTTCATCTTCTTTCTTGTAATTTCCAGTATGCTTTTCTCAAGGTTTTTTGATTTTATTTCCATAGCAAACCTTCACCAACTCAAAATATGTTTTAAAGGGGTATTAATTGACATATATAGAGTGTGTGAAAATTTTGGCTAAGACCATGGATGTGTTTTTATGACTCCCTTTATTTTTCTGAATACTTTGTGCAAGAACCTATTTAAAATAGGGAACTTTAATAAATTCTAGAAAATTATATAAAAATGATCTCCCATTTATTTTTATATCAAAATCTTTCTTTGAAGGTTTGCTTTCAAAAAAAATTATTTCAATGAAAATGAATGAGTATTTTAAGAGAAACACCAAATTTTGTAACAGTTGTCAAATCTAGGCAGATCTGTGTATTTCTTAAATATCTAAAAATCAAAAAGGGCCACACTTCTTCCGTAAAATGATTCTAAAACTAGAATTGATTATTTGGAAATTCTTAGTAAGCCACATTTCTGAAACTCTTAGAAAATATTTTTTCTATATTTATTTTTGAACCGGTGCAGTGTTGAAAATCTGACAGCGTGGTTCTTGTTGTAGTTAGTGTTTTTGTGCTATCATGACATATTTGTTGTAATATATATTATACTTGCATGCTTGAGTTTCACCTTGAATGGCCTTATTTCGCTATTACTTGTGCTAACCACTAATGTGTAATGAACTTAATGTGAAAAGGGAAAAACTAAATGAATTGGTAAAGAGGGTTGACGACCACACTAGTTATACATCACAAATGATGAGAATGTTAAGTTGATATTAGTAGTGGATTAAAATGAGCAAGTCTTGCACAACTGGTTGTTTCAGAACCCTTGAATAGAGCAGTTGTAGTCGGACCCTAGGTAGTTCGATGTAAGGAGGGATTTTGGCTAGGCCCATCATTACTGTCTCTTTTGAGGCCCTCGGTTGGTGCTATGCGGTATATAACCGTTGGTAGGCATCTGAAGTACGGTATGCAACAAAGCAGCAAAAGACGGGGCATACCAAATAATCCGCGTCCAATTTTTGGAGTTGGGAGGACGAAATCTCTTTGGGGGATTTCTAGACTACTAACAATTAACCATATAATCTGTGCTATGAACTTAAATGCCATGATTCTTTCCTCGGTCTTTTTGTAAATGTTGTTGTGTATTAGACTGGGAAAAAGGGAAGGGGTGTGTGCGCATTTACTGGGCATTCAAAGCTCACGACGTATCATGCCAGGTGCCGAAGAGAAGCTTACAGCAGGAGACGATGAACCGGAAACCTTCGAAGACATTTGGCTATCTTAGAAAAGTTATAAATTTCCTTTTGGTGTTTTGTAAGTTCATATAAAAATTTAAATTTTATTTTGGGATGTAATGTTAATGGAACGAGTTTTTGTAATTAAGGATATTCGTAATTATTCTATTATTATGTACTTATATTCTAACATCAATATAACCCCTGACGTCACTTATGAGACCTTGTGTCAATGCCTCTTAAGATCTGTCAAAAATGTAGTGTGCTACCTAAGAACGCTAGACTTAGAAGGGAGGCTAATTTGACTCATCCGGTGATCTTACTTGGCTATTGGTCATAGGACTCATTAGTGACTTTTCCTTAACTACAGCCATTAGTGTAGATTTGGGGCGTCACACCTCGCTCTGACAACAAGTTTTTAGCTGCCCTCGCAACATTAGGGGTAAGAGTTGACATTCCTGAGGAGGAAGCGACAATCGTTATTAAGAAGGGAACGGAGCCTTTAATAATTCCCGAAAACAAAGACTTTTCGAAGGATTGGAGAGAATAAATCCTCGAACAACTCAGAAGCAAATTCGGAAAATTGACTATGGCCAAGCTTGCTCAATTCCTAATTATACAAGGTGAACTTTACTTCTGAGGGAATACCAAACTTCTAGCCCGGCGTGTTGGCCAATAAGAAGCTAGCTTCCGACTACAGCAGGTTCATGAAAAGTCCTACGGGGACGGGGATATTAGTCTGTACAGAAGGATTCAAAGGCAGGGCTACTATTGGCCTGAGATGGAGAAGGCCTCCAATCAACTATAGAAAGAATGCTGCAAATGTTAGTTATACATCTGAGAGGATGAGAGTTGCTTCAAAATTAATACCCCTGACTGGAAACAAGTCTACATTGACTATCTCAAGGAGGGGACATTACCTGAGAACCCGAGGGACATTGCACATCTGAAGAGAAGAGTGAGGCGGTACTTTCTTGATCAGAACAAGTGTTACAGAAGAAGCATTGAGGGCACTCCCCTGAGATGTCTTTCCAAGGAGGAGTCGAAACTAGTCCTTTGAAGAGCCCATGAAATTGAACATCAATGAGGGGCTCGGTTGTTTAAGCAACTAATACACCTTGGGTATTATTGGCCATCCATGGAGTTAGATGCTTCCCATCACGTGAAAAGATGTCAGACTTGTCAGAAACACGAAAACTTGATCCATGCGCCGGTTGTAAATCTATATAGCATTCGAACACTGTGACCATTTCATGCTTGGGCATTTGACCTTATAGGGCCTATCTCTTCACCATCCAAAGGATATAAATAGATCCTTGTAGCTACGGAGTTGAGCATAAAATGGGTCGAGGCAATCCCTTTGAAGAATGCTACTGGGCCCACAGTCGCAAACTTATCAAGGAAAATATAATCTGCAGGTTCGGAGTACCGAACACCATCTTCTCGGACAATGGCTTATCCTTCATAAACAAGCATGTGAAGAGCCTCCTAGAGACTTACCAAGTAAGGCATCACAAATCCACACCCTATTACCCAAAAGGGAACGGGCAAGCGAAGGCCACAAATAAGACCTTGATAAGAATTCTGAGTAAAATGATGGATGAATTCGGTGGGACTTGGTCTGAATAGTTGATAGTAGCCCTATGGGCATATCGCATCTCAAAGAGAAAGCCAACTCAAGCAACTCCTTACTCCCTTGTGTATGGATCTGAGGTAGTGTTACCTATAGAGTTAGAGACACCATCTGCTCGGATTGCTCTCGTCTCGGGAATGGTACTTAAGCCTTGAACCACCAGACTAGAAGCATTAGAGGAAAAACAAGATAGAGCTGCAAAAGTCATGGAAATTTATTATGAGTCCATTGCTCGAGCCTATAATCAAATTGTGGTGCCAAGAAAGTTCGAAGAGAGTGATTTAGTATGGAAGATTGTAGACCTAATCATGCGAGGACAACCCCTGTCCAAGTTTTCTTCGAAATGGGAAGGGCATTACAGGGTGGTTCAAGCAAGCTCAAGGGGGTATTACAGGCTCGTAAGGGTTGAAGATGGATGCTGAACAGGCCCGCTCAATGCAAAGTTTATCAAGTGTTACTACCCATAAATGGACTCATCTATGTTAAATCTCGCTTTCATTTTCTTGCTTTATCTAAAAGTTGTATTTCACTTATGTTATGAAGAAGCTGATTTCCTTTATGATGTATGTTTGTTCCATCATTTGTGGTGAATATTTTATACTTTTGTCAAGAAAGTTGAAGAATTAATGAGAATATTTCAGCTTTTATAAACATATGCATGTGATTGTTATTTCCATTGTATCATTCGAGATAAATGTTTTCTAGAGTAGAATGAGAAAACAGTGCGAAAATCTCCAAAAAAAAAAAAACAAAACCTTTGTCATTTCATTGCATTGTCATAGATAAAACATTTTTATCGAAAGGGGCCAGAAAGTAATGCAAAAGCAATAACTCAATCTCTTCTGAAAACACCTTCAAAGAAGTTGCTCGTCACATCTACATCCTGAGAACAAGTGGTAGAGTGTGCCTCTAAAGCCTCCAAGACCCGAGCATAGCCTAATTCAAGTTTACGAAAAGTTGCCTTTGTCTCATCTACAGAGGACCGATAAGAGGCGAGCAAAGATAAAACTTTTACCTGTTGATTGGCGTTCGAGGCTATGTCTAGGCGCTTCCAAAGCCAAGATAGATTCACTTGATGACGCTCTATGTCAGAGATCCCTTGATATGTGCAACACGGCCGCGGGGGACCTCGGCTACAGTTCGGACTCTCCTTTTTTGTTTTACGGTTCTTAATCTGAACCAAAGAGTCCAACTCTGGCAAATCGTTTGAGAAAACAGATTTTTGAAAAGAAGTGCCAAACATGAACTGCTTTGCCAAATACAGAGTCGCCACCTAAATATTTTTTAAAATGGGAAATTTAGGAAACCCTGACTCGGTGCCGAAGGCCACGTGTCCGTCATCACCAAAGTTGTCTTGGCTCGGGAGCTTGGGTACGATTGGGGAAGGTCAGCTATGAGCACCCCCTTTCGCCTGGTCTGAAAACCGGCCTCTACTAACCATGATATCCGATTTTGAAAACGTTATGCGTTCTTATTCTGGTTATTAGCCTAGAATTACTATGTTATGCGCACAGCAAACAAGTATAGACTAGAATGCCTAATTTGGAAACAAGCATTGCATATTCGTTTGTTTTTTAAAAAGCGCTTTGAAATTTGCTACTCGCAAGTAGGCTAAAACACGGATTTCAATGAGTTTTTCCAACTCAAACAATCCAACCTTCACCCACAAGCATTCAAGTAGTTATATCACATAAGCAGCTAGCCTCATGGTAATCATGCTGTTATGGCAACATTCACACGCATGCGATATGCTAAAGCGTAAAAACTCACCTAGTACTCAAAGCCAAAATAGAAACTAGTTAGTAATTATATGCATGATCCTAGTTCATGTTAAGTGGCTAATGCAACGCAAGCAAGGGTGTAATCTAGACAGGCTCGGCTATCCTAAGCATGGCATGTGAAATGCTACAAGTAACAAGTATTCAATTTGGAAATTGAAATACAATGCAGTTAGCGTGATGTAACGAGCCCGGTGCATGTAAGACAAATGTATGGATGCACGCATGCATTGCATAAGGTATGCTAATTTTAAATATGCCCTAATCTACCATCATAAACAGGTAAATAAAAGGGAAAAAAGAAGTGGGGGTTAGAAGACATGCACACCACTCACCCACACTTATTACAAATACGCCCTCACTCAGAGGGACCAAATACATATTACAGTCCGAATAATAAATAAATTATTACAGAATTTCTAACTACTCAAAATAAATGTAAAGAGAAGATGGCCGCAGCCCCCGTCTCGGGATGCGTGAATAATACATGTCCGATCCAACTTGCCCGAAAACCCGCACCATGCCACCGCCTCTGTTTACCGCCGCCTCCCAAAGACGCCAAAGTCTGGAACAAGTTTCGCACCTTTGTAGAATACCATGGGCTGGAGGAAATGGTCCCCGACCACGGGAAAATGCCATCGGCTGCTGATGAAGATATCGGCCATTTACCAATGGCCGATTGCTTAATGTGTTCTTGGGTCGTAAACTTCTGCAGAAAATAGTTTTGACAAAGAGAAGAGGGGGCGTTATATGGCACGAAATTTCTAGGCAAATGTATGCATGGACACACTCCCTATCATGTAATAGACTCAAGGGAGCACTACTTGACCCTCGGGCCATCAATGGCGCATTTCGACGCATGATGGCCTAAGAGGCCAAGTTTGCATTTCAATGTCAAATGCAATGCACACAAACATACAAGGGACCCAACCTCAATCATGGTTGATCAAGAGGTGAGGCAATGCACAACAATGCACATGCAACCTAAGCATGCAAGCTAACACACAAACATGCAATGCAACTACATGGCACACACAATGCACATAACATAACATACACAACGCATTGAAACATGGCATACACAATGCAAGATGGGCTTACACCAATACAAGTGGACCTCAGCCACACTCACATAGGAGGCTATTAGATGAAAATGAGACAACTCGAAATACGTGCACGCGTGCACGCAAATTGAGGACCGAACTTACGGCACGGAATGCCACTCTAATGAGACATGGAAAGACATGGAATATGACATGCAAACATGTGAATTTCAGCACTGAAATGTGGGGGAAAACAGTCCCGAAACATGGTGAAATGAAACCCGATGCATGGAACGAGTCCCGAAACATGAAATTAAGCACATGAAATGGCCTATAGCTATGCAATGCATGCATGATTTGTACATGAAGTGTGAAGACAGAAGATAGGAAGCCCCGAAAAAAGCATGTTTACAGTTTAAAGCATGGCCAAACAGTGAGTACAAGTGGGGCTAAATTAGCATGCAAAAATGGCTCCGCAAGGGAGGCAATGAAGCAACTCACAAATTATGGCCCCGAACAGAGAAGGGGCCTTCTACAATATTGAAGAGGAGCCAAAAATATGACTTTTTACAGTAGATGATCGAGCCCAAAACAGTATACAAACATGCTCAAAATATCATGCAAAATGAGGCCACCAAGAGGGCTATAACATGAAGTATACCAAGGATGTCTCAAAAAGCCCTAGACCCTAAATGAAACATGAAGAGGGGGTCATTTTAGGGCCATTTTCAGTTTGGACCAAGGTCCAAAAACAGAAGCTCAATAAGCTAATGAATCATGCAAAAATGGGGACCAAAGAGGGGTGCAATAGCAAGTGGTACATGGAGGTCCCAAACAGTGGTGAGCCTTTCTTCAATATTGAATAAGGGCTCAAAATAAGCCTATTTTCAGTTTACATGATGCTCCAAAACAGATTAATCATAAGCCAAAAATATCATGCAAAAATATGGCATTCAAGAGGATAATGAAGCAAGTACAAGATGGGGGCCCCAAATAGTGAGAGACCCTTAATGAAAGATGAAATAGAGCTCAAAAAAACATTACTTCCAGTTTTGGTCGGAGCTCAAATATACAAGAAACTATGGCTTAGATATGAAGCAAGAAAAGACTAGAAAATGGAAGAAAATGACTCACCCTTGTAGAGGAGTAAACCAGCAGGTTTTTATCCAAGGAAATGAGCTCCTAGCCTCTACAAATAACCTCCAATGTGTTGGAATGAAGTGTAGAGGTGCGGTGCTATGGATTGGTGAAGAAATGGCCCAAGAACAAGGGTATTTGATGGTTGAATGAGAGAGATATGGAGAGGGAGGTGGGATATATGTGTATATATTAGATATATGTGTATATCTTCTGGTTTCTTGCTCAAAAAAATCCAACCCAATCAAAGGAGAAGGGACCTTTCTTATATAGACAAGAGGAAGACTCCAAGCTTCTTAGAGAAGCTATTGTAGAAAGGTCAAGGGGATCAAGAGGGGCAAGGCTTATCAAGGAAGCTAAGGCAAGGGTGCAAGCTTCTTGAGGAAGCCAAGACAAGGGGTCAAGGCTTCCTCAAGAAGCCTTGAGCAAAGGGTCCAAAAATGGGGTCAAAGGCTCAAAATAGGCACATATATGCATGGAGAGCTGGGTCTGTGCGTCCCAACTGGCACAGCTGGCATGCACTATGCTTGCAAGAGTCAAAAGGGTCAAACCGGCCAAGAAAAAGGGTCATCGGCCAAATAAATTGCCGGTCGGCACAATATATTACCGACATGCAATTTATACTGGCCGGTCGGATAAATAGAGTGCCGATGAGGTCAAAAAGTGCCGGTGGGTGTCCAGATTGAAGCCCCGGAAGTTAGCTTTCCAATGCCGCAAACCTTGCATTAAAATTCCTCCTGTGCAAAAAGTTATGCCCTTTTTGGTAAAGCCGCGCAGATTCGATCCAACCGGACTGATCCCTTACTTCAACCAATCATATCTCCCCCACCCGGACTTGGCTTTGAGAGATTCTTAAGTGAAAAATGAAGCCCCGGAAGTCTTATTTCCAATGGTGGTAGCCTCATAACTTAACTCCAAGTGTATAGACAAATAAGCTCAATTCAATGAGGGTCGACTCATTCTACCCGGATCCTTAGAACTTCTTCTCCAACTTGGTTTCTCCTCTCTTCTCCTCTTTTCTTCAACTTCAAACCCTAAGCAAGGTGTTTTGAAAGATTTTTCAAAGATTTCATCTTTCTTTCATTCACTTCTACTTTGTCCTTGCGGGTTTGCAAAAGCACAACGTTTGACAAAATGCAGCTTGAACATCGTAGAAACTTTATTTCAAAAATGTTTTGAAAGAGAGGGTTTCGAGGTCTAACAACCATTCAAAATAGCTTTGGTTCAAAATGGGGTGTGAAGTTGAGATTCGCCTCTCTCCTTCTTAGAAAAAATCGGACTCAGTGCCTGCACACCTTCCAACACCAAGTAAACCATCAGTAGTGCCCAAGTCTTGAGGGCAGTCAAAAATAGGGTGTCTACAGTATGCTGTCTCGACTACTTTCTTGTTAAGGTCACACAACCGTTGCCTATCCAAGCTATATAGGATAGTGGCAAAAGACTCGAGAAGAGCAGTTTGAATGAGCAGACATTGGCAAGCAAATGAAGCAAAAGTCTCAGGGTAACTCGAATGCACAAGCTGTAGAACCGACGCAAACTCAAGAGCTACCCAATAGTGGAGAAATAGTACTTTGCTAGAAGCCGGAAGAGGAACTGGAGTCGAAAAGGTATTAGTCTCAGGAACCTCTCCAATTTCTATCGGGTTAGATGAACCACCCAAAGGGGTAACTTTTGGGAAAGGTCTTAAGCCTGAAAATATCACTATCAAAGTGGAAATCACTAAGATTTAGATCCAAAACATTTGAAGGCACTTGCGATGAAGAGCCTCTAGCAATCGTCTCAAAGGTAGATGTGTCCCCTCAAGAAGGGGAGCCTTGAGGAGTCACAAAGAGAGTCGGATCAGAGTCCGAGGTAGGTGAAGGCAGGACCCCAGTAGCGGCTAACACTGAAGAAAAGAGAAGGAAGTCTTATTAAGGGCAGGGAGCAGTAAAGTTATTTGAGCAAAAAAAAAAAAAAAAAAAAAAAACACAGACTTCAGAAAACAAGATTACCTTAAGGACAATCATTACGCAAAGCTATTGCAACTGGAGGGCTCCTAGCATCAACAAAGTCACTCGACTGCACGGGGGCCACCTAATCAATCTCAACATCTAAAGTTGCCAGAACAGTAGCATTCATTCCTGAGGAAATAAAGAAAGCCAGAGGATGAGAATCACCATAAATGCCAGAGCGAGTCTCAAAAACTTCAAGCATATCCACCTTCACACTACTCCCAGAGGCGGACCTCATTTCTACACGGCCTTTGGAAGTGTGTCCCTTGGCACCACCAGAAGCACACCTTATCTCTGCACTGCCCCCAAAAGTATGTCTCTCAGCATCAGTCCAGGTGGCATTAGTCCCTTCAACAATCTCAGCACCAGAGCCGTGTTTCTCAGTAATCTTAACATCAGAGCAGTGATCCCCGATAACCTCATCACCAAGATGGAGCTTCTTCCATGCAACTGAGTGAGAAGGGAAATATTTGACAGATAGGGAGGCATCCTCAGTCGCAATAGGCCGGTGACGACGCTCGCGCGGGACAAGGTCACAAAAGTGATCGGAAGACTCAGCCTCATCATCATCTATAACTATTATAGAAGGGCTGCGCATCTTCATGAGCTGAGCAGACAAATGAAGAGTGTTATCCAAGTTTGAGTCCGACCCGATAAGGGTAACATGGCTGATGTCCGTAGTACCAAAAATATCAGCAACTAAGGGATCAAAAGATGGAGTAGGGTCCTGTACAACAAGGAAAGTAAAGAGTGTTCATTTAAGAAGATACGATCACGAGAGGAAAAATAACTACAAATCAATGGAAAAACTAACATGTTTATCTAGTACCTGATGGAGCCTTTTAGAAAGACAAGAAGTAGAAGGACTGGCATCGGAAGCCCACTTATGGGCCATCTTTTTAAGGTGAGTCATCCGAGGACCAGAAGCCTTATTCAAAGGGACTAGCTCTAGGACAACAATCGCCAAGTTAGAAGTAGATGTCTGAGTTGGAGGGTCAGTCAGAGCGGATGAAGCAAAGAAGCTCTCATACATATGATTAGATTTCCGACTCTCAGGCAGCCGGAGAGAGGAGTCCTTATAAATCAGCGGAGGCAGATATATAGTCGGTTTACTTTGGACAAACTCAATAAATGCATCAATATTCTTCCGCCAATGTCTCCTGAAAGGGGGTGAAACCCCTTACCCGGCTCAAACCCGACATCGTCAAAGAGCCAGATACAGGAAGCATGGCATGTACAAGTCTGCGAGTAAATCGCCCATAGCTCTCCAAAAAAGACAATAAAGGAGGTGCTGGCCTTGGGGCACGTTGGTCAAATCCAAATTGGCATGCTACTCTGTCAGGTCTGTAAACGGTACTATTAAGGCCTTCCTCATGCCATACTGGTAGTGAACTAGGACGAACCATTATCAACATATCAACAAGATGCGCATGACACTAGTCGAGAGGCGCCATGATAGATAAGTGGTGTCGCCACACCCACTGGTGGGAATACATAGGGGCGTGCCACAAAGCGCCGAGGATCATCCACCAAAGTATTCAGGGATAGGGTGGAAATAACACATGACCAGCGTGTGATAAATGGCTGGCAAGTCTTCACTTTCTCAAATGTGCAAGACCCGTCATTACCGAGCACAAGGATACCCTCTTTATCCATTATCTCCCGAAGAACTTCTGCCTCAAATATAGTCGGAGTAGGGGCAAACTATGGGAACCTCTAAAAAAAGAAGCAGAGCAGGAACTGACTGTGGACAAAAGAGACAGGCTCATACCGATTCACAGAACGTACCATGTCTCGATGTATCAAATCTAACTGGTAATAAAGGTTCCCAAGAAATAATGGGGCCAACGGAATCCGATCCCCTTTGAAGAACCTAACTGCCAATGGGAAGACAAAAGGATTGAGAGAATCTAGAGGTGTGCTCAGAAGAATGAAGAAGGAGAGGAACCAAGCTAGAAATCCCAGAAAATAGAGCCTAGAGCCATACATTGGGCCTAAGAACTCATAGCATCTCTAGAACTAGGGTTAGCATCTCTAAAGTTTGAAGATCTCTATGCAGTGAGGATCCATTAGCAGGCGTCCTCACTTGTTTGGTCCTCCTCGCTAAACCATCAAATACGGAGCTTTATTGACCACAAGCTTGAAGATTTTGTTTTAAGGATTGGATTAGAGAATCATCCTCAGGGGATGTTCGCTTAGGGTAGAAGGCCTCAGGGCCAGTCACTTCTAGGCGCAGTAACATAAACACATCCTCAAGGGTGGGCCCCATCTCATGCTGGCCAAGTATGAAAGTGTGTGTCTCGGTGCTCTACTGGAGAGCCATGGCTTCAAGACTAGCATTGTTGTGGTGAATGGATGAGGATCGAGATATCTTCATTGGAATCAATAATTAGGCCTCCTGAAGCCTCTGACAGAGGCCCCTGTTCGAGAGGACATCATCGACCCATTCTTGCTAACCAAATGGAGGGTTGGAGAAAGCCTTGAACTAGGGGTAGTAGTAAGGAAAATCCCCTCGCTCAACCTTAAAGCGTAGCATTGAAGAAGGGGAAATGAGAGTCCTATACTTGGAATCAATATCCTCAGAAAGACACAATAGAGCCCCCCTTTGGAGATGAAAGAGAAGTCGTGGAGGTAGCCGCTCACCAGAATGGGTCCTTCCGGCCAAAATAAGGAGATTTCCTCCACTCGGATGCCAGAGGCACATCCCTCTCTTTCATAAAAGCCGGTTCTGATGGCCCTAGGAAGACGAATTTTTTTCGAGAAGACATATATAGCTGAAACAACAAGGAGGTGACCGTATCAAATTCAGACTATCAGAATTGAAGCAACAAAATTAATAAGAATTCAAATGGAATTTCGGCATCAACATTTTATTTCCTCGAGTGTCCGCAAGATCGACACATAACAATATACGGCCCTGTTCTCTACCATGGAAATTTATTCTCTCAACCAAAGTGTTCACAGAGGTACTGAAATTTATTCATCAAAAAGTATCAAAATTCATTCATCAAATAGATGGAGCTCAAGTAAGGTATTTCATCATATCAACAAATTCTTCAAAGAATTCTACACCAAGAGTTCAAGCATGACATCTACTATCCTCGAAGCTAGCAACAACAATCATTCATATGACATCACTGCCCTTGACACCAATAGCTCAATGCAAGCATCAAATATTCTATTTATGTCAGATTTGTCAACCACTACAAGAAAAAACACCTTTGGCGACTAAATTTTAAGTCGCCAAAGGTCCCACTTTAGTCGCCAAATGTCAGAAATTCACTTTTCCCGACTAAAATTTTTGGTCGCCCATGTTGTCGCCAATACTTCGTCGCGGAATGGCTTTGGCGACTAAAACAGTTTTGGTCGCCCATATAACCATCTTCAGCGACTAAATATGTCGTCGCCAATAGTCAATTTCTTTTTGGAAGTTATACCATTGCCGACTAAACTTTTAGTCGCCAATAGTTTATTGTTATTTTATTATTTTTGCCTTTGGCGACCAATCCATTTAGTCGTTGAAAGTATTTTCAAAAAAAATTTTTGGCCTCCGTTGCTCTCAACAGGTTTGAACCTCGACTGCACTATTCACACGCCAAACCTGCCCATCACTCCATCCACCATGCCAAGACTCCATCACATGCACATATATACAATATATATTATTTATATAGTATGTTAAGCGCAATTAATACAAAATAATATTTATAAATATAATTTTTTAATTAAATATAATTCATATCAAAAATAAATTATTTACTAAAAAAAAATCGAGGCAACTTTTGGCGACTAAAACCAAATTTTAGTCGCTAATTGTATTATTTTCGCTACTAATTATTTATTTGTCGCTAAAAAACAAGTTCTCAATTAAAATCAGCACTTTTGGCGACTAATCGAAATTTAAATCGCCAAAACCTCGTACTTTGGGCTTACTAAAATTGATTTTCGAAATAAAACCCCCGCTTTCGACTAAACTGTTTTTAGTCGCCAAAACCATACCTTTTGCTACTAAATTATTTTAGTCGCTAAAAACCGTGACTTTGGCTACTAAAGCAAGTTTAGTCGGCTGAAAACCCTATTAGGCGACAAAAATTCATTTTAGTCGCTAAAACGCTGCTGCTTCTAAAGTCTTTTGTCGCTAAAACGTTTTTTTTCAAAGTCCAAATTAGTCGCCATTTCTTGAACTTTCAGCGACGAAATGTCATTTTTTGGTCGCCAATTGTGCTTTTTTTTGTAGTGAACATGAGTTCAAGATCTAGTAGTAGTGGTTCAGACACATGAGTGAGCAGTAAAATTTCATCATTCTCAGATTTAACAAGTCTCAACATCAGTGGAGTTTCAGATTCCAAGTGAGGATTTAAAATATATTTTATTAGGCATTATCATCAGATATATTATGTTCAAAATCAGTGATTCAGCTACCTTAGCAAAGTAAAAATTAGCAAAATGCAATATCAGAGCATTTATTTTCTCTCAATGGCCAAGCAATTAACAAGGGTTTAACAGAATCTTATTTTCTTTCTCAAAGAAAAACAATGAGCAGAAATCGGCAAATCAAGATTCAAAAAATATATATATATATGTATATATCAGAGCAAGAGATTCTAAGAAGGGGTTTTCACAAAAAGCTTCCTTCAAAAATAAAACTATCTTGAAAAGCTTACCCACAGATTTATACCAACGGATAGAATACGGCTAAGTTCGAATCAAAGCGGCGTAAGTCATGGGATGCAAGGCAAGAGCACGACTGATTCTCTTGAAGGCCGACATCACGCTGAATGGCGATGGGCAAGCCGGTGTTGTGGTGGCAAGGTAGACAACGCTAGAGGGCAGAGACGCAGCAACGATGAAACCAGACACGTCACGTTGAGCTGGATGGTGTTTGGAAGGGCCACATACATCGCGTTGAATAGGCGATGTGTGTGGATCGACACTACTCAGTCGCGTCTGAACCAGCGATGATGGTATTCGGCGGAGTAAAGCCAAGATAAGGTACTGATGGCGACGATGCTTGGAGTCACAACGATACAGTACACAAATAGGATTCTTCGATAACGGCAACGACAATGGTGCCTGGAGCTGTAACGACAACAAGTGTGCAAACGGTGGTGGTCTTCAATGCAGGATAAAAGCCCTGGTTTGTGAAAGAAGAAGAAAGCTGGGCGGCCTTTGTAGAGAGAGAGAGAGCCGAAATGGCTATATCAAGGGGGAAAAAAAACGATAGAGAATATGATTATGGGGTTTTTGTCCTTGTCCACAAAAAAAAAAAAAAAATGGTAAATGAAAAGGATGATTCTGATGGTTCTTCAAGTGTGCTAAGAGTGTATATATATATATATAATAACCTCAGAATATTCTAGAGAATATGTAGATCTGAAGATTTGTTTGAAGTTTGGAGTTTTCTTAGGTGCAACCAACCCAAAAAAAGGTGTAAGTGGTTATTACAACTTACCTAACAAAAGGTAAGTGTAGTATGAAAGTGTGTAAAGTAAGGGTATAAAAGGTGTAGTGGTAAGTGAGTTGCACACCATACACCATGTACCAAGGTAAAGGTGTGTGTAAGTATAAAAGAAAAGGTGTAATAAACCATAACTGTACAAAAAAGTTTATTGAGGGAAAAGCAAAAGTAGGTTTGTTTTCAAAATATATATATATATATATATTTGCTCTGATGTTCTAAAAAAAATCAGTGGCAAAAAAAAAAAAAAAAAAAGAGTAATTTTTTTTATATTTTTATTACTTGTCAATTTTATTCGTAAATTACGATGAGTTATTAACATTATCCATAGGCTCTGTCAAGACAAAATATTCCTGAGGACATAGTACGAAGCGTGGCCGGAAAAGTGAAAATATGCATAAAATCTCTTATACACGCAAAGGGCAAATGTAAGAGGAGTTAACTTGAGCCCACTAAATTAATTAGGCCCAATCAAAAAGTTTAAGATTGGTGGGCCCGAATTTATCACAAGTCCAAAATTGGTGGGCTAGGATTGGTCGCCATTAAACGGGCCGAATTGCTCTAAGCCTTGAAAGGGTTTGGATCCACGAACTTAGAGACCTACTCGGGCCCAAACTCGAAAGGGTATTGAGAAAGCCTAGAGATCCAAGGCACTAGGGCTTCAAACAAATTCGATTGCAATCTAAAAGTCACTCCGTTAATGAGTCCCAGAACACTTACGGGCTCAGAGCTTTCCAGGATCTATGCACTAGAACCATGGGCGTAATGAAGTTCGAATAGAGGACCCGATCCTGAGGACGGTGAGTGGAGATAAATTCACTCTTCGGTTAAACTAGCCTATACTTGGGTCGAGGTGGCAAGATCTAGGGGTCCTTGAGACTCAGCAATATTTGCGGTAGGGCGTTCTCTTGAACTACCTTTGACCCTTTTGTGGCAGGGCGTCCTCTGGGACTACCCCTGACCCTTTAGGATGATTGGGGATCATTGGTTAGGTGTGGCTAAGAATAAGGGTTCGCCGAGAGGTTGATCTCTTCTTCGGGGTTTTCCTCATCCTCGGAGAGGTCACCTCCTCGGACAAGGTGGTTAGAGAGAATATTTGCTATGTGCCTTTCACATGGGCTCCATTCTACATCATGAAGTGTCTATAAATAACACCCATCCATAGCTTTATAAGGGATGGATTTTAGAGAGATAACTTTTGGAAAAGAACTAATTTCCCTTCTCCATTATCAATCATGAGAGTGGAAGTGGGAGATCCATGGAAGAGCCTTACCATTATTCTCTCTCTAACTATTTTGCCTTCTTCTTCATCTAATTTCTTATCTCTATCATCTCTTTGCTTTTGTGTTCTTAGTTGTGACTATTGAAGAATCTAAGTCTCTTATCATTTCCAAAGGAATTCGAGTCTTCTTTAAAGATCTTCGAATTTTCCAACAATGCTCTTGAACCCTCTCATACAAGTAGGCTATGTTAGTAGACTAAAATTTTTGTGTTTAGGAAGATGATTGGATTTTTTTTTTTGTTGTAATTGATGATATTTGTGAAAGAAAAAGTGAAATGATTATGAGTTTGATGTGATATTTTATCTTATTAACTATTTTAACCTATTTTATATTTTTTTTATAAATTTTGGCCAAAAAATAACTCAAACCCATCTTGCCAAACACCCCTGATAGCATCATTTATTAAAAAATTTTATTACATAAATGTTTATAAAGTGCCATTGATTGGACATGGGAGCACGCCATTGTAAGGGTTCGTTGGGTCTTGTCCCAAACCCATTTTATTAATCCAATTGGTTTATATTGTGTAGTTCGTCGAACATATTGTTTATAAAAAAATAAAAATAAATTAATTAGGTATATGTAAGTAATAAGATAGATCTTACATCATTATCATCGCCTAAATTCAAAATATAATAATAATAAAGAATAAAAAGAGAGGATATGACACTATGTGACAAGACTTGTCTTGGAAAGGTAACAATGAAAGTATATAAAAATAATATTAAAAGGATATAAAATCTTGAGAAAGTAAAAAGCTTAATCATTTATGAAAGGTTTTTTATCTGTAAGTAACCCCATGATCAAGTCCTAATTGTTTTAAAATATATTATCAAAATTATTCTAATCGTTTATTTTTTTTAAAAAACAAATGTGGTCTCATTTTAAAGTTACAGATATCTAATTAATTTGATTTTTTTCCATGAATGATCTACTCGACGAATCCTACAATACAAAATATTCGAATTAGTGACATGGATTTGAGATAAGGCTCAATAGGCTATCACAACACTGTATTATAAGTGTAACACCCTGTAGACACCCCATTTTTGACCGCCTTTAAAACTTAGGTGCCACTGATTGTTTACTTGATGATAAAAGATGTGCAGTGCAAAGGTTCGGTTTCTTCAGCAAGAGGAGCTTCAACTCCCAACCTCACACCCTATTTTTGGACTAAAACTATTTTGACCAAATATTTTAGACCTTAAAACACTCTCTTTCAAAATATTTTTGAAAACGATTCTACGATGCTCCGAGGCTCGCATTTTATTAAATGTTGCGCTTTTCGGTAAACCGAGCAAGGACAAAGTGGAAATGCATGAAAGAGAGGTGAACTTTTTGAAAAATCTTCCAAAACATCTTGTTTAGAGGTTTGGAGTTGGAGAAAATTGGAAGAGAGGGAAGAAACCTAGTTGGGGAAGAATTAGGCATGAATCGTTAAGAGAGAGTCGGGCAGCCCTCGCTAAGTCAGGCCTATCCATTTGTACACTTGGATTTCAGCTATGAGGCCACCATCGTTGGAAATTGGACTTCCAGGGGTTCATTTTACATTCAAGAATCTCCTCAAGCCGAGTCCAGATGAGGGAGATATGGTTGGTTGAAGTTAGGCATTAATCTGGTTGGACCGAAACTGAGCAGTCTTCACTAAAAGAGGGATATCTCTTAGCACACTTGGAATTTTGATGTGAGGATTCCACCATTGGAAAGAAGAACTTCAAGGGCTTTAATTTAGGCTCAAGAATGACCTGCAAAAGAGTCTAGATGAAGGAGATATGCCCGTTTGAAGTTGGACCTAGAGAGCAGATTTTTCTGCCGACCACTGGTGAAGAGTGCTGGCCATGGATGATGCAGTGCTGGCCATTGATGATGCAGTGCTAGCCACAAATGGACCTGTGCCGGCCATCAGTGATGTCTGGCCGGCCACTGATGTCAAAACTCAGATTTTTTGCAAATATTTACCTCCAGCTGTTTCCACATTGCTCCAGCTGTCCTGTATTCAGATATTTCGACCTAAAGCTCATATATTGCTATATATGGTGGCCATATCTCTCATATTGCAAGTTAGAACAATTTAGGAGTGATATATTTTGGGAGCATCTCTCTCTACAATCCTCTCTCTCTCTAGAGCATTTGTGCTTAGAAGCTTGCATACATCAATCTTTAACCTATCAACCCTTAACAAGAGTGGTTCATCTTTGGGATGAGGTTGCTTTAAGCTCTCTTAGAGCCTCCTTTGAGCTCTAGAATGTGGTTTAAGCTCAAATTTGTGCCTCTTGTGTGCTTTGCTTCAAAGGTATAGAACTTACCCCATTTAAGCTTATTTTGCACACTTGTTTTGCCACATTTGCAAACTATTTTTGAGCTGGTTTTCAACTGTAAAAACCTCTATTTTTGAGGCTTAAAAATGGTGGTTTGAGGCTGTTTTGGAGTTAGGGGTGGTCCACCCTTCTTGTAGCTTGTTTGTTAAGTTGTTGTGCCAACTTTCAAAGCTTTTAAAACAACCTTTTTTTGGCCTTTTAACCACCGAATTCCAAGGGATTTTCAGTGGCAAAAACCATGTTTTGAGGTCCAAAATGGGAGGGGGTAACCTCCCCTCCTTGTGTCTTGCTTCCATGCCTAGGTTGCTTCACATGCTAGCTTGATTTTCTAGCTTAACTTAGCTTACTTTCAGCATGTTTTAGGCTCTATTTTGGCATGTTTCAGGTATGTTTTAAGTTGGTTAGTGCACTGGATGCTTACTTTTTGTACTTGTAGTGCAATTGTGCTTACTAGTCTAACATGCTTTATGATTTAGCCTATTAGTCTAGCTAGTGTTAGCTTAATTTCAGCATGTGTTTGCTACTATTTTGACTTGTTTTAACTCTATTTTGAGTTGGTTAAGCCCTTCGAGGCTTGTATTGCATGGCTATAGTGTAATAGTCTTCACTAGCTTAGTGATTTAAGGCCTCTAACATGTTGTGCATGTGTTGCTTGCATGTTGTAGTATCATTTAGCATATAATTTCAGTGCATATAGCTCTGTCACACTCTCACTTGTTTCGCTCTTTCATTGCTTTTGAGAGTTGTGCCTTGAGCCTTGTTTGCGAGCTAACAAATGAGCATGTTTTTCTTGCCTTTTATGCTTTAATCTCAACATGTTTTAGCCACTGTTTTGGCATGTTTTAGCTCTGTTTTGAGCTGGTTTGGTCATTTGAGTTTAGTGTTGTATGCTTATAGTGTTATGCCTTTCACTAGTTTTAATGTTTTTGGCTCTTAACATGTTGTACATAAGTTGTTTGCATGTTGTAGTATTATTTTGCATGCTATTTCAACACTGAAAGTCTGCAACCTCCCTCTATTCTTCACTTTTTAATTTGCTTTGAAAGTGGTCATGGGCCCCTTGTTGGCTTGAGTGTGAACTTGAGGCCCTCATGCCTAATGGTTTTAACCCTCTCTTGAGGGTTCCTCCTAACCAACAGCATGAAGCCTCTTTCATGCTTAAAACACTTGTGGTTTAGGCCATCTTTCCAATTAGAGGACAATCACTTTGGACTTAACCGGTTAAAGAATGGTTGGTAATGCTAAAATGAGTAAACAAGAATTGGACAAGTAAAACATGACCAAGATAAGCATGTTGTGCTTGCATTGCATTGTGTTCAATCGGACGTTATATTGAACACAAGGTAGATTGGTCCATTTCATACTCAAAGTGATGAAATAAGCCAATCTCCTTTGTTTCCATCACCCTTGATCATGCATGATGGGGTGGTGGTTCCTAGAGTCTTGTTTTTGTGCATTTATTGAAAGTGTACAGCTTGGATCTTTGGTCATCATGCATTGAAAATGCTTGATTGGTGGTTCTGGATCCAAGAGTGCCACTCCTTTGATGTTTTGAGATGATAAGGAGGTGTACAGTACAAACATATCCTTGGAAAACCCTCAATTTTCCTCTGTTTGTGCTCTATTACAATATGGTGATTCAGCACACCAGTGGCCGGCAGTGGCCCACTGATGGCCGGTAGTGCTTCTTTTTGGCCGGTAGCAACCAATCATGGCCGGCAGGCCACTGGTGCAACCCTCAGCATTGTTTTGGTAAGGTAGAGTAGAAAGTTCTTGGAGTAACCCTGCAAACAGAGCCTCTCAAGAGCAAACCAGTGGGCTTTTCGGGGCGAAAACCGAGTGCATGCATCTTCAACTTTCTAAAGCAGAGCTGAGGCAGTGTAGTTAGTGCTTTACATGTTTAGTGTACATTTGTATTGTAATTTAATTAACTAGTTTGCTAATTAGTTAAGTGTTGTAATAATTAGTAAGTAGTTTACTAGTTATTCAATGAAAAAAAATTCCAAAATCACTTTCTCTCTTCTCTCTCCTTATCAATCACTTTTTCTCTCACATACATCTACTCAATTATAACAAAATATCAAATCATTCTAAACTCCTATACTCCAAAACTATTTTCAAAATATACAACCAAACAAACCAAAAAAATTTCTAAACTCTTTTCCCAATTTTTTTCTTTTGAAAATTTATCTCCCAAAACCAAACCAAACACACCCAACATTTTTGAATCTGGATCCTCGGTAGCACTTTCCTGCAGCCCTCCCTGCCGCGCGTCAAAACGACGCCATTTTGACTATTTTTTTTCCCCCTTCTCCCACCTTTTATTTTTAGCCCCTTTTGGTTGTTCAGCCCTAGCTGGGAGAGACGAACAGAGCTTCTAAACAGATCATTGAAACGGGAGAGGTGACGAATGCAAGGCGATGAGAGACGAAGACAGAGAGGCGGCGGTGAGGCGAGTGGAGCCAGCGAGAGGCGAAAATGGAGGTGACGGTGAGGCGAGTGGAGGCGGCGAGAGACTAACACAGATTTGGTGTTGATTTGTTGAGGTTTGACGAGGTTAATTTCATCTCTCTCTCTCTCTCTCTGTCTCTCTCTCTCTCTCTCCTTACTTCTGATGAATTTTCTGGGCTATTTTTGTGAAATTTGATTAATTTTTGAAATTGTTGAGGCTTTATTAATTTTATTAATTAATTTTCTGGGCTACTGAGGTTTTATTAACTTGTTGAGGTTTCATTAATTCTATCAATTTTTTCATTGAATGAAATGATTTGTTAAGAGGCTTGGAAAATTTGATGTTGTTCATTTACTTCTGTTAGAAATAGAAGTAATGGAGAAGTAGACTGTATATATGCATGTAATGTATGTATTGTCTTTGTTGAAGTAGACTGTTGTTCTACAGTCCACTTCAACTTCTGTGGGCTGTAATATATACATTACATGTATTTACAAATACACAAACAAAGAAGTAATTTGATGTTGAAGTAGACTGTTGTTCATTTACTTCTATTGAATTTTGTGGGCTATTTTTGTGAAATTTTATTAATTTGTGAAATTGTGGCTGCTGAGGTTTGCTGAAATTTGTGAAATTGTTAGAAAACTGATGTTGTATTTGTTGAGACTGTATATATTATAGCCCACAAAAGTAAATTGCTGAGATTGTATATATTTGTTGAGACTGTTATAATTGTTGAGACTGTTGTTCAAGTAAATGGGAAGCCTTATTGAGTGAATGTCCATTAAGCTATAATAGACAACAAACAAAGATACCCCCTGCTATGCCTAATTCCTCTTGGACCTGAGTTGAGTCAGTTTGTCCCTCCATGGAGCTGTAATAGACAACAAAAATACCCCTTGCTATGCCTAATTCCTCTTCGCCCTGCTAGAAGACATCAAATTTCTTATGCTGAAATGTAATTGTGTTGTTTCTCACATTAAACCTAACAGTTCAAATTATACCTATTGTCAATGGTTGAAAAATTTGCAATTAACAAAACAATATAGCAACTAGTTTTTATTAAATGTCCAATAGCAAAGACAAATAAAAAATCATGTTTGAGCCTATAGAGTGACAGAGCAAAGTGATATGAAACCATTTTGAAATCATCAAGAATGTCTGCCAGCATTTCAATCTCAAGAGGTTCTTTGGGCTGATTCTTCTTGTTTCCATCCACAACTTAGTAGTTTTAGATAACAACCAAAACTTGTATTGAATAAGGAGAAAGTCAGGTTCTAGTCAATTTAGTGAGCTCTCTGTTTCCTAAACATCTTAGTTTTTTTATTCATATTCTAAATGAACATTTTTGTTTACTTTGGCTCTATATTTTTGCAAATGTCAACTTCAAGTGTTAACGGTAGTATGTCAAATCAATTGACATTTTTGAACAAAAATTGTCCTAAATGTCATAAAAAAGCAACTATTTGAATTTCCGAGACGGAGCGAAACAGAAACAAATTATTTTATTGTTGTCAAGATTACAATGGTTTTATTGGATGGTGCTTGCCTACAAATGCACAATGTAGAGTTGAAGGAGAAATGCAAATGGAAAATATGCCAACTGTCGCTGAACAGCTTCAATTTATAAGCGAACAAATTCGCTTTCAAAGTGAACAACTTTAATTTCAAAGCGCGGAGATGATTAAATTGGACACAAGCACAAATCGAAGTTCGTGTCGTATGTATGGGTTGTTCCTATTGCTTGTAATTGGTATTGTATCAGTTATGAAGATGTAATAATATGTATGCAAGTTAGAAGTAGAAGTAATGTATTTGTCTTTGTTTATACATGTAATGTATATATTGTAGGAATGTTAGTATCAGTAATGTATTGCGGGTTGGTTGGTACCCCATTTATTTGAATGTAACTATTAGTTATTCTCCCATTTATTTGAATTTAAAAATTATTAGCATTTATCCTTCACAAAATTCATCTATTGTTATCTTCCAGATGCACTGTATAGAAAAATAATAAAAACAGCTGGAATTCAAAATGAAGGAAAAAGCTGGAATCCACGAAATTCATCTATTCTCATCGTATTCTCATTTTTGCTCCCAGATAGTTCATTGTTGGAATTCAAGATAAAGTAAGCCCCTGTATAGCATGAGAATAGGTGGAATAATAACAAACTCAACCAACCCACTAAGCAAACCAGGAATTCAAGATAAAGTAAGCCAACCATTCCAAACTCAACCAATGAATAACAGAATTTGCTTGTCTTTAAATAGCCAATAATAACAACATATCACATAACACATGTAAGGGGGTTACACAAGTTGTAGGGATGTCCATCTACACATTTTGTGTTCAACCGATCACAGACTTAACCAGCCCATTAACAACATATCAGTAGTTACTTCCAAACATATCATTTCCAAACATTGTTCCCATTGCAAAAATAACATAAAAATTGACCAAAATCCAAAACAACATAAAAAAATACACCCAAATCTCAAAATGTAATAGCATTATCGTTCGTTCAGGGATGTCCATCTACATGATTGTCAGCGGGACTATGTGAGGCTTGCGACATTTGAACTGCAAAATGTTGAACACTAGTACCTCGAAGCAACTCCTGAAACGATGTCTAAATGGGATAAACTAAAGGCATTGAATGAGGCGTATTATTTGAATGTAAAGTATGTAAGCAATTATAACTTACATTATATATAGAATACATGACATGATGAACACTTGTAGGACCCATGGTAAAGGAAGGTTGATTTTGAGATACAGGTTGAGATTGAGAAATATAAAGACCATGACCATGACCATGACCCTAAAATGCATTGAAATACAGTACATAATATATGAAATGAAAAAAAAAATTAATAATGCATTTTAATTTTACAAAAAACACGCAATATGAATTATTACCTGAACATAATTACTACCCATGCCGAAAAGAGGTTGAGATTGACCTTGGGGAGTATAAACAGCAACACCTTATACAACCAATGCAGGAAAAAAAAAATCACATGACTACATTGCAAGAATAACCAATGAAGATATGTAGGAATCTTAGTTATCCAACAACATTAATAAAGTAAAACAATGGTTTCGTATGAGGTTTAATTTCCTTAAGGTCTATGCATGTCAAAGGTTGCATAAAATATTAAATATTACCCGTATGGAATGATTACCAATGGTCGAAGAAGGTTCAGATTGACCTTGGGAAGCACAAAAAAAACATCCTACATGCATAAAAAAAGACCAAAATAATTAATATCACCCTACTAGATGACAAATGATAACCAATCCTACAAGATTAATACAAGGTTGCACACAATAGTAAATATTACCTGAATAAAATTATTACCCATGGCGACAGGAGGCTCAGATCGACCTTCGGGAGTACAAAAAGCATCACCCTACAAACGACCAATTTCTTTAATTAATACACTCATTTTAATTATCATTTAATTATATGCAACAATTTTTGTAATTACTTGCTTAGATTACACTCTTTTCTTCTTTGCAATAGATTTTTCCATCCCGCCCTTGATCCTCCTTCTTCCCTTACTAATTGCTTATCTTTTCTCGAGTCTCTTAGCTTGGATTAGACAATCTACTTCATCACTCTATGGGCATGTGTTAGTTGAGGAATTTCTCAATTCAGTGACGTCCATTTGACCACAACTGTGCACACTTAATTTGTCTTCAACCAATACACTCAATTCTTCACCTTTTGCAAGTGACAAATGATAAGTTTCTTCACTTTCAGCGGCTCTACTTGTTATTGCTCTAAACATATTCATCAATGACCTATATTAATCGCTTTGATGTAGTTTCACACCCACGGCTATCTTTCATACTTTCAGCCCTTGTTTTTTTAGTTCGTCGTTTCAGTATGTATTGTGCAGGAAGGTCCGTTGCATTGAATATATCTATAAGCACCTTCAAACAATGTCGACACACTATGCCCTTCACTTCAAACTTCTTGCAACTACAACTCAAAAACCCATCTCTATCCATTATCACATTCTTATTTTTTTTTCCATCTACCACCATTCGAATTGTGAATATGGTATTCTCACCATCATTAATAGTGCCTACAATGGACGCTTCAATGGATTGCACGTACTCATTTTGGAATTCCTCAAAAATTGTTTTGGTGTAAATATCTGCCATTTGCTTTAACATCAAAGTTGGAATGGAAACCCTTGGCAATTTTGGGGACAAATTATATTTGGCTTCCAATTCTTTACACCTCTTGTCATAGGGCACCGTCTCAAAATGCATGAAAAATTCCATCAAGTTATGATCACAATTGAGATAATCCTTCAAACATGCATTGAATGATTCACTTAGTTGAGTAGTACTCATTCCAGCTGCCTAAGAATTCATAATATATCGTCATCCCGATTTGTCCTTCACACCAAAAGTTTGCTTTAACCAATGATTGTTGTGTGCATCATACCTATCAAGCATTTGGTCTCATTGTATTCTGAATTCTTCTTCATCATCAATTTTATGCATAAATTTTGAAAACACACCCTTCACCTCTACATCTCCAAAAAGAGAACTTACATGCTTCACAGCATTTTGCATCAAATGACATGTGCAAAGTTGGTGGTTTGTATTAGGCATGATAATTGGAATAGCTTTAGCCATCGCAGCATCTTGATCAATGAAAATAGTTTTTGGAGCTTTGTTTGACATTGTCTCCAAAAAAAATTTGAAACAACCATGTGAATGATTCGGCAGTCTCATCATATATCAACGCTGCACTGAATATAATTGTTTCTCGATAATGATTAAATCCAACAAAGGTTCCAAAAGGTCTATGCTTGTTATTTAATTTGTAAGTAGTGTCAAAGGTCACTACATCACCAAATTAAGCATAGTCCATTATCATTTGAGCATCGGCCCAAAATAGATTACTTATCTACTCTTCACAATCTAATTGGACTGCATAATAAAAGGATGGATTTTTCACAGTTTTCTTACGAAAGTATTGCAATACACTACCCGCTTCTCCATATTTCCAATCTTTTTGTCTCTTCGATCTCAAATAATTTTTTTGGTCCAATTTGGTGAAGCCAAGTGATGCTCTTCCACCAGATTCCCTACCAAATAGCTCATAAGCAGACCTAAGAGGAATTCCAGATTCTAAAGCCAATTCTACTTCAATTGCTCGGGTGGTCAATATTTTTCTTTGGGATGGCAACATATGAATGCACTCTTGAGGCACAAGGTCATGATTATGATGTTCAAATAAATCAATTGCAACATATTTTCCTAAATTTCTATCTAACTTGATACTCAATCAGGCACCACAACCACATATCACCTTTTGTCTCGAAAATTTTACTAGTGGATCTCGCTTGTCAATACCCTGAGTTCCCTCTTTATAACATACAAAAGACCGTGAAGTTATTTCCTTAGTTTGTTTTGTTCTTGTGTGCATATGACTTCCTAATACTAAAGCTCATCTTTTTGCCATAGTTATTGTAATAGTCATACGCAGCTTGTTCAGAGTCAAATGGCATGTCCAATTTCGGCTTCCAACCACAACTAGCCAACTCATCAACAACATTATTTTCTTTCATTACCTACAATTCAGTACCATACAAATAATAAAATAAGCTAATTCCCAAAAATTGATGGATAGGATTTTTGAGAAGTGGGCTTACAAATAACTTTTGTAAAATTTTATCCGTTCATGTGCTTTCTGTCCTAGTAGTGTTTGCTTTCTGTCCTGTGCTTGTTCTATGATCATCACAAATTAAGCTAATTCCCATCAATCGCCAAAGTTTCCAAAGATATAACCAAAAAAAAATAAAATAAATAAGTTGATAACAGAGCAATTAACATTCTTTCAAAAGAGCTAAAAATAAGAAATCAAAAAAATTAGGAGTTCCAGATTCATAGAATTGACACTCAACCCACAAAAAATGGATGATAAAAAATAACAATTTTGATCTACAAATGGAAAACCCACTATCCAGATGTGTAGATCTAACTAAAATCAAGCAATACCTAGTCATGAATCATGAATGTAGATCACAAATATACATGTATATATTTTAGTTCTGTTTTACTTTGTATAACATTTTGTATAATAGAGCTCAAGCATATCACAAATACTACTGAGTAATTTGTATTTCCTATACATATAATATACTAGTGGAACTGATGACTGGTGGAGCTCTTGTATGAATATTATTATAGTATTAAAATAATGGAGTATATGCATAATTATATATATATATATATGCTTGAGCTCTGTTTTACTTTTCTTTTTCTTTTTTTTCTTTTTTTTTTGGGTGGATAACTGTGTGTGTTTAGGCTTAATTCAAATGGGAAATCACAATAAAACCAAGCAATACCCAGTCATGAATCATGAATACAGATCACAAAGAACACAGAAATGCACACATAGCTTTAGAAATTTCAGAAATTTCAGACAACAAAGAAAGATATATATATATATATATATATGTATATATCAGCGACAAAAATCTGAAATGATGATCCTAATTAATGTCACTTATTTTACCTCGTCATGGCTGCAATCTCGTCTCGCCATCGTGTCACGTCCCTCCGCCATTCTCCGTCCTTCGTCATGGCCGTCTCCTCCCTCCGCCATTCTTCATCTTTCGTCGTCGCGCCTTTCTACCGTCCTTCGCCGTCGTCGTCGTGCCCCTCCACCATCTCTCTCATCTCTCAGTTCGTTTCTATGCCTTTCTCTCTCTCTCTCTCTCTATCTATCTCTCTCTTCGTCTGCCGTCTCTCTCTTAGTTCATTAGGGCTAAACAAAACATAACAGAGAGCTACTGGTAGAGGAAGATGATAGTCAAAGAAGCGGGAAATTCAAATTTCGGAGGAAGAAATAAAAATATATATAAAAAAAACACTAATCAAAACGACGTCATTTTGGAGAGGATGGCAGGGAGGGCCGCAGGAAAGGGCGACCGACGATCTTGATTCAACATTTTTGGCCAAGGTAAAGTCAAAAAATTAAAAAGTCAAGTTTCCAAATGAGTCCTTAGCGTTGCAAATGTAATTTTATGGCTATTAACTTTTTTTATTTTCTGAGTTACAAATTTAATAACCAAACATAATAGTTGTGTGTGTTAATCGTGCTCAACTTAATTTATCATTTTACATTTCAATTTTGTATTAATCAACAAATTTTTAATAAAATTATACAAGTTTGTTTTTGTCAAATTTGTAGACTAATTTATCATACGAGCCAAGAGTAAAAATATCTTTCTTCTACCATAAAAATCTTTTTAAAATGAATAAATTAGATTAATATTTTCTTAGATTTAAAGAAAATACAATAAATTCATAATTTTGATATAATTATATAAAAATTTCTTAAAATTTTAATTCATCTAATATTTAACCTATTTTATCTTCCTTAAAATTTTATCTTTTTAATTCATATAAATTTTAATTTTGTTAGAGTATCTAATAATCTAATTTATCTTGTATAATAAGATTTATTTTTATTATATATTATCAAATTGTATATTTTCAAAAAAAAAAAATCACTATAGTTAAATAATAATATGAATCTCATTAGTATGAATTTTTGAAAAAACTATGATAATCATAAACGTGATATTCCATACTTCAAATAAACAAACTATTGTGAATTTTTAGAAAGTGTAAAAGCTGGTGTTAATATTTATACTTTAAAAAAAAACATATTTTCAAACATTCACATTTTTCTTATTCATTGAAACTGTGAATGTAACAATCTGAAAATTTAAGTTATCTCTTAAATTTTATATTAGTATTATTTAATTATAAATGAGAAAAATATAATTTTATGTATAATTAATTAAGTTTAAAAAAAATCAAAGCAAGTGACACGTAGCCTAGGATTAGGCAGGCATAGGTGTAGTGAATCATGGATAAGCTTGGATTGAAAGAGAAAGTTTGAAAGAGCCACGTGTATGGGCTATGGCTTAGGACTCACGATTTGTCTCCCTATTTATGGGCGTTAAGATCCTCTAGAGTGAGATAGTAGAGTGATCTCCTAGAGTGAATTTATGAGGATGCGACACCTGTTCCACTAATGAAACTAAGGGTTGAGATCAATCTATCACCAAAACGATGTCGTTTTGGTGGGGGAAATTAAAAAAAAGAAGTTAAGAGATGGGTCTTCTTCTCTAGCTTGGCAGCAGAAGAAGGAAAAGAAGAAGAGAGGAGAAAGGAAAGGGTAGGTTTGGGTGGGGTTGTCGGGAGGAAAGGAGAGTACGCCGGAGATGGAGAAGAACTCCAATGGCTATGTGTCCTCTGATATTGGGGCTTTCCATCTCTGATATAATCAATGTTCGTTGGACTTTTGATATGATTAATGTTTATTGGGTTTTTGAATTGAGAAGGTCTTTAGGTTGATTTGGGGCTTATTTTTATTTCTTGTTCTAGAGCATTTTTTTATTTCCTGTTCAAGTTGATTTGGGGGTTTATTTTTTATTTCCTGTTCTAAACCTTAAAACCAAATGAAAGCTTCAGATATACAATGCTCTGTTATTTCTTCATGTTCTAAACCTGTTTTTTTTTTTTTTTTTTCCATTCAAATGAATAGCAAATTGTTTATTTCCTGTTATGATCAATGTTTATTGTTTATTGTTTATGATCGATGTTTATTTCCTGTTATGATCAATGTTTATTGTTTATTTCCTGTTCTAAACCTTAAAACCAAATGTATGCTTTAGATATACAATGCTCTGTTTTTATTTCCTGTTCTAAACCTGATTTGGGTTTTTTTTTGTCGTTTATTTTTATTTCTTGTTCTAAACCTAATTTGGGGGTTTTTTTTTTTTTCCCACTCAAATGAATAGTATATATCACAGACCATGTTTTGTTTTTTTTTTCTTCAAACCGACACTCTGTTTTTTTTTCTTTTTTCCTGACCCAATGTTTTTTCAAACAATTTTTTCTAACAGATTTCAAAGAGTTATCTTCCTCACAAATTTGAAGGACCATGCTTTGTTTTGTTTCTATGCTACAGTTTGATTCTTCAAATTTCAACTATCCAACAGCTACCAGCAGTGAGTCAAAAAGAGAAATACAAAACAAAGTCACTCAACATCTTCACTACTTCTCTCTCTCTCTCTCTCTCTCTCTCTCTCTCTCTCTCTCTCTGTTTCTTCTCCAATCTTTACCACAAATCTTAAATTTTCAATGAAATCTGAGATGGGTATCTCAAAAAACTTTCGGAAAAAAAAAACAATTCAGATTTCAGATTTGAACTTTCTTTTACTTCTTCTTTACTTCTTCTGATCTGTTTCTCTATTTCTAATCAATGGAAGAAGATCAAGAGCTTAAACATGTGTGCAAATTGCATAACAAGAGCTTCCCCTGTGGTAGATCCTTGGGGGGTCACATGAGGTCTTAGAGTAAAATGGTAGAGTGATCTCCTCTCTCTCTGTTTTTGTTTTTCTTTTCACGTTTTTTTTTTTTTTTATAAAAATTTTCCCACCAAAATGATGTCGTTTTGGTGAGGGATTGGTCTCCACCCTTGGTTTCATTAGTGGGACAGGTGTCGCGCCCTCATAAATTCACTCTAGAAGATCACTGTACCATTTCACTCTAGAGGATCCTAACGCTATTTATTATGGAGGAGATGTCCGAGCTAAGGAAAACATAAAGAAAGGAGAATAAAATATTGGAAGTAAAGAAGGTCCTTGATAGTGGGAAAAAAAAGTGAAATATTAATTTTAAAGTGAGTTATATTATACCTTGAGTCACCATCATATATTTTACGTATGTTATGAGTTGTCATAATTTATTTTACGCAATTTGTATTTTATTAATTATATTAGCAATTTTAATTTATGAACCTTATTTTATATAATAAGCAAAACCCATGGATATAACTGTTTATTAAAATGTGTTTTGAGTAATTATTTTATAAGTATCACCACGGAGGTTCCATGCTTAGGGGAACTTAAATAACCATTGGCCCCCTGATTAGTTACTTTGTGACCCTCTGTCTGTCATAGATCCACTGACACTCTGATTTTTGATATGGAGCAAAGTGCTATATTATTGTAGGAGCCACCTCTAGAGTTCGTACGAGCCACCTCTTGAATCCTATTCTAGTATGGAGCAAAGTGTTGTACGGAGCTAAGTGCTACATTATTGTAGGAGTCATCTCTAGAGTTCTTATGAGCCACCTCTTGAGTCCATACATCTGTTCTGTTCTGTACCGTGGTTATCATTATTCTGTTTATATGATTTTTGTATTATATGTCAAATGATTTCCATATTATATATTATGTATATTAATATCAAGCTCTGTTTAGCCCCATAATTATCCATGGTGAATTTTATGCCCTTGTGCTCTTAGTATAATATTTCTCACTCTGCCATGTGCTTATAGCTGTTACCAATTTTCAGGAAACAATGCAATTTAGAAATAGCTTTTGGAGAGTCTTAGACGCGGGGTTGTAGAATAAACACACACAACACTTTTATAGTATTTATAATTCTATTCTTCATATGTAAATATCGGCCTTTTTGGTTAATAAATTTTGTTATAAAGTAAAAGCTCCAATGATTATTTTAGTACCCTCACTTAAATATTTTTCTGCTTGCGTTTAGTAATTGTTTAAGAATTGATTGGAAGTAACTTCAGTTACTGGCCATCACAATGCTTAACCCTTGAGTACGGGGAACGAGTCGCGACAAGTGGTATTAGAGCTTAGGTTTTTAAAATTATTTTTGTAAAAGCATTGGAGCATAAAACACATGCACAAATAGGATGGGGGAAACGTTGAGTTAGATTACAGGTTGTATTTAAATTAAATATTTGTGTAGCAACAATCGTGGTATAGATAATTATGGTAATTAAGATGAGTTATTTGTTACTTTATATATAATTGTATGTATCTTTCATGTTGAATAATTTGAAGAAGAAAAAAAACAATTACAAAAAAAAAAAATATTCGTATTATATGTTCCGTAGCATTTGACAAAAGGAAAAAAAAAAATCATTTTGACTTTTTAGAAGTGGGTTCAAATCTATAATCTTTCACAAAACTAATGAAAAGTTTTTTAAATCACCTATTGTTTCTCATTTTGGCCCCAAAGTAGTTTTTGACGAATAAACAGTGAGTTGTTTTTGATAGCAGCATAATAGTAATAAAGTTATATTTTATGTTGTGATAAATAATTTAAAATATTGAACCTTAAGAAAATCACGCTCTTGTGGATGACTCTGGAAATTTGATTTGGATCATGTAGGTTCAAATTAGAATTCTTGATAATTTTTTGAGGTAATGATTTAGCAATACTTTATATCAGATTAATCATCAAATTTATTCTTAATATATATATATATATATCAGAGTGCGCAATGGATAACTTACACGACAAATTTCGAGGATGAAACTTTAAAAGGAGGGAAGATTGTAATAACCCGAAAATTTACGCTGTCCCTTAAATTTTATATTAGTATTATTTAATTATAAATGAGAAAAATATAATTTTATGTATGAAAAATTTAGAAATCCCCTAGATATTAAATAGATGAAAAATCCTAAGACTTTAAGAACATGTAGCATGAATAGATGAAAACTAAGACACATGCACCCGACAAATGGCATGAATACATGAAATCCTAAAACACATGCGCCCGATAACATTTCTCTCCCTTTTTGACACGAATTGACAAAGGAAGCTCAAATAACGAAAGCAAGATCAAAAACCACACAAGTAGGGACAAGATGATGGAAATTTAATAACCTGCGAGAAGTAAGAAATAAACAAGCAATGGATAGCAACACACAAACCAAATAAACTTTCTTACAAAACCAATCCAAGATGAACCAAACTCCCCCTCACTAAAAGCAACCACAAGCATTGAAAATAGTGAAAGAAAAGAAAAAAAAATATGGTGAAGCAAGTAAGGAATTTCATATTTGTACCTTAAAACACACAAGATTATCCGAGAAACACAATTACTTGAAAACACAATGTGCACAGCCTTTAAAAGATTCCTTATAAGAAAAAGTGATGCATTATGTGAAAAGCATAGATCCCATGAACAAAGTGTGTGTGTGACTGTTAGAGTTCAACAAACACTAGTTTCAAATCCTAGTAGTGATATGAAAGCTGAACCTCCGACAAGAGAATCTAAGCACAACTAAGGAAAGTCAAACTACTAGGAAACAAGGGGTATTTGGTGAGTAAAAGGGGAGGCTCCCCCTTAATCAATATTTTTTTTTTCTTTCTTTCTTTTGCATAATTTTTTCTTTTCTTTCTTTTGCACATTTTTTTTTCTTTCTTTTGCACACTCATTGGCGGCTGACACATTTAAGAGTATGGAAATCGAACCAGAGAAGCATGGAGACAATAAGGATAGCCTGGTTGTGACTCTGAGGTAGCCTTTTCTCATGTCTCAACTACAAAGAACTGAGGGGAAAACCTTGGAGATGCAAAAAGATAGAGGGTGGTTAAGAGACTCAACATCACTCATAATATGCTAGTATAGGTCAATTCCTCTAGAAAAGCAAAAGATACAATGCTAGAAGTCCATAGAGAAAAATGATCACTAAGGCGGAAGACTCCGATATTTGCTAATCCAAGAATGTGTACAGAATGAGACATACTAATCAAAGAACACACACTCCGAAATGAGTACTGACCAGAGAAAGCACACACTTATAAACATGTAATGGATATTCTCATAAATACCAATATGCAACAAAGATTTCTCAAAAATTTCAAGCTTGCAAAACCATACTAAGCAAATCTTTTTGGATTTTTTTTTTCTTTTTAAAACAAAGCAAGACAGAAAATGAACAAGCACACACTAAACGACCCAAAAAGAAAAAAACAAAAAACAAAAAACCCAACAACAAAAAGAAAAAAAAAACTAAAATGAGTAAGCAAATTAACACAAGTCAAGTTTTCTCACCCAAACTGCTTTAGTATAAACAAAGTTGTGAGAATTGCGATTCTTGGGTGGTGTCTTGATGTTGTGGTTCCCTTCCCTTTCAATGGGAACCCATCTCGACGTGGTTTCCAACTTCCTATTCCTAAGTCTAGGCAAATGCAAACTCGCTCCATGTTTGGTCTCAAGCACATCAAAATAGCAAGGTCTATTATGACCCCTTAACCTCATTACGGCCAATGAAGTATCTCCTATCCCACGAGATGTTGGAATTTCTTCCATCTCTATGAGACACCCTCCCATGCAACTCATAACAATAAGGGTGAATATGACCATACATACCACAATGATGACAAATAAAAACAGATTGTACCTTCTTTTCTTTGGCCTTACCAACTCTAGGAAGTTTGAGAAGTCCATCCTCATGTTGAATAATTTGGTCTCCTTTTCCTTGAGTTCTTGTATCATGAGATGTAGATGCACTTGATTTTTGCTCTTTGTTATCACCAAAGCCAATGCCACTCTTGTCAGAACACATTTGTTGAGACCCAATAATATTTTCCAAAGTCTTTGATCCTTTGTTCCAAAGACCAATGGTAGCCATAGCACATTTGAGCTCTTCCTCTTTCTTGATCATTAGTTCTTCCAAGGCAACTTGAGACATCTCGAGAGTTTCAATCTTTTCTTCATACGTTGCATAGATTTGCTGTAGCGCATTCTTCTCTGTCTCACGAGTCAAGAGTTTTGCACAAAGAGCTTGTTGATCATTAGATATCTTGACAGCATCATTTCTAGCCTCGGAAATCTCATCATTTAATTTGACATTCTTATTTTCACATGCTTTGAGTTTCATAGTGAGTTTGTCATTCAATTTGGATAAGTTAAGAGATTCCTTATACAACTTTTCATAAGCTTACTGAAGCTCTTCATTATCATTTCCTGAGGATTCATCATCAGTGTTATTCTCAACCGGCCTCTTCGGATAATCTGTTTGTCCTTCAATTTTGGAAGCCACCATGAAAGCAAGGAATTGTTCATGCCTCTCTTCGCCTTGTGCTTCGTTGTCACTTTCATCTTTATCAGTCTCTGATTCGTCATCCCTAGTGATAGTGAATGCTTTCTTCTTCCTCAAACGAGTAGGGCATTTTTGAGCAAAGTAGCAGAATCCTTGGCATTCATATCATTAGATTCTTTCAGAGTTCCCTTGTATTTTTCCTTTCTCTTTCTTGGTTATAGAATTAATTTTGAGTTTATCTTTGCCTTTAGATTTATGAGTTGATTCCAAAAGATTAGGATTCTTTTTCATAAAAGACTTTTTAAATTATTTTACGAAAGCATCCATAATCTTGGAATCAATCTCACAATCCTCATCAAAATCTTTTCCAACTGTATGAGCACTATTAAAAGCAATATCAATCTCACAGTCCTTCAATTCTTTTTAAAATTTCTATGTGCCTCATAAGTTTGGAGATTTCCAACCAAATGATCTAGCTTGAGGTTGTCAACATCTTGAGCCTCCTCAATAGCCGTAACTTTTGGTTGGAACTGATCGGGCAAGGATCTCAAAAATTTTCCCACAACCTTAGATTCCGGTATTTTTTCACCTAAATTGAAGTTGGAATTTATAATGTCACTCAACTTCGCATAAAATTCTTCAAAGGTTTCACTATTTTTCATTAAAAGGTTTTCGAAACTAGACGTGAGCCTTTAAAGTTTTGAGAGTTTAATAGAAGGAGTGCCCTCATAAATAGTTTGTAAGATATCCCAAGCCTCTTTTGCGACTTCACAATTACAAATACGACTAAACTCTTCAGGTGTGACGATGCAAAAGAGAGAATTGATAGCTTTACTATTCCAGCTACTATTTTGGTAATCAATTGTGTCCCACTTATCAATTGGTTTGGGGAAGGTTACTCTATCAACAGTAATTGTTCGTTCGGTCCACCCATATATGACAGATTGCCAAACTTTTTCATCAATAGATTTTAAAAACGATCTTATCCGAGCTTTCTAAAAAGAATAATTGGATCCGTCAAGTAGGGGTGGTCGAACCATAGAATTTCCCTCACGAATTGAATCCATTATCACAAATCAAATAAGATCTCGCTCTAATAGTTTTCTTTTTTAAAAAAATAAATAAAGCGACCTGCTTTGATACCAATTGAAAAATTTAGAAATCCCCTAGATATTGATTTGTGATTATATACCAATTTTAAGCAGTAAATAACAATCCTAATCAAACAATCAAGACAAATCAATACAACGATTTTAACGTGGAAAAATCACAATTGGAGCACCTCCAATTGTGATAAAAAAATCACGAGCAAAAGCTACAAAACAATTCACTAAAAAGACAAAAGGAATTACACAAGTGCACTCTCAATTACCTAGCGAATCCACGCCTGAATTGAACCGACCCCTATATGTCTCTTCTACCACGGTCTTCACCTCGGAATCGTCTTGCCCAATGTTGAATCCACAACGCCAATGTTGAATCCACGACACCAATGTTGAATCCACGACAATGAGCCACTCCAGAATGCACCAAAGCTTCAAGCTCAAATTCCATGGAATCCACCGAGGAACAACTCTCTCTTTCGTATAGAATAAACAAACAATCCTTTGATGTATACTTCTTAAACCATGAGTTAAATACTCAATTAAACATCAAAGAAAACTAGCAAAATAGCCCCAAAAGAAAACCCTAGAACCCTCAAAGAAGATCTGGAAGCCGTATACTAAAATCTGACTAAAACATATATTTATAGAAATCTGAATTGCGTTCTCCGCTCGAACGCAGGAATGGCCGCTCGAGCAGACCTCGCTTGAGCACAGGAAAGTTCGCTCGAGCATAAAATCCCAATTTCCAATACTTTTGTAGACAGGTCAAACTTTTGGAACCAAACATTCTCCACTCGAGCGCTTAAATGGCTACTTGAGCGAACAAGCAACTTCAAATGCATTTTTGCATTTTGCTTTAGGGGCGTTGCCCCTTGACCCCGCCTGGGCGCTACCCCGGACTTATCAAGGGGTGCTGTCCCCTGGACCCCCGCAAGCTGATCAGGCAGCTCAATCCCCGACATAGTTAGCGAAGTGGCAAACATGAAAGAATAGACATCACAAACTTCTCTGCACGGCACAATTCGGGTTGGAGTCGTATCTAAATACTCATAGCCTCATTGAAATAAAAAGAGTAAATAAAAGTACAACTCAAAGGAGTTTTGTCAAACGGGATTGCCAAGAATAAAACCCTAACAATGTATAATTAATTAAGTTAAACAAAAAAAAATCAAAGCAAGTGACACGTAGCCTAGGATTAGGCATGCATAGGTGTAGTGAGTCATGGATAAGCTTGGATTGAGGGAGAAAGTTTAGAAGAGCCACGTGTATGGAACTCACGATTTGCCTCTCTATTTATAGAGGAGATGTCCGAGCTGAGGAGAACAAAAAGAAAGGAGAATAAAATATTAGAAATAAAGAAGGTCCTTGATAGTGGGAAAAAAGAGTGAGATATTAATTTCAAAGTGAGTTATATTATACCTTGAGTCACCATCATATATTTTACGTATGTTTTGAGTTACCGTAATTTATTTTACGCAATTTATGTTTTATAAATTATAGGGGAAATTATGTAAATAGTCCCTATAATTTATACGATATGTCAATTTGGTCCTTATAGTTTCAATTTGCTCGATTTTGCCCCTTCATTTAACGAATTATGTCATTTTAGTCCAATAAATAACGGTTGTTAAGTTAATTTAACGGAAAGTCAAACAATATGTCAATTTGGTCCCTGTATTTTTCACAATGTGTCAATTTGGTCCCTATCAAAATCGAGAAAATTAAAACTACCGAGACCAAATTGACACATCATGTAAGCATGATAAATAATTGACTAAGATGAAATCCTAAATTGTTGTGTAAGTGTGTTGTTTAGAATGCATTTCTATCTGTTTGTTACTGAATGATCTGTTCGTAATTTAATTTCGAACCGCGAATTGAAAGCCTTATCGACGACCGATTCAGAAATTATTTAGTGTTATATGCTAATTAGGATTTATAGAATTTTATGGTAGGTTTAATTAAAATTCAATTTGGAATGATTAAATTAGAATAAATAATGTTAAATTATACTAGCTTGAGTTATTACATTTTTGCCATTAAGTGGGCCACTTTTACAAACCTTGTTTGGGGCTTAATTCACACATTTGACACACCATTCTTCATCCATTTTCTTGAGCAAACCGTGAGGGAGAACGAGAGTAGGAGAAAATTGAATTCATCTAGAGGTTGGCTTAGAAAATTAGAGGAATTGAAGGAGAATTGCATATTTGAGCTACCACATTTGGAATTCAAGACTTAAGGTAGGAAATTCATTCCCTTAATTATGAATTTAAGCTGTTCTTGCTTGGTTCATGGAAAAATTGGTGATTAGAGTCAAGAATTAGCTTAAAGTGTTGATTTGAGAGTCCATTCATACATGCATGTCCATATTATGGAGTTTTGAAGTTGTTTTGCATGAAATTCTTCCATACATGTCTAGATTATAGTTGTAATCTAAGAATTCATCATGTTTTTGGAAAGAATGGCTCATTTGATCATGTGTTAGAAGATTTGAATTCAAATAAACACATGCATGGCATATTTACATCATGTCCTTTTATTTGAAGTTGGATTGGTGTTCAATTGTCTTACCTTTGGGCTTCGATTTTATGAAATGATCTTTACAACATGTTGTATTATGGGTTTCTAAGTGTTTTCCAGAAAATTGGCCCAAAAGGATGAGTTTTGGTATGTTTGATTCTTGGTTTGAGCTTTGGGAGCAAATCTGAAAAACCCAGATTTTGGCTTCCACGCTCGAGCGAAGGATTCCACGCTCGAGCAACCACCTTTGTTCTCAGACTCTTGCTCGAGCAATGGAATGCTAGCTCGAGTGTAGATTGCAAGCTCTTAGATTTTTGTGTGTGTAGACGCACGCTCGAGCGACGAGACCTACGCTCAAGCGAGGAACTGCGTCTCATGCTCGAGCGAGTATCGAGCGGAGAATTTCAGCAACCAGTACTTTTTGCATTTTTACAGACCGCTCGAGTGAGGGAGTCTATGCTCGAGCGACCTCTCTGTTTTGGTAATCTCGTTTGAGCAGAGAAAGCCACGCTCGAGCAAGACTCTTGTTTTCAACAAATTTTGAAAACTATTTTAAAGTACATTTTTGCACCCTCATTCCATCATAGGCATTCCTATGCCATGTTTAAGGCATCTTAATGAGGATAATGTTATAGAACCACACCAAGTCAAGTTAGGGGCTAAGTTATTAATCCCAAGTGTGTAACTTAGTGTACGTTCGTTCTGCAACTGTGTAGGGTTGGCACCCAAGGACGCTGATTAACCTGCCATAGCCCAGTAATCTGTGAGTAACAATGTTGTAAAGATATGTTCAATTATAATTATTTTCTGAATAATCGACTGTACTGCTTTCTGAAGAAACATTGTTTACTGAACGAATGTTTGTCCTATTTTATAAACTGTACTCGTAGCATCCATAGCAACTTCCATAGCAACTCATTTGTCTTTATTCTTTATTCGCCATTCTTGTCACAGAGATCTCTGTTAATTCCAATGTTTGGAACTAATACTGTATACTGTTTCGATGGCTATCAACTGACTGTTCGGTCTATTAAGACCTACTGTACTGTCTTGCTATTGGGTGTACCACGTATGATTGCTATGATTTCTAATTGACTGATATGGCACGAAATATGAGCCACTGATTAAATAACTGATCTACTGATGCAAATGACTGTTTTAATCACTAAAAGGACATTCATTCTTAACCCCTTTACACAGTTGTTATTCACTGGGCTTTAGCTCACAGTTTATATATGTATGTAGGTGGCCAGGCATTGGACCGAAGCTAGAAGCATCAAGTTAAGCTCACGTTTTGTCAAGCTAACCATTGTGCTTCACTTCGAGGTTCCGAGTCCGTTCAAGCCAAGGCTGTTTAGGGGTGTTTTAAATTCACCATTTTGTCTCTGTTATGTAATGATGTTTAAGACTTTTGACTGTACAGTTATGGTATAGGGATTGGATCCCTAACCTGTATGTTATGTGTTATGTATATCTGATATGTATATATGTTTAAGGTTATGAATGTGGACTAGTCCATAAAAGTCTTTTCCATCTAGATTTTCACAGCTCATTGGACATCTTTTATTTACTGTTTGGCTTTCGCCAGCCCCTTACTCTGTATTATTGTCATTACTGTTAAGTAGGCCTTTGGTAATCACGGATTATTGGCCGGTTACAATGCTAAACCCTTAGGGGCGGGTTTGGGTCGCGACACACACTCTTTTTCAGATTTTTGATATGTATGTGTTTATATATATGGGTAAATTACACTTACCTTCCCTAAAGGGTAATATTGGAATTTGAAAAATAATTATGGATGACATCAACAGAATTTATTTGAATTTGGACAGATGGGTAACAAAAATGGGGTATCTGTATATTATTTTCAAAAGTATGGGAGGTCTGTGTTATTTTTGAAACTATAAGGGAGGTCCCTGTAATTAAGGTGAACCTCAGGGGATGTCAGTGTAATTTACCCTTTATATAATAAGGAAAACCCATGGATATAACTATTTATTAAAATGTGTTTTGAGTAATTATTTTATAAATACCACCATGGTGGTCCTATACCTTGGGGGACTTAAATAACCATTGGCCCTCTATTAGTCACTTTGCGATTCTCTGTCTGTCATGGATCCACTGGCACTCTGATTTCTGGTACGGAGAAAAGTGCTGTACGGAGCTAAATGCTACACGATTGTGGAAGCCACCTCTAGAGTTCGTATGAACCACTTCTTGAATCCTATTCTAGTGTGGAGCTAAGTGCTACACTATTGTGGGAGTCACCTCTAGAGTTATAAACCACCTCTTGAGTCCATACATTTGTTCTGTTCTGTACCGTGGTTATCATTATTCTGTTTATATGATTTATGTATTATATGTTATATGATTTTCGTCTTATATATTCTGATTTTTTATATCAAGCTCTGTTTAGCCCCATAATTATTTATGGTGAATTTTATGCCATTGTACTCTTAGTATAATATTTTTCATTTTGCCATGTGCTTAAGCTATTACTAGGCCAAGTTTGGCTAAACTAAAAAAGTGCACTTATTTCATCTTTTTATCTTTTTTGGATCACATTAATCAACACCTCCTCTCTACTTTTTCTACACATAATACAAGAAAAGTCAAAAAGTACACATTTCAAAAAACTATGCAATTTAGAAATAGCTTTTGGAGAGTTTTAGACGCGAGGTTTCGGAATACAGACATAGCACTTTTATAATATTTATAATTCTATTCTTCATATGTAAATATCGGCCTTTTTGGTCAATAAATTTTGTTATAAAGTAAAAGCTTCAATGATTATTTTAGTACCATCACTTAAATATTTTTCTGCTCGTGTTTAGTAATTGTTTAAGAATTGGCCAGAAGTAATTTCAGTTACTGGTCATCACGATACTTGATCCTTAAGTACGGAGAGTGGATCGTGACAGTGAATATTTGCAATTTTTTTTATAAAAAAAAAATCACATTATTTTTATTCATAACAAGTGTGAATATTCATTTAATATGCTACTGTGAAATTTATTATTATTATTTTTACATTTCAAATATGTGAAATTTCACATTATTAGAAATTTAAAATTTTAAAATAATTTAAAAACATTCCAAGAAATGTGAAAAAAATTGTAAATCAGTGTATGTTTTTAAAAATAATTTTAAATTAGTGATGAACTTTATCAACTTTAATAATTAAACCTATAAATTTTTTCATGAATTTACAAATATTTTGTGAAGTTACCACTAATTTGTAATTTTTTCAAAAATGTGAAACTTCAAAAGTCACGATTCAAATATAAAAAAGCGTGAAGTCCTTATATATATATATTTTTTATTTTACATAATTTTTAATTGGAATATTATTTGATAAATCTCGTCGAATAATTTTTAAAATTATAAATTTTATCAAAAATATATTAGTACATCGAAAGTTATGTAATTTTAAAATTTAAAACATAAAATAAATAAAAATAATAATATCTACCATATAGGTAAGTTAAACACTTTCCTGGATTTGAGCTTTCACATAAACAAGGACAAAAATGTGTTAAATTTATTTAAAAAATTGAAAATAGGACTTAAATCTTCTAAACAACTTATATAATGTGATTTTATTGATTAAAAAAAAAAATTATGAGACCTAATGAATACAAGTGTATGAAATAAGATTTGTGAGTAAAAACTTATAAAATAAAATACACTAAATGATTTTTAAATAAGTATTTTCACTTGGAAATAATGGTAGCCTCTTTCTCCGCCATCGTGTCCACTTTTGTCTGCCTTCCCTTACCACTGCACTGCTACACACCCACTTCAAGTGTTTGTTGCATGTGTCGGTTTTTTTTGGCCCAAATAATTAAAAAGTTAAAATATTCAATCATATTTATTTCTTTTATTATTTTGTACATATTTTAATAAAAATTAAAAATCAATTAATTAATTCCCAAATGAACTTTGGAACTATTTGGTTTGGTAAAAAAAATAAACTTTTCATAAATATTTTTTAAGATTGTCGACGTAATATATTGATAAATTTGATCATATCATTTGCTTATGCTGGTTAGTACTCACAACATTGTAAGAATAATATAATAATTTATCATCAAAAAGTAAAAATTAAAAAGATTCACAAAACTTTATTCCTAATAAAAAATAATTTTTTTAATAATTACCAAACTTATTACTAACTTTTAAAAATTTTAAAAAGTAAAAAATATATAATTAAATAACAATTATTAAACTCCACTTTAATAAGTAGTTATTTGGTAAGTTAAAGTATTATTTAACATCATTTATTGTAGGACGAAAAATGTTTTGCACCTCGAAAAATTTGCCCTTTGATTTTTTTTTTTTTTTTTTTTTTTTCAGAGGAGGAGCCTCGCCGCCCTCCATCCCTCCTCCTCCTCCCTCCTCCTCTCCTCCCTCTCCTCCTCCCCTCTTCCCTCCCTCCTCTCTCCTCCTGCTTCCTTCTTCTTTCTTCATCGAGGTCTGTCCCTCTCCTTCTCTTCCTCCTTCCTTCTTCAAAAAGGAGGTCTAAATTCGGCTGATTGTAGGACACTTGTCCTATTATCCCCAAAAAAACTAACATAAAAAGAACAGTCTCGATTTAGAACATTAAATTGGAAACTTTAAAATGACTACTAATGAGGTGACACTGTAAAGGAAAAAAAAAGAAAAAACAAAGACTAAATTATTACATCAGTGATAGGGTCTACATGATGTCACGTCATTAGTAGTACGAAGCATTTTTTTAAAAAGAATGAGTTCTGCAAGTTTAACTAATAAATAATAAATTAGAACACCGCATCAATTTACACCACGGCATGGTATAATTTTCCCACTTCAGCAGTGCTCATTAATTTATCACTTAATTATTTACTCATCTTGCTAATATGATTATTTATTTAGCACCCTGACCCGCTGGGGTTCACCAAATGGAAAAACTCCATTTGCTAAAGAATAATACCTTAATTTTGCTTTCCTAATTCCATCTCTAATAATGTAAAATTAGAAAAGTTCAATATAAAAAAGAAAAGAGTGTGGAACTAGAAGTAAAATTGAGAAGACGAAATTAAAAGATGTAGTAGCACCACTGATAAAATGCAAAATCTAGAAAATTACCCTATCTCCCAAATCATCACCCCCACCTTCACCCCTTTGACTGTTGAGTACGGATTTATTAAAGTTGAATATCTCAATTTTATAATAAAATTAATCTTATTATCAAGTGAATTTAAATTTATTTTGATGATTTAAATTATTCATTTTGTATAATCAATTAACAAAATAATATATGTAAAAAATAAAATTAATCAAATATCGATTGTCGTACCATTAAATCGTTTTTATCTATATGTCATAAATATATTTAAAAACAAACTATCTATTTGTTATAATATATGTGATTTCTTATATTTGATTAATTCATTTTTTTTATTTTATATATATATATATATATTATTCTTGACTTGTCATATGAAATGAATTATACAAATTAGTTTCACAGTGCACCAACTTCACGTGTGAAGTTGAGATTTTCAATTTTAACAAATTTAAATTATTTTCTTTCGCTATTAAAAAAAGTAGAGAGGAATAATGTTAAATATACTTGCCATTGATTATCGTGAATCTTGGTTCATTTTGAGTCTCCTTATGGCATTTGACGGCCCAGATAGAAGGAAAAGCAGCACTCGAGCAAGACTTTGACTTAGCTCGTTAAATAAAAAATAGGTAAAGAATGAGAAAGCATTAAAAAAAAAAAAAAAAGGTTAAAAAGAGAACATTCCTAGTCGCATACTCACATGCAACCACCGCACATCACTCCCGCAACCGGCGATAGCAGGTACACCTCCATTACTATGGAGTGGTGTTTTGTAAAGATGGTAAAAGATTGATTTTTTAATTTTTTTTATATAAATAAATAAAAAAGTAATGTGATAAAAAAAATTAAAAAGCCAGTCTTCCCAAATTGCCCCAGAGTGTAGCACATAAGTCCCACGACGATACCCCCTCTATACATAATTGGACAAATTCCACATTACCTCGCATAAAAAATAAACTCATAAATTTATACAATTTGGGTACTATAATACAATGCTTGTTCAATGAATTTGAAATAATTTAAAGAAGCGCCGGACTTATCATGGGTTCTATTTAAATAATTTATATTTTTTTAAATAATTAATTTATTAATTTATTTTGGTCACTTAGCTTTTTTGTTTTTTTTTTTTTTTTTTTACACGTCTTCTCATAATAAATAAAAAAACTAACTTATAAATTATATTAAAAATAATTTTAAGACCATCTCCAACGTTGCATCAGATTGAACATCATATTTAAATTTGATAAAAAAAGTCACTTTCTCTCTCTAATGATTTCACCAAACTGATATCAAACTGAGAACGAAGTAAAAATTTCTTCAAACTAAGAACCCACGTGAGATTTCACCATTTTACTGTGCGTTAACGTTAGAGGTGGGGCCCCGGTCAACCGGCCTGGTCCAGTCGGTTGACCCACCAGTCGACCGGCTTATGTATACCTGCTTCAATCTGCTTCAATTTTTGGTTGGCCTGCGAACTAGTTCAAATTGTCTCTCAAAATCCAAACTCATCATGGATTCAAACAACTGTTTTGGGAGGATCCCAAAGGCTCACAACCTTAGCTCGACAGCTCCGACTGTACAAACCCCCTTCAACTTTCGATGAATCCGATATTGAAGAGCAAAGAATCGAAGAAAGTGTAGGAAATGTGGTTTCTCAAGTGGGTTTTGTGGAATCTGCAACCCCAATTGCAAGCCAACCCAAAATATTCAAACCCAAGAGAGCCGCTGTTTTGATCTGTCTCTTTGAAGAAGACGATGGTGATCTTCGTGTCATTCTCACTAAGCCATCTTCTAGACTCTCTCTACTCTCAAGTTGCTCAAAGCGTGTTGAAATCACATCTATGTATATATGTATTTGTATATATATATATATATGTGTTTGAATTTATCAATTGGGTGTCTTTGGTTGATGATGATCATTTTGGTGAGCATTTGTTGGGATTTTGTGCAATTAACCACGTGGGTATTGTTTGATGGAGGGAAAAAGAAATAATAAACGAGATGGGAACAGAAAGGGAGGAAGAAAAAAAAAATTAAGTTGCCTACCCGGTCGACCGGCTGGTCGACCCATCAGATGTCCCTTTTGCTTTGATGTACACTACAGTGAAACGGTTGGAGCTACTCATATCAGATTGAGAAAATTATCCTTTTTTTACTTAGATTTAGTGAAAATTTTATTGAACCGTTGGAAATGCTCTAAGCCATGCTTATTTAGACAAATATCACTATTTGTGGCAATCCAACTTAGTGAGCTTGAACGTGCGACCATGGATCTTTGGCAAGAGAGACTTTTTCTAGAGTGAGTCACTAGTTTCGACACTAGAAAAATTGTTTTTCTTAAAAAAAAATATAGAAGAGAGTCATGGTTTTGGAACTAGACTAATAATTCAATAAAATATATAATATAATATTTGGCTAAGGAAATAAATGTTTAAATTGCTAGTTTATCCGAACATATTGGGGGTGTTTAGCAAATTGGATTTTATCCTCTTTTTTTTGGCTAAAATTAATAAAAAGATAAAATAGACTAAAATAATTAATAAGACAAAGTATTACATTAAACTCATAATCATTTTACTTTTTTCTCACAAATATCACATTAAACTATAAAAAAAAATCTAATTATCTTCCCAAATATAAAATTTTTAGCCTACTAAAATAGCCTAACACCCACATTATCAACATATAAGGACTACTTCCAAGAGGGGTTGGGCTAAAAAAAAAAAAAAAGAAAAGGACGAAGGCCTTGTTTGTTTTCAAAAGTAGAATGAAAGGGATTGATAGTAACGGGATTATTAGTGAGGGAATTAGTAAAATTGTGTTTATTTTGATGAATAGCTATTAGTATGAGAATTGTTAAATTATTTTTATATAAAATAATAAAATAAACAAAACTATGATTTTTATTTAACAAAAATACAAAACCATTAAACATTAATGTTTAAAAAAAAAAAAAAATTACAGTTGACTGGCCGAACGTCCCCGGACGACATCCGGCCGATCACTCTTTAAGCCGACGAACTATTTTACTAATACCATCTCCCCGTCTAGACTCATAATCCGAACCACTGAAACCTTTCATAGGCTGAAGAGACTACGAATCCGGAGTTCGAAAACCAAATCAAACATGAAATTGTTTCACTGTTCATCCATCACAGTCCACTCCGGACTGTGATGGCGGAAAACAAACGGGGCCAAAGTAAGGATTTTGGACTATTTTGGGAAAAGCCAAAAAAAGTCAAAAAATAACTTTTAACCATCTTCGCAAAACACTTCATACATTAATTAATTAAATTGTAAGATTGTTAGAATTTTATAAATCTCTCTCAATAATTCTGAGTAAATCTAAACATGATATATGATTCACAATCTAAAGGGTTTGATAATCTTGGGACAAATAATTCTATAAATGCCAATTTCATCAATTTTAGGATGTCCAAACAAACATAATTTCAAATTATATTATTTATTAAAAAAAAGTAGATTGATTTGATAATTATAATATTTCCATTTTAGTACATTTCTTTTTGAAAAAATAAATTAAAAAAAAAAAGAACATTGCTATATTCACTGAATTTAGACTCGTTTAAATTGTTCGAATTTGTGTATACTAGTTGTCCAGACAGACATTCAGTAAAATGCTAGTTGACACATCAATAGACAAGGGTGATAACTGCAATTGACAAGAGTGACGCTAGTCATTTAGACAGTCATCCCGCTTATATAATTTGGATACTTCACACAAGCTCAAATTGAGTGTATCAATCATTTTAAAAATAAAAATAAAAAATTTGCAATTTTGTTAATCTTACGTCACACGCCATGTCACCAAACACAACTTGCAACCCTACGGCATCAAAAGCTCGCCGACGTGGAAAGACTCGCGGTAAAATAAGAAGAGCTGAATCAACCATTTAAAAAAAAAAAAAAAAAAATTTGCAATTTTGTTAATCTTACGTCACACGCCAGTCACCAACACAACTTGCAACCCTACGGCATCAAAAGCTCGCCGACGTGGAAAGACTCGCGGTAAAATAAGAAGAGCTGGTTTGGAAAGTTGAGATTTTAGCCTCGTTTGGGAAGTGGTTAAAATAGTCAAAAAGTCAAAAATTAACTAAAACACATCACATCACCTATTTTTTTGTGTACATCTTTTCGTAAAAAGTCAAAAAGTTACTAAAATAACCTGCTCCCAAACCAAGCCTTTGGCTTCTTTTATTTTTATTTGACTAAAATAATTAAAAAAATAAAATAATTTTTTTAATTTAATAAAATAAAATATCACATTTAAATTTTAATTATTATATTTTTTCTCTGACAAAAAGTCAAAAAAAATTAAAAAATCATTTCTAAACGAGACTTTTTAGTCACAGTTTAAAATAGCGAAAACGTCAAAAAACCCACTTCCCAAACGAATCCTAAGTAGGTTTGGTTGCAGTTTTTTAAATTCAATATTTTAGAAATTAAATTATATATTTTTTATATTTTTTGTAAATATTTTTAAAATTTTGAACAATTTTTTACTTATTTAGATGGATTTTACTTAGATGTATTTAAATAGTAAAATATTTTTAAAAGATAATAAATATACAAAAATACGAAAAATATAATGGATTTTTGTTTTGTTTTTTTTTGTTTTGTTTTTGTTTTTGTTTTTGTTTTTGTATTTTTGGTATTTAGAGAATTTTATAAAGATTTTTTTTCATAAATATTATACTTTTTATGTATATTTATGTTAGGTGTATCTAAAAATTTTAAAATTTGCTTAAAGTATTAAAAAAAATCAGTGAATATATTTTTTTTTTTACAAAAAATGAAAAAGTAGAATTTTCTAAAAAATGAATTATGTAAACTAAAACCAAACAGAGTGATTATATTTTATTTATTTATTTATTTTAAAATTATTATTTAAATTCATATTTTAAGCACAATATCATTTGGCATTTGGTTAAAAAAAAAATTCATTTTTTATTTTTTATTTTTGTTTTTAGTAAAAAAATTTAGGGAGATTTTTTTTAAGATCCTTGATATTAAGATTTTATAGCATAAAAGACATCAAATATTTTCATGATGTCTAAGGTCCCTCAACATCGATCCAGAAAAATTTCAATCCTAAAGAAATTCTCTCCAGAGAAATTCTTTGGGTTCAAACCAGAAAAAATTAAAATTTCTCTGAGTACCAAAGAAATCCAAAGAAAATTACGGAGAGAAAAATTGTGTGGCTTCATCCTGAGAAAATTGTGCGTAGAAAAGTTGTGTAGCTTTATGTGGCTCCATCTAAAGAAAATTTGTGAATAAAGTCAGAGAAAATTTCTCTGACTTCACAAATTTCTGTGGCTCTATTTATAAAGAATTTTGCTAACTTTATGTAATATGTAAGCCAACAATACAATCTTTACTAACAAATCCACAAATTTCTTTGGTCCAAAACCAAAGGAGTTCTCTTCAAAACAAACAGATCAGAGAAATTCTCTAGATTGAAACCAAAGAAATTCTCTCTATTTGCAGTAAAGTTGTATTTTTATGAACAGACATTGGTGATCCTACATTGATCTAGGAAATCCTTACCTTGGATGTGTCTTCATGATAATGGTTTCATCCGTCCATTGTGGTGCTTGTGGTTGAGCTTGGTCCAGTTTGGTTGTTTCCTGGCTGGTTAAACTTACTGTAATGACCCGGAACTGTATGATTTGAGTTTCGGTAATTAATTATGTGTTAATATAATTTATTGAAGAATATCTGGTTGATTTAGAAAATATCTATTGATGCTACAACCGGGGTGAAATGGATGGTATAATGGGTTGAAAATGAAATTGAACACGTCTATGTGATCTGGGAATTTTTAGTGGCTTTTGAGAAAATAAATTGAAGATGAATTTAAATGCGATTAAGCTAGGTCTAGATTTGGCTCAAGTGTTATGTCACAAATCTATTTATAAGAACAAGGGCCTTGTTTGGCTCAAGTGTTATGGGCAATATGGTTTATTTGATGTATATACATATATTAATAGATAAGCCTACTTTGTTTTTTGTCTCACTTGACTCAAACTAAAAACAGAAAAATCTGACAGAGAGTCAGAGTGTTCAGGGAAAGAGAAGAAAAATGGAGAACAAAAGAAAGGAAAAGGGGGAAAATCAAGCTTCTTAAGTGATTAAGGTAAGGATTCTCGTTAAATTCTTGAAGTAGATTATTGATTCTTGCATGTTGAACTTAAGATCATGGTTTAGGATGGTTTGGTTCATGTTTATTTGGCTTAAAGGAGGTTCTTCCTCAAAACCTCCATGGAAGTTGAAAATGAAGCTTTTATATACATGTTCATGGGTTTGATCTTGTAAAAAAGATACATGTGGGTTTTGAATGGAAGTTTTGATGTTGATTTAAGATGAATTCAAGTATTTTGGGTTATGGAATTCATGTAATGAAATTGATTTTGTAAAGTAGAGAATGGAAGCTTGAAGAAGAACGAGTTTGGATTTTTGCATGGTCCGCTCGGCGGAGGAATCCCTTCGGCGTGAATATCGACCTCCCAATGATTAGTCGCTCGGCGGACAAAGTGGCGCTTCGGCGGGAAGGCTTATTTGAGAACTTTTGGAAGTTGTATACTTGATTTTATCATGTTAATTGTATCATTTAGCATCTTATGAGCATGAAATGAACATGAAATGAAGTAAAGAATGAATGTTATGGCATGAATTAAAGTGAAGGAAAGAAAGAGAGGCAAGAATGATTTCATGTATGATGGTAATGAATGTTAAGAAATGTTTTATAATGCTAATTGCAGGACAAACCTCGAAGACCGTCAACCGGTTTTGGAAACCTTGTGAGTAACATTTACGTAAAGTTATGTTATTATGAACTATGTTTAAAAGTGATGTGTTATGATATGATATGTTACGAAGGTGATTTTAAAGCGTGAGCGAATGTCCTAATTTGCAAATCTAGTATGGCATCCATAGATAGTTAGGTCATGGGTGCGACATGAACATGCAGGCTCATTATGTGATCAGTCATGGGTTAGGGCATGAAGATGAAGGCCCATGGCCAGTTACGAGATCTCGTGAGACCGTTAGACTGTTAAATTGATAGATTGGAATGAAAGGTTCTGTGGATTATGCCATTAATGACTATTGACTATTTATAACTGTATATATGAAATGTTGGAATTCGTTCACTAACCCTTTACTTTAATGTTACCCGCTGAGCTTTAGCTCATTGTTTGTAGTTATGTATTTATAGGTGAACATTCAGGAAGCCAAGCCTAGGCGGAGTCTCGAGCCGAGCCGCCGTTTTGAAGCCTAACTAGGAGTTTTGAGTGCCTCCGAACTAGGGTCAGGACTGGAAGGCCGTGAGAGAGTTTTGTCTTTTGTTATTTGTAGCGATTACTTATGTGATGTTCTGATCATATTATGTGAAATAGTGTGTAATTATCATTTTTGGCATGTATATAAAACTTGCTCATATAATAAATGTGACTCTTGGACTCTTTATATTTTGTATGTGCTTCCACGAGCCGTTTATTTATGTTTTGTCGATGAAGGCTGTGGTAATCTAGGATTCTTGGTCGGTCTCGTTAAAACTTTTGAGGCGAGTTTGGGCGTGACACTTACGGTGTGTGCTTTCGATTCATCTTTGCGAAGAGCCTCTTTCTCTAGATTTTCTAGAGAAAGAAAGTTCGATCATAGTGGTGAAAGTGTTGAGTTAAATCGTCGTCATGTTCTTGTTGTTGAAATGTTGTTGCTTTACTTAGCGGTTCTCTGGTGGACTTGTGTGTGTCTTTTTCTCCGACCTGGTGGTTTTGGTCTCAGATTAATGATGCTCTCCATGTCCAATTTGTTTGTATTGATGTCGAAGATGGTTATAGCGATCCGGGTTTTACTCCTTATTGTCTGATGATCCGGACTTGTTTCCGTAAGATGTTAGTAGTTGTTTATATCTTGTTTGCATCATTTCGTACTTTGTATTTGAGTTATAGGATGTGTTAGGTAGGTTTGTTACAGTGGGTTGAGCTTAGAAACCAAAAGTAGTTGCCAGATTTTTGCCTTCACGCCGGCGGAGCTTTCGGCGGGCTCTTCGTTATTGCTTTTCGCTCGAGCGGTGTTTTGACACTCGGCGTGATTTTCCATCTCCAGGATTTCCTTTGCGGTGTTAGGCGCTTCGGCGGGCGTTTTGGCGCTTCGAGTGTGAGTTCGAGTGTGTGTGACGCCGAGCAGTTACAGGAGTTGTATGTGACCGCTCAAGTGGGAGTTTTGGCCTTTCGGCGGAAATGCATGAGTGGCCTTCGGCGGGGTTTTCCACGTCGGCGGGGCTATTTTATATCAACTTGATTCCATTTTTGAATCACTTTTCAACATCTTTTCTCTCTCTTACTTTTTCGAAAAAGCCATTTGAGAGCTTCTCTCTCTAAAACTCAACTTCTCTCTAAGTATTGATCTAATATGAGTGATTTCCTCACCTTGGGCCTTTACAAAAGTTGTGTTAATCGTCGAAGGCTACATTTTGATCCGAACATATTGAGTTTTAGAGTACTTTGAGTTTCGTCATCTCCTTCCTTTGAGCTCCAAATTTGAGGTAGGGATATCCTACTCCTTCTCATGATCTTTGTCTTTGAATTTTAGCATTTTGATGAGTTGGGGATTGTTGGGTAATTTTGAGAAAGTTTGGGCCTTTGTGTAATTTTATAAAAATTGGGGTTTTATTTATATAAACTTATATGCATGTTCGGCATAGAGAAATGAGATCAATATTGGATTATTAGTGAAAATGGAACCTTAGGGTTGTGATGCTAATTATAGGAAATGCCCTAATCACATTGATAAATTAATTGGTATAATTAATTTGGAGAATAAAGAATTGAATTGAGAATGTTGGAATTGGTTGTGTATGGGATTAAAGGGTGTAGTTAGATTCATTCATCGCTCACCTAGTTGAAATGTTGATTCTATATCCATTTGGTGTATTTATTTTCGGTATAGAAATAATTGCTTTGGGCTATCGGTAGAGGATAGTCTTGATTGTTGTAGACAATGCATGATGATTAGGCAAACTAAAACTAATCGATTGAGTATGCTATCGAACATAGCGACTCGAATAATACATTAACTTTATGTATCGATTGATTGAATATGATCTATGTTTATATACATGTGTTGTGTGGGAGGAGATATGGGATGTACTCCACGGTTTAGGGGAAGATAGGGGATGGACCTCTAAACCGGATTTTGTGTGACATTGATACAACACTACAATGTGTATCAAGTGTTGATTATGGAAGTGTTCGAATTGATTTGATATAGCACTAAAATGTATATCGTTATCAATTGTGAGGTATAGAAGTGATTCTATGTTATGTGGATATAGCACCGAAATGTGTATCTTTCGTAAAGTGTGGAAATGGTTTATGGGTTATCGTCTGACATTAAAATGTGTATCCATCATGAATTTTGAAAGTGTTTTAAAGATGAGTCTTAATCTCATTAAGTTATTTGGCTAAGTGTTAAGCCTTGTTTTCAAACTCAAAATTGAAAAAGAAATGGGAAATGAAATGTAACATGGACTTAATGTCGTGAAACCGGAATGTGATATATGCGGATGTATCTGTGTTGACCATCTATCAACTGCTAATCTTTTAGTCATTGTTCATAGCTGGTTTAGTGCATCTCTACTGGGCTGTGGCTCACCTTTTATGGGACATTATTTTCAGGTACATGTAGCATGCCACCTCCAAGGACATAGCTTGGGAGGCTAGAGGCAGATAGACTTTTGTCTTTTGTTATCTTTTGGATGTATTACATGTAAATTCAAGCCAAGGACTTAATGTGTATTTGAGTTAGTACTCTCTTTTTTGTAACCAAGTGTTAACTTGGAAAGTTATGCTTAGTAGGGCATTTGCTTTTGTTGTTAACATGTAATACTCATTGTAATGAATTACTCTGATGAATAAAAGAATATCTCCCTTTTTTATCAATACATGTCTAAATTGATGAGTTTTAAATGTCTTTATTTTGAGAGCGTTACAGTAAGTCACTGGTGCTGGTTGCAGGGGTCCCCTCTATGATATTTTCTGCTCTAGTTTGTTCTCATTTGACGTTAGTTTCGTCAGCGTGATTGTGCGGTGTGTTGCTTCTCTAGACTGGTTTTCGTCGCTGGTGTGATTGTCAGATTATCCAGTGAGGAAGAAAACCAAACTTTGAAATCTCGAATTTAAAGATCAGTCTCTGCGTTCTTCTCTCCAGGAAAATCAGATATGGAGAGAGATATATGGAAATGTGTAAGGGACCTTAGACATTACAAAATAATATTTTGGATCTCTCTCATTACTAAAAATAGGAGAGAGACTTTAGACTATTTTTCCCAAAAATTTAGCATTTAAAAAAAAAATTATGTTTCAGATGTATCTAAGCTAGATCCATTTAAAAAAAAATAATATTCATAGAAAAAATCTTTTAAAAAATCATCAAATACAAAAAAATATGAAAAAATACAAAATTTCAGTATATTTTCATATACTTATATATTTATTAAATTTTAAAAATATTTTTTCACAAATATTTTATTTTTAGGTAAACTCCTAATATGTCATAATAGTTGGACTTAATTATTATTAAGTTTTATTGAAAATAAGTTATAGTAAAATTGTCGCTAATGATTTTTTTTGTTACAATTTTTATAAATTGTGTTTAAAATTTTCAATTAATGAGATTGTTTTGTCATGAGTTTACTCAAAGTTAAAAGTTAGTGATTTCTTTTGTGATGATTTTTTAAATTGTCGCTAAAATTTTTAATTAGTGATATTTTTTATTATAAAATTTTTAAACTGTCGCTAAAAGTCAATAATTAGTGACATTTTTTAATAGCATTTGATGAAAAAGTCTTTAGTTTTCATTGGACCTATTCGATAATTATTAGAATCTCTGGCGTAAATCTTCCTTTATTTTGTAGGTATATCTAAATTATGTGTATTTAAAAAGTAAATAATTTTATTTAAAATATTAAAAAATTCATTAAAAATAAAAAATAAAAAAAACTAAATTTTCAAAAAAGAAAAGAAAAGAAAAGGTGATTAGAGGGTGCAAGCTTTCGTTTGGGATATGAGTTGATTTTTTGACTATGTTAGTTTTGGGTTAAAAAATCTCGTTTGGGATAAAAAAAATTTGATTTTGATTTTGATTTTGATTTTTGTCAGATAAAAAAATAAAATAATTATTATTTGGATGTGATATTTTGTTTTATTTATCTTTTTGTGACTAAAATAGCCCATATTATTTTTGCCAAACATAGCCTTAAGCCTAATTTGGGAACTCAGTTAGAAATCAATTTTGACTTTTAAACTATTTTGCCTCAGTTTGGGAAGTGGGTTGTCTTTTTAGTTTTTTTTACTTTTTTGACTATTTTAACCTGGGCTAAAAAGCTTGGTTTGAGAAGGACTTTTTGATTTTTTAAACTTTTTTTATGAAAAAATAATATAATAATTATGAGTTAGATGTAATGTTTTATTTTATTTTATTTTTTATAACTAAAATAGTCATTTTAACCATTCCCAAACAATGCCTTTAAGTCACACATCTCTTTATTTTTTTACTTATTTAAAAAAAAAAAAAAAAAAACTAAAATAACTGAACGGTGGATTGATTGAGTGAGGGAATTCGTACAAGGATTCGACGTACGAAGTTATTCATTACCGCTTGGACCACCGATGAAAAAACGGTTTCAGCATTACATACACACACATTGGATTCTACTACTGTGTTTCGAACTTCTTTTTTATAATCCAAATCATTTATATTTTAGGATTGTAAAATCATGTAAAATTATATGTATGTGTAGTTGTCCTTGTCGGCAAGCAAAAGTTGAGCCGAGAGAGAGAGAGAGAGAGATGCCTTTACCTTTCTCGTAGATATGATTCCCCGAGCTCTGAGCAATGGTCGGCTAGGGTTTCTTTTTCAAAATTTTAAATCTTTTTGAAGATTTAAATAGTTAGATAATTGAAGATCACGCTGAGAAAGTTTACAGTTTCGGTTCAGTTATCGTTCCATTGACGCGACTGTCAAAAGCTTATCGTTAAAGCAATCTCTCTCTCTCTCTCTCTCTCTATACATTTATGGGTTTTGATATTGATTAATTCAAATGTATCACTTGTTCTTCTGTTTCTGATTGTAATTCTGATTCAATCGACTCTATATTCGTATATATACATTGTATTATATTACACTGAATCTTCTGATTCAAGCAAAGTTTCAGTGTTCAGATTCTAATCTCTGCTGAAACCCTTTTTCAAAAATTTATTCTAACACCCAAACTGGGTTGATATCGTCATTCTTGTCACTCTATAATGGAGATTTGAGCTTATCATTGGATATTCAAATATACATAACGAAATGTCGGAAGTTACAGGTTCGAAATCTTGGCGAGAAGAGCTCATGAGCTTGGTGGACGATACAGGGATAAGATACAGTACTGGTGATGCAATTGGGTTTTCAAGCCCTGTTTTTGAGACCAAAAGGTCCCATTTTGGTGAGGTGGAGGGGGAATCGGAGAGCTTCAAGGATCAGGTGAAAGGGTTTGCGAAAGCTTGGGGAGAAATAGTTTTCGAATTGGGGAAAGGTTGTAAGGATATAGTGCAACAGAACTATTTGACCGATGATTCATATATTGTGCAAAAAATGAGAGGACCCATGGCAAAGGTTTCTGGTGGATTAAGTTTTTTGAATGAGTATCTTCCGGAAGATCGTGATCCGGTTCACTCGTGGTCGGTCATATTTTTCGTCTTCCTCCTTGCATTTGCAGGTAATTTTGTTTAGTATTAGTTCTGGTTCATGTGGAACAAACCTGTTGAAATGTGAAAAATATAGCATCTTTGTGGTTGTCCTGTAATACTTGTTTTTTGAATTTGATTTGATTCTTGATAGCATCTTTGTGTTTGTCCTGTGATATATTGGGGGAACTTGTGCTATTTTTTTTATCTTATCAAGTTTGCAATTTGAATTTATGCTCTTATTTTATTGTATTATTTAATTGTTTTGTTTATGTGCTAGAAGAGGGTTCTCTATATTGTTTGCTGTTTCTCATATTTCTATTTTTGCCTTAGTGGGTTATTGTTTGAGGTTCGTCTTTGCCTCCTTGGGGTTCACAAATGCAATATCCCCATGCTAAGTTTCACTTGAGTTGCTGATTCGATGTCAATGAGTTAACTCGTTCTATATTTTTAAAAGGCTTAGCACCCATGGATACATCTTTAATGGAAAAACTAACCCCATCTGGATACATTTCATGGATAAATACTGCGGCCATTTACACTTATGATAGGATCAATGTGTTTCATATGTAATTGCTGTTGGTCTAGGTAAAAGAATATTTAGCTCTTTGCTAGCATTTTATTTTCTGTGTATTTTTGTATATGTTGCATATAGAAACCATGTTAGTTTGTTAGCTGATGGAGGTTCATAAACTGAGACATTGCTAAACTTCTTGCTGTGGGCAAAATTCTAAAAGCGATTCTGCGTCGCCAGAACGATGGCGCATTGCTTGATTGGGTGTAAAAGCCGTAGTATAACGGTTGTGGTAATCGGAACTGTGAATTTTTTGATCTTTCGCACAATTTGAAACAAACTTACCGATGCACATATTTTTTTCCATGATCATATTTATTGGGTTAAAAATAAATATTGATCAATTTTATAAATTTTAAGTATGATCAATATATTTCATATTTTTAAATTACTATAAACTGAGTTTTTTCATTTTATTTTAATAATTAATGACTTTATATTATATATAAAAATCAATCACTAACTATTATATATAAGATAAACAATGACAAAAGTAAGAGAATAAATAAGAGCCTAAATATATATATATACATATTTTAACTAACCCAAATAGATAATGACCACACTCATTATTATTATTATTTTCAAACAATATATAAATAGATACACACAAACAAAATGGTTGAGTGATAGCTGCTGAATAGAATAATATAGGTCTTACAGCTGCAACAAATCAATAACATGTTCTTCATCTTCTCGCTTCTCTCTCTCTATCTCTTGCTCCTCCATTTTCTCTCTTTATCTTCCCTCTTCTCTCTATCCCTCTTCCCCCATTTTCAGCTTGTTTTTGTGTGTTTTTTAGAAAGAAACAGTTTGGAATCGTTATGTAACAGTGCGTAACAGGCCGTTACGGCTGTTACAGCACCGTTACGGCTGCTATGGTAACCGCTACGGCCAACACACCTGTGAATCTCAATCACATTGCAAAAGCGGCCGTAACGGGTGGCAGTAACCGCCAAAACCGTTACGTAACGGCGTTACGTAACGAATGTGGCCGCTTTTTAAAACCTTGGCTGTGGGTAATTGTGAATGCCTCCAATTGAATACTGCATTGCTGGTACTAACATTAGGTTGGGCCTGTTGAAGTCACGTATAACCAGTTACTTGCTGGCTCTCTTTTCAAGAGGCATTTTACACATCACACATCCTCTTTCTATCCAAGATGCACAACAATGCTTAAATTCTAATTTCCAACATATATATTTTGAGAGTAGTGCTATACAAACAAAAAATCTATATAGAATTTTGATCCAGAATGATGTGGCAGCCCTTGGATTCTATCACTTTAAAAGAAAGGCCCATTAATGCGACTTCAAGATTGTCATTGTCACATCATTTTAGTATAAAATTCTATATATATATACATATTTTCTATTTGTAGATCACTTTCCATATTTTTAAAGTTGGTGAACTAAAAGCAATAGATAATGATAAGAATGCTGGAGCTTATACAGTTGCCATACCATGTTAACTAACTGTCAAAGTTTACCATGGCTTTCAGCTCAAGCTTATGCAAGCTCCACTTTAAATTACCTACAAGTAATAATGCTGAAGTTGCAAACATATTTCATCATTCTATGTGGCGAAATTGTATCTGTATTTGTTCCTTGGAAGATTTTTACCTTTGATCGCATAATGCGTTTGTCTTTGTTGTTGTTGTTGTTGTTGGTTTATGAGTATAGCATATCGTTGCTTGATTAGAGTCTTTCATCTTTTCTACTTTATATTTCTTCCTACTTTTATTTATTTATTTAATTTGACAAATTTTCATGTGCAGTACTGAATGTAAATAATAAACACGATAGCTGGGTCTCACCGGTGAAGAAAGTGTACATCCATCCTCCTAGTGCTACACGCATACTACTTCCGGATGGTAGTCAAATGGCATATCGTGAGCAAGGTGTTCCAAGTGACAGAGCTAGATATTCCTTGATTGCACCACATGGTTTTCTATCCACCAGGCTTGCAGGTAGACAGCTTCTAAAAATGTTGAATGCATTTGGGAAATGAGACTAACGAGTCTAATGCATGTTCTTGGTAAAATTGCTGCAGAACTGACTCTGTAATACATTTTGTTCTCTAAATATATTTTTCTACAAAAGGTATACCAGGAGTTAAAAGTCACTGCTGGAAGAGTTTGGCATTCGTTTGGTAACTTATGATCTTCCTGGTTTTGGGGAGAGCGACCCTCATCGAAGAGGAACCTCAATTCATCGGCTCTGGATATGATACACTTGGCAAATGCTGTTGGATTACATGAGAAATTTTGGGTGTTGGGGTTTTCGAGTGGAGCCATGCATGCTTGGGCTGCGCTCAAATTCATTCCCGATCGGATTGCAGGTAAACTAACCTTTTCTTTGCCAAATCTATTAAAAACATGTCATAACCATATTGCTTATTGTCAGCTTGGTTAGTTCCCAGTGGTTCATATCTTCAATAGGCTACAGGGTATGAGGACCTTAGTATCACACATCCGAAATTGAAAAATCATTAATTTTCTCTAGACAATGAAAATGGGTAAAATGTGACCAAATCATTCTCATGACACGGAGCAGCTAGAAAATCACATGATGGGGGAAATGAGATAAAATAATGATGTCTTCTCATACCAGTAGGTGAAAAAAGAAGGGAACAAAGGTAAAAAGAAAAAGAAGCATAATAGTCAGGGAATAGTCTTCTTTTATGGCTAATCTTGTTTAAGAATGTGTATAATCTGGTTGTTGGAAATTATGGCAATGAACTAGTGTCCTCATATTTTGTTGAAGTCTACGATTTGATAATTTAATTGGGTTACAAGCCTTTTTTTTTTTGAGCATGATGCTTATTTTGATGATAAAGTAATTATTGTTACAGTTACAGCCCCCTCCAAAAAAAAAAATGTGAAAAAGAAAGAAGTAATACTCTGACATTTGGTCATCATTCCCTAACTTCCACTGTTGATTTATGTTCTTGTTCTCCTGAAAAATTGTCTGTATCAATATCTATCAAGATCCTTAAGAACTCTAATGACCTATAATCTTGTATGAATTTGTTTGTGCTGTATCCATGGCTGTTTTGCAGGTGCAGCCATGTTTGCTCCAATGGTTAATCCATATGAATCAAGCATGACTAAGGAAGAGATGTCCAGAACTTGGGAAAAGTGGGTGCGAAGGAGGAAACTGATGTACTATTTAGCTCGAAGATTTCCTAAATTTCTCAGTTACTTCTATGGCCGAAGTTTCCTATCTGGAAAGCATGGTCAGATTGAGAAGTGGCTGTCTTTGTCATTGGGGAAAAAGGTGAGTTCATTTCCATCTTGAATCACTGTAAGAGGATACATGTATGTATGGGCCTGACAATTTGTTTTTTGTATTTCTTAGTTCTAAAATTATATTTTGTATGAGTTGTGTCAGCATCAAAGTCAGCTAAAAAATCAAGTTGTAAAGATGATTAGTTAACTAATTGATTATATTGAAGAATAAGGCTAAAATCTGTTCTAGCTCCATCAGAATAATTACTTGTAAGCGAGGAAACCCGCTTTTATTATGTATCTTCATTCAACATATTGGCAAATTAAACTAGAATCTAAATATTTCTTTGCTGTAAAGTTTGTTGATTCTTGTAGGTGTAAAGGAAACTAATTATATTAATTGGTAAATATTTATTGTACACTTGCTTGAAGTTCTACTTTGATGGGAAGCATATGCATTGTACTTGATTAACTACCAATTCATCTAAACCAACTGTTGCCACAGAATTGATCTTTTGAGTGCAAAGATCTACTTTTTATTCTTTTGTGAGTTAACTATTTGGGAATAAGATGTGATATGTAATTATACGGTTGTGCTACATGACCCCACTTATTATACAAATTACAAATACCAAAAAACATTTTAAATTGTGTCACATCATCAATTGGTATACTAATTTGTGCATATAGCGTTGTTCGTAATTATAAGCTATGATTGAAAAGTAGTATTCTATCTTTGACATAACTTACATTCAATCTTTGATTTATTCAGGATAAAGCTCTCACTGAAGGAACAAAATTTGAAGAATTTTGGCAGAGGGATGTTGAGGAGTCAATCCGTCAGTTAAATATGAAACCATTCATAGAGGAAGCCGTGCTACAGGTTTCCCATTGGAGTTTCAAACTGGCAGATCTTCAGGTGCAGAAGAAGTGCCCCGGAAAAGGTTTTCTCCCTTGGTTCAAGTTCATTTATAGTCAGGAGGAATGCGAATTGACGGGATTTCTTGGCCCAGTTCACATATGGCAGGTTTGCAGGCCTTGATTTTGTTTTGTTTGTGCAGTTTTGTTTTATTATGTTAATTGATTAGATATTTGATCTTGATTTCCTGAATTTTGTCCATGCTAAACAGGGAACGGATGACCAGGTAGTCCCACCATCAATGACTGATTATGTGGCTCGGGTTTTTACCTGGTGCAGCGGTGCATAAACTCCCAGATGAGGGTCACTTCTCCTACTTTTTTCTGCGATGAATGCCATCAACAAATATTCTCTACGCTATTTGGAAAACCAAAAGGTCCAGTTGAAAGCACAGACCAACCTCAATTGGAAGCTGATGCAGAACAGTTGTGGCCTCAAACTGATAGTTAATTCTATGCTGTAGTTTCTTGAATGACAATGTAAATTCCACGAGTTTGCTCCTTTTCTCAATGGAGCATGAAAGGCCAGATATCAATCAAATTGTTGGTTTCTTCAGGATTTTGTTGAAACTCCTCAGGTTTCCAAGACATGTTGAGAAGCAAGAAGGCGGACAATCTTACCACTGTTTTTCTTTTATGTTTTTTCTTTGTAATGTGGATCGTCGTCATCCTATGTTGTCGTGACACTTTATCAATTTTCTTTGTTCACCTGACTTGGTTCTTTCTATCATACTACTGTTTGCTTTTTTGTAAGTATTAATAGTTCCCATTTCTGAAGTAGAACTAGTCAAAACATAATTTGACCTAATTATCTTGGTATTTCTAGATGTTTTTGAAGATTTGGCATCAACTGAAGTTTGTCTATTTGTTCAAACAAGGATTGTTCTTGATGGGTCTTGCGCGGCACTAAAAATAAACACTAAATTATATTAAATTCCTTAGAATAATGGTAAGTTCAAGTATCGATTCACGAGGACAAATGCGAAATTAAATTAATTTAATTGCTAAATTTTTAAATTAAGTTTGATAAAAGAGATGACTGTTTATAAACTAATGATAATTGAAATACTAACAAATTTAACTAGCAATTAAAAATAGAATTGTGATTATTGATTTTGGAAAAAACTTAGGGTAATGAATTTACCACTAGTTATGTAAATAAGGTTTCAATTTGAAAATCAATTATGTTACGGTTCAAATTAAATAATACTTCGCAACTACAAGTTCGAAGCATTGATTAAGAGAAGTATTACATTCAATGTATGGGCACGAATCATCTCAAGTAGCTCGAGTCGTTCGTTCTAAACTAAGGTAGCAAAACGACTCGTCTCTTGTAGTATGGCTCATCTCAGACCTTGAATATGAAAGAATAAAAAATCATTGCATGGAAAGCATTCAACAATCACAAAGAGTAGAATACTTGAAAAATAATGAAAATATATATAAAAACTTTTAAATACCATACAACTTGTTCAAACTATTACATAATCAAAAAAAAAAAAAAAAAAAAAACCCTATTTATTTGGTTAGGGTTTCATCAAAACCCTAGAAATAGAAGCCTAGCCACTCATGTAGGAATGAGAAGAGGTGGAAGAAGATGAAACCCTCCACTTAAAGATGTTCTTGAAGCTTGAAAATCCTCTCTCCAAACCCTAGCACCTCCTATTTTTTTGGAATTTTGAATCCTAATTCAAATTTTTGCCTTTTATTCCCAATGTAACAAACTTGAAATTCCGTGCACACAACCCTAGGTGGGCCGAGCTCATACTTTCGCTCCAAGCGTTGGTGGGCAGACGTGGATGAGGTGGCGGGCGAAATTTTCACTACTCGCCAGAGAATCTACGTTATGCAACTTTTGCTTGAATTTATGTGACATTCGCCAAATCTGTACAAGTGCACAAAACACATCATCTCCATCAAATAAACAAAATTCAAAAATTATAAATGTAACTTAAGCGGTCTCAATGTGGTATCTTTTTACATCAGTTCTTCTCAGGGTTGCTAGTTTGTTTGTTTAGCAAGAAAGCACTAGCATTAGCAAGATAATGGTAGAAAAGTGCAAAAGAAAATAAAGATTTTTTTTCAACCAGTTAGAATCAGTTGTAGTAGCACGAGTCATTCATTCTAAATTAGGATAGCAAAATGACTCATCCTTCGTAGTATGGCTCATCTCATACCTTGAATATGAAAAAATAAAAAACCATTGCATGGAAAGCATTCAACAATCACAGAAAGTAGAATACTTGAAAAAATAATGAAAAATATATATAAAAACTTCTTAAATACCATACAACTTATTCAAACCATTGCATAATCAAAACCAAAAAGAAAACTCTATTTACTTGGTTAGGGTTTCATTAAAACCCTAGAAATAGAAATCTAGCCACTCATGGAGGAATAAGAAGAGGTGGAAGAAGATGAAACCCCCCATGAAAGATGTTCTTGAAACTTGAAAATCCCTCTCTCCAAACCCTAGCCCCTCCTGTCTTTTTGGAATTTTGATCCTAATCCAACTTTTTGCCTTTTATTCGATGAGAACAAACTTGAAATTTCGTGCACACAACCCTAGGTGGGCGGCTCGGCCATACTTTCTACTCGGCGATGGTGGGCCGACGTGGGTGAAGTGGCGGGTTGAAATTTTCACTACTTGCACGGAGAATCTACTTTTGTGCCACTTTTTGCTTGAATTTATTACTGTCCAATCTGCACAAGTGCACAAAACACATCATCTCCACCAAATAAACAAAATTCGAAACTATAAATGTAACCATGGCCTCAATGTGGTACCTTTGGCCTACATTAGTTCTTCTTAGGGTTGCTTATTTGTTTGTTTAGCAAGAAAACGCTAGCTTTAGCAAGATAGTGGTAGAAAGTGCGAAGAAATAAAGATTCTTTTTCAATCAGTTAAAATTGGTTGTAGTATTTCATTTTGTGCTGATTTGGTAGGACTGACAAAGGGTGCAAAATTTGTGTTAAATGTATTGAATGGTAAGTATGAGTATGTGGAGGTATAGAATTACGCAATTTTCAATTTTATGAGGATTATTGAACACAACATGATCTCAAGTGCTTTACCGGAAGCAGCTTTCATAGAACTATTCACATCACTAGGACATATTTGAACCATTTTTGCTCAATATCTACTTCATTATTCGAATAACAAGGTTAGTTATGTTTGCTAGTAGACACACAAGTTACCAAGCCGCTAGTGCAAAATAAAATATTTCATTATTCATATGATTTAGATAAGCCTGTTAACACAAACAAGTCAAATAGCAAAAGTGCCTCTCACGTTCAATGAACTCAAATGGATAGAAATATTGTGATTTCCGAGTAGTGTACAACTCTGTTGGGTCTAAAAGAATTGATGAAACAAAATAGACCTAAAATTTTCAACATGATATGACAAAAATATTTCAGGACAATGAGGAAATGATATCTGTTTAATTGCCCGCTTGAAAATCATCTTCCCAAACTTTAAATGAAGCAGGTTTTAACGTGTCAGAATGCAGAGCCATTCGCCTTGGTCTTTCCAAGCATCATATCTTTTGCTTCGTTGATTTTAGAAGCAAGGTAGTGGCTACCACCAGCGTCGGGATGGTTTGCCACCATCACTCTTCTATGTGCTTCCTAATCTTATCCGCTGGAGTACTTTCCCTGCAGATGAGAAACCAATGGAAAATATCAGGCATAAAGAGCATGAACAAGAGCTAATATGTCACATAGGTGATTGCAAGTCCCTTATTTGTTCTTAATTTTAAACAATGACCTAAATATTTTGCCTATATTATAAAATTCCTCAACTTAACAAGAAGATTGCAAGGCACCCCCTCTCAATTACTCACTTAAACACACTCACATTTTTTATATCCAAATTTTTGTCCTTCAAGGATCAAACACTTGGACATGCACCAGTTGTTTCACCAACATCCCTCCCACTCCATTCTCTATTTTCTGTTCTTGTTTGTATCACCCCACAGGTCGGGTGGTGGAGGGAAAATTATCATGAACATAACATTTCATGCAGATAACAGAGAGAATAAATATCCAATCTAGAAAAGGGGGTGATGGGATAAGTTAATTCCATAACTCGATAGAGAGGTAACAAGGGTACCTGACACCGAGAATAAGAGCTGCTTCTCTTTTTTGTCATCGTGAGGCTGGAATCCACCTTCATAAAATTCGCATTCTAGGCGGTCTGCTTTGAATGCTTGCTGCCTGTATGCTATATCTGCCAGCATAAGCAGCAGCTGCTACAGCAAGTCCTGCCAGCAATGGTGTACTCTGGTGCAAATTTTCAGGTTTAAAACATTATTAGTTTAAGGAATGGGTTATCACCACACCACTAAATAGTTATCAAGAAAATCAGTCATTGTTCTCGGCTCTAAATCATCATCAACAAGCCATCTGTATTTCCAATAACATTTAATACCGATGAACTGTACAAAAAAGCAATGTGACATTGGTTATACTTTGAGTAACCTCTTTCTTTCCTTTATGAATGTAGTTGTTTTACATGTCTGCCTACACTAGCTATCTTTGATCATGCAATTGCAGAGATTAAGCACTCAGATAAAGCATTATCTAGAGGTTTCCTTACTTACCTAAAACTTACTTTGAGGAGTGATAACAAGATGATAAAACATGGTTCTTTTTGTTTTTCTCTTTCTTTTTAATATACAATGCATACAATGAATCAAAGGAAAGAAGGGGCAGTTAAAGAGAAGAGGCTGAGTGACAATGCAAAACTAGAAGCCAGTCATATTCTTCCTTAAATCATCAGCGCAAATATTAGTGAAACAAACTAATTTACTGTTATATGAAAGAGAACAGGTTAGGATAGTTTGGTCAATGGTAAGGAAGAGTGATAGGATTACGGTAAATAGAGATGCAAGGGGAGGAAAATACCTAAAATGACACAGGATGCGATAGTGAAAATGGATATGAATTTACTTAATTTAACTGAGCATATTAGTCCATGGTAAAGCTTAATGGCAGAAAGTTATTCATGTTTGTTTGTTGCATAATCACTAAAACCATCAAACCCATTTCAAGGGTCCAAAAGCACAATAATAATCATCTCTAGCTTAGAAATCTATTTCTAATCTGTGATTGGTATTAATACATATATACATACAAACAAAAAATCGCTTTTTTCTCAAAAATTTGAACTTCACAACAGACCATGAAAACCCAGAACAAAACCTTCAAAAATATTTAGAATTAAACATATGTATAAAAAAAAAAAGAAAATGTATAAGTCGAACCCTAAAGTTTCGCAATCTTAAGAATACCAGAAAACCCTAAACCGAGAATCGAGTGTAACATCACAATTCACAACGAAGAAACAGAAAAACAGATTAATGAATTAGAACTGACCATTTCTGGGAGAGGATGAACATGGACATTCACGCACGGCCTTGCTGTTGTTAGAAAGTTGTAAGTTTAGATTTTTATGCGCCGACACTGACCTCCGATGCAGTTAGGGCTTCGCTGCAAAAAAATAAAAAAAATAAAAAATGGCTACTTTGCTACAGAAAAATGTATAGCAAAATGTTTGAGGGTCACAAAATCAGGATGAATTCATTGAAATCAGCAATTTATTGTCAGCTTGATGTTATTTCGTTGTCCAAAACAACGCAAAAATAACGGATTGTGACAAGCCACCATTCGAACCATCAATTGTGATTTGGCGGGTGGTTTAACGGTCATTGCTTAATTCAGTCGTAACCGTTCTTATTTTATATGTGTATGTTCTAAAAGAAATAAATAAAAGTTACATAAATATTTTTAAGATTTAATTCAAATAACAATTAAATTCTCCTCTCCCAAATTAGAAGTGATAAACGACCCGAGTAAATTATCTGTTTGGTTGTTGAGGCCCTTTGTGGCAAGTGATATGTAATCGTATCTTAAATGTGGTAAGTGAAAGGTTTGAAGTTCGAACTCAAAGATTAGTAATAGTTCGTTTGATTTGGTAACTTAATTTTACTAATATACTAATATTTTATATTTGAAAAGAAAAAAAACTGTTTAAGTTTGCTTTGTTAAATTATAGAGTCAATTTCAAATAAATTTGTTTAGTTTAGAATTTTATATAATTTTAAGTTTATTCAATGGAGTTAAATAAATAATTAATTGTTCAAATTTCATTTAAAAATTTTAACAAATTCAAAAGGTGTTTAGAATTAACTTATTTACTTAATAAATGAGTTGAATGAGTTTTTAAGTCGAGTTCAAATTATTTAATCTTTGCTTATCACTTCTAAATGAGATAATTATTATTTTTGTTACATAATTTTTAGTACTAATATTAATTATCAAATAAAATTACATGATTTGAAAAATTAATTCCAAAACCAAAACTCATGACTTCATATATTAACTTCCGAATAAAGATAAAAATATAGCCAAACAATATATTTTGCTCGAAGTTAATTTTAAATTATATAATTTTATTCAATAATTAATATCAAAATCCAAAAAAAATATAACCTTTGAAAAAAAAATAATATGAGAAATAAAATTCATTCTTTTACTGTCACCACCACAACTCACCTCTTAAATATCACAATCACAGACAGCCCACTAATAGCTTACCCACACACAATTGCCTTTCCACCATCTTTACTCTTATTGATTAATTCATGTCTTTTAGACATTAATAATTATTGTTTTGAGAGATAGGAGCAAAAATAGCACTCATTAGAAAAAATAGTGAGGGATTAGAAATTTTTATTTTTTTATTTTATATATTGGGATTTTTTTAAAAAAATATTAATGTTTAATTTTATATTTTATATTTGTTTTATTATAAATTATATATACATACAGATGATGTGCTATAAATGTATTAGTGTAAGACTAGAAAATGAAATTCACTAAATCCAAATTAAATCGTTAAAATTTGATATCTAGATTTAGTTTAATAATAATACTAGTTTTACACAAAATGGAGTATATATAACCATTTATAACTCCGTCATTTTCAAAATTTGATAGTCAAATTGGTGGGTATTGGTGTTTACTCATTTCTTTAATATTCTTTAAAATAAAAATAACTTACAATGTTTAAATTTTAAATTTGTGAAATAAAAAATTTCTTTCGGTTTTCTTTTTGGTACATTGAGAGAGAGAATATTTCGAATGAAATACTCATATAACTGGCTGAATCCCAGTTCATTTTTTTTTTTTTTTTTTTGGTTTGTTTTAATCTTTTCCAAAATCACTTCACAAAATGAAATATCCAAACACAGCCTAACAGAAGTTTTATGAGGCAGGTCTTCTCCCACTTTCTGCTTAGCAAGCCATGGCAGAGAAAACTGAAGTATCTCACATCACAACTATCTTTAAAATGATTGTATTGCAAGAAAAATAATGAGAAAAAGAAAGGAACAATAAGTGGATTTATTACATCGAAGGTATAGAAGTGTAACAGAATCACATTCTTCACAAAATAATCAAAGCTGGAAAGCTGTTTTTTGTCTGAAATCATTCACATTCTTAAAAATGAGAAAAGAAAGAGAGAGAGGAAATCTCCCACAGCAGGACTCACCCTAGGGGGGATTGATTTCACCCCAAAAACCAACAACCTCAAAAGCACCATAAATAAAAATAAAAATGATTAACATAGAAGTAATAATTCACAAACCAAATGATCTATCTTTTTAATCTTCAATCTTCACTTGATAACCTCTTGAGTCCGCTATAAATTATTTTCCATGCTCCTTCATCAGAAACAACTGACTGGCCAGTTCTGTTATGAACACATAAACCAAATATAGAAATAGAAACACAGAATAAGTGATATTTGTGATTAATTTCTGTGTTCCTAGACTTGTATTATTGACTAACCCACCATTTGTCACATTTTTCTGCAATGGAACTGACTTCACCTTTGGTAGGCCTGAATGCCGCCTTTGGCAGCCTAGCGGGTGAAGCCATGGAATGACAACTTCTTTGTAGTAGGTCTCTGGCTGATTCCTTCTGCAGCGGTGTCCCATTCTCCAAACTCCAACGTGAGCCTTGCATCCGCGGACTTAGCTTTCACGGACTTCAACAAGTGGGTGCCAAGTGAAACTTGAACTCCCCAGAGAGCTCACTAAGCCTCATCATCCTCACTGATGACCCTGCAATGCTGTGCCCTATTCTTCTCTAACTGCACACTGAACACGCTTCCATCAGAACCTGGGCTAAACACGCCCTTTTGGGCTTTAAGGCTCAATTTCCTTGATACCATTGAAGATGCTGACTTGATGGAGGAGTTGAAGGAACGGTGGCTAGGATTTGACGATTTGGCTTTTGGTGGAAGTCTGGGAAGGTTTGTCAGAGTTGAGTTGATGACGAGCATAAGCCTTGGTGATTTCTCCTCCAGCTAAGGTTGAGGCTGGCACTCTTGTATTAATGGATAATTGGTCGTTATTGAGTTCTTCTCAGTTGTACTTTGAGTCTCCCATGGACAGGCTTCCATCCATCGGGTTCTAGCTCAACTCCAACCCCAGTGAGGATTATTCGGGTCCATGAACATTAGTGTTGCAGATCTTGTCGAGACTTCTTCCAGTTTTGCTGCTTATTTCAAATTTGGGAAACTAGATCAAACGCTTCAGAAATTCTTTAAACTAAATAAAATAGCATGCAATTTTTGGAATGTGAATCGACAACTAACATTGTAGGTCTAAACATTTGCAACGCTTTCAGTTTCATCTCTTATGTTTGTGCTTACGACATCCACAAATTCATGCAAATGAGAGTTAAAGTCCAAAACCTCTTCATATTTCCAAACCAACATTTCTTTTATTTTTTTGGGTAATAATCTGAATCTCGAATAAGACTATATATCTCTTTCAACAATGTTGATGTTCATCAGAATATTGATTGAATCTTCTTAATGTTTGACAACAATGGATTTAATAAGTATGACCTACCATGTTCAAGATCTTTGATGGATTTTTTTAGATTTATGGTATTTTTTTTTTTGTTGTTTACACTGGCGTATTATTGAAAACTAAAAATTCAATTTATGGGAAGTGAAGTCACTTTCCTCATTATGATATTAAATGAAATCCAAAACTTAACCATTCTGTATCTACAGATGATTGAGTTGAGCAAGTTATTGCAACCACTGGCGCTATCAGTATAATTTGATTGGATAGACCAACTTAAAATACAAAAGATGAAATGGACAATTTACTATTTTTTTATTTGTTCATTTTTTTTTTTAAATAAAACTTTTGTTTGACTATCTGATCACAAACAGCATGGCATGTGCTGTTCACTTGTATACTGTCAACATGCAGGAACCATATATCTAGCTTTTATAAAGATGCTCAAAAACATGAGGACTGATTTAAATATATATTTTTTCGTCGAAAACAGTCAGGATGTGACTTCAAGAATTAAGAAAAAAAGGAAAGGACTTAAAAAATGATAAGTTAAGAGAGAGAATTTTAAATTATATACAAGTGAAAAAAGCATGTAGAAAGGACAAGCAAATAGGGCATCATTGTTATGGTGGTTAACAAGGTAGAGCACCTGAGGGGTTTACCCAAAATTGAGAAAATATGTAAAACCATGGAGGCCAAAAGATATATAGAGTTACTGTTTGTATGGTCACAGGCTGTGTTGTAGAGACATAGGAAGCTTTTATTGTGCCAGGATTTTGATCCTCAATTTGTTTTATAGAGAACAAGCCAGTAAAAAAATTGAGCTATCAACATTGTTTAGCAATGGTTCTAAATTTATATGAACATGGTCTTCCTTTAGCTTATGCCAAAAGTCTGGGGCAACCAGGAAGGCACTTCGCTTGTCTATATACTTAATGGCAGTGGGTTGCAGAAGAAATTAGAAAAAGTCCAAACATGATTTTTTATTTAATACAAGAAACGCTTTCTGCCGTGCCAAAAGCTAGAAAATACTAAAAACACATTACCTGATGAGAGAAAGAATAAGCCAGTGCTGCGCTCTCTCTGATGGCTGCCCTTCATACTTTTGCATAAGTAAGTTTGTTTCAATCTGTTCTTTTGATTGTAGACTGTCATCCCATTCCCTCCCATCTGCTTACAACATTAAACCAATCAATTTGTTCAGATGAAGGCACAAAAGTGAAGAACTAATAAAGAGCAATTTGTTTTTGATAAAGTACAGAACAAAATTAGCAATACTTAGGCTATGTTTGTTTCAGCTGACCTGATCAGTTGATTAGCATTCCCATGACTAATAGTTTGTGACGCCAATTTTGAATGGGTACATCCTATATTTGATTGAGTTAGGATTATAAGGAGGATTAACAAAATATTATCCAACCAATGTTTGTTTAAAGGGATTAGAAGCGATAGGACACATGATACAAGGGGATATTATTCAACATATTAACCATAATACTCTATTATGGTCATTTGATAAATTAATTCAGACTTTGACTTAGTCCCTCCAATTTATATTATAATTCTATGGATTGAAGAACGCACTGATGTGGACACCATGTCCCGGGATTACTGCTGGTCCCAGACTTTAATTTTAACCAAACATCGGATTAATAATTCTTGGTTAGAATTAGCTAGTCCAATCCCCATACATGTCCTAAACAAATAGATGGTTTTATTATTGTTTGGTTCTTGACTAAATAGGGATTTTTATGAAGTAAAGGAAAATGGATTCGCCTTCTCCCACATATCCCTGTACTCAATCTAAGATCCAAACACAACGTTGAGCTTGCGTTTTATTGGAAAGTCTTTGTGAAGATAACTCAAATAAGAAACTGCTTCAAAACTGGAAAAATTCAGTATGCAATGCTCGCTAAAAAGTTCAATAATCTGAAATGATTCTTAAATCAAAGCATTGGGTAATTTGGTAATACTATGTACCACAGAATATACATCATCCTGTAGAACATCTTTGCAGGTCAGACTTACAAAAAAGACACAGCACAGCTCAATATACAACCGATTTAGATTGCATCAAAT
>CM045761.1:25257883-25442122 GCA_025200525.1 Camellia lanceoleosa
GAAAACGGACTTGAATTCGGCTTTTCCGGTTTGGAGAGTTAGAGCTTTATTTTGGTCTCAGCAAAATTATTTACTTAATTATCTCTCGTAATTGCTGTATAGTAGTAGTTAAATTTTTATGTTTTTTGTAATTAATATATTAAACAAGTAAATTTATATTGTCATTAATTATTTTTTATTAAGCTGTGACATTTCCTCGAGTAGGGAGTTTGCTTTGTGGAATGCATGCCCGCGGAAGAACGGCGCGATTAATTTTTACTTTTTGTTACCTAATTTCTGGCTGAGAATGATGAGGAAAAAACTTTTTTTTGGTTTTATGTTATTTTGAATTGTAAAAACATTATGTGGCTTATATATTATATATGTATTATGAAACATTATGTGGTAGGGTAATTTTGCTAATCGTGTAGTTAGTGAATGTAAGAATATTACTTTTAGCTATGGAGAAATTATTATTTATACAGAATTTTTTCTGGCTATTATGTAATTATTGGTTTTTTTTTCATTTAATATAGGTAATTTTAATATTTTTTATTTTATTTTTTATTTTTATTATTTTTATTTTGTGATCTAAGACTACACCGTCAAGAAAAACATTAAAAACTAAAATGTGTTTTTTTTTGCGAGAGAGGTCATGCCGCCGCGAACAAAAAAACATTTCAGATAAAGATTTTTTTTCCTGGGTCTCAAATAAAACTTTTTAGCGACGGGTACAACATTGTTGTTGCAAAAGATCTCAATTTTTTACATATTATAGGCAATAGTAAAAATAATCAAGCAGTAAAAGACAACATGGCTTGTTGTCACAAAAAAGGCAACGGTATCATGCCGTCATAAAACATTTTAGCAACGCCTCTATTGTGACCCCTCGCCATCGTTAAAAGTCATTTGTCGTCAGCTAAAAGTTTTTGAGACGGCATTAAGAGAGTGACGACGCTTTTGCCGCTGCCACAAAACCGCCGAAATTTTGTAGTGTGTTGATGATAATGATGATGATGATAAGTTAGTGTTGTTGTGGTTGTTGATGATGATTTGAATGTCTTCTCCCTTTTTTTTTTTTTCTCTTTCAGATTGCTGCTTCTTTCTTCTTCTTCATCTTCATCTTCTAGGCAGAGAAAGAGAAAAGAGAAAGGAAAAAAAATCGCCATGCTAGAAAAGACATCGCTTTTGGGCAATGTCAATACTTGGGCCAAAGGAATTTCTGCTGAGTAGCTTTTTAAAATATTTTCCTATATCTTGGAATGTAGTCATGATTACTTTTCAGCATAAAACTTTTTATTGAGAATATTTTCAAATTTTGTGGATGTAGATTGATATTTTTTCCGCTTCAAAATATTAGTCTCTTATTTTATTTTTTTTAATTCTTCCAAAAATTAGGTCACTTTTTCGAAAAAATTACAGGACTTAAAAATAATGTGAATTTCTTATTTTGTCCTTATTTTAAATTCATTAACATTACAAAAGTACAATTATAACAATTGATATTTTCAAACAAATGTACCATCAAAAATAATTTTCAAAAAATTAATATTTTTAAAATACAATAATTGTCCTACCAAAAAATTAGATTCCCAAAAGAAACTATTATTTTGAGACGAAAGGAGTAGTTCTCCTTAGGCAACAAGAGACAACACCTAACTTCCAAAGTGTGCATTATATTTTCCAAACAAAACCAAGTTTTATAATAAGTCATAATGAGATTTTACAACCTAGGGATTTTATTTATTTATTTATTTATTACACTTGATATGGCCATTAACTCCATCGGGTTGTTAACAACTCCGCCGATCCCAAGCCCAAAGTTAAGGAGGAAGGTTGTGTGTTAGGTAGTCGACAACCAACACGAAAAAGCCGTCAATCCCTTATGACAATGAAACCTACTTTGAATCATTTAAATGTTAGGTCAGCTTCTCAAGTGACGGTTATACTGCCGTGTTTCAAAGTGAATAAGGACCGTGACGACGCTCGGTGCTATACAAAAATGGGCAAAGGTTGCTTCAGATGAGCGCTGTAAAAGCTAGTCCAAGACTACAGTTTAGGGTAGCCACTTGGAATATAGGAACCTTAACCTGTAAGACAATGGAATTGGTAGATGTCATGATTAGAAGGAGAGTTAGTATAGCTTATGACAAGAAACTAAGTGGACGAGTGAGAAAGCCAAGGACATTGAGGATACCAGCTTTTAAACTCAGATTGTAGAAGGTAAGGATAAACGCAGAATGTGGTAGGAATCATAATTGCCAAGGGTTTTGTGGAGAATGTAGTGGTGGTCATTAGGAAAGGATAGGATAATGTTAGTTAAACTAGTTATTGGAGAGAATATAGTGAACGTTATTAGTGCATACACCTCTCAAATATGATTAGATGATTAGACTAAGGAGGATTTTAGAGCAATGTTACACCCAAACGCACACTCTCTATAGGTTTAGTGTGTAACCGCCAAGAATCCTTAGATTACCAAAGGCCTCTAACATAATAACATATAAATATGGGTCATAAGCAAATACATGAAATATACATAGTCCAACGAGCCAGAAGACATACATAAGACTAATAACTTCAACTTTATATAACCATAAGTGTGATCAAAACAAATGCAAAGAATTAAGTCACTTCATGTATACACAAATGTAAAAACTTGTTCTCAGAATCAAAAGGAACAAAAAACTTATACATCCCCAAAACATAGCCATGGCTACGAGGCTTGACTCAAACCGAACCTCTCGAAAGGCATGAAGGTTGGCAACAAAACTCAAACTCCTGGTCTTCAACTTCGAGCTCGGTCAATGCGGCTCGATCACCTACATATGTAATATAAATAGTGAACGAGGCCCCAAAGAATAATAACAGAGTAAAGGGTTAAATGAATGATGCCCCATAATTAAGTTCAGACATAAACCAATTCATATTCGCGTTCTTATTCAATGCCAAAAGATACAAAATTCAAGAATTATGCTTAATCATTCATAATTCATCCGTTAGCGCTAACAGAGCATATATAGAACATCATAGATCATACTTGTCGGCCCATAGAGGAACCTCCTGGGCCCCCTGCACGGATAACTTTCCATTTATAAAGGAACCTCCTACCGCACTGGTACGGATAACTTGTCGGGCCTGTAGCTGAACTCCAAATGACAGATAACTTGCTGCCCATAAAGCGAACCTCAACAAGTATATTGTGAGATAACTTGTCGGCCCATAAAGGAACCTCCAAATGCAGATAATCCTGCCGCCCATTAAAGAACCTCCTGCTTAGGCACGTATAACATACTTGAATCACTAGATAAATACTACAAATATTTATCGTAATTGGACAATCATTCATAATACAAAACATAATATTTCATAGAATGTATCTTATTCCATATACGTAAAATAATTTAACTTGAACATAGCTTTACTAAGTTATTACTCATAGATAACCTATGGCTCCAAATAGATGAGTAAAGTAGGCAATTCACTTAACTTGAGGTGCATAACCTACATAACATGCTAGATACATATATTGAAACACACGCTCGGATTATACGTAACTTATTTCATTTGTCCTCAGTGTATTTCTAGCCCTTATCTTCATTATAGTGTTTTAATCTTGGCCTAGGAATGCCTAAGATGGAATGAAGATGCAAAATGTACTTGAAAACATTTTTCAAAACTAGATAGAAACAAGGTCTACAATCGAGCGTGGATTTCCTCACTGGAGCGGACAGGCAAAATGTGAGGGTCCACTTGAGCACAACTTCCTTCGCTCGAGCGGTCTGCAAACTTTGAAAAAGTACTGGTTGCTTGTTTTTCTCGCTCGATACCCGCTCAACACTCGCTCGAGCGTGAGAGACATGCCCTCGCTCGAGCGCACCTTTTGTCGCTTGAGCTACAAAACAAATGAACTTCTAGGAGCATGCATTTCATGCTCGAGCTAGCCTTTGGTCGTTCGAGCGGAAGTGTGAGACACAGAGTGGTCGCTCGAATGTGGAAGCAGAATTCTGGAATTTCCAGAATTGCTTCCAAGCTTAAAAACTCAATCTTAAAGCATCAAAGCTCGATTTTTCTAGGCCAAAACTTGAGGAAACATTGAGAAACTTATAAAACACCAAGAATTAAGGATCCTTTCACGAAATCATGGCCCAATAGCTTGCCAATTGTGCAAAAAATTCAACTTAAAATTTATGAATGTTCTATCAACATGACATGCATGAATTCCTTTGAACTCAGTCTTCTCAAAACATGATCAAATGCTACAAAACAATATGAAACTTGATAATTTCCCAAAATTAGGGCGAATTCAAGACATGCATGAAGTAATTCTTGGAATTTAAACTCAAAATGCATGAATTATACATGCATGCATGAATTACTCTTTCATTCTACATTCTTAATTTAATTCTCATGCTCAAACCTCTAATCTCTTGAATTCTTGCACTAAGTATTCAATTTCATAATTAATCTCTTGAATTCTTGCACTAAGTAATTCAATTTCATAATTAAAGAGTTAAATTTCCTACCTCAAGTCTTGTGTTAGCTAGTGTTGGAGCTAATCTTCTTCAATTCTCTTCAATCTCTTTTCCTTCTTTTACACGTTTGAGCTCAAAATGGATGAAGATAAAGGAAGTCTTAGGTTTGGTAGTGACCTTATATAAGCTAATTAGTGAAGCTTAATTAATTCAAGCTTAGACTAATCAATTGGAATTATTTTATTCTAATTATTTGATTCCGAATCAATTTCAAATTGAACTTACCATAAATTCCTAAAAGTTCCAAATAACACATTTATCAAGTCAATTTCTAAATCAGATGCCGATAATGCCTTCAATTCACAAACCGAATAAAAACATGAACAGATCTTTCTACGTTAAATAGATATAAACACAAAATAATGCAATGCACATGTAATTAACTCAGGATTTCTTCTTATTTACTTATTAAGCATACTTAAGCATGGATTAGGGCTAATCATGGGTCGGAGTTGTTACAGCAAATGGATGAGATCTTATAAGAGATACCCATAGGAGAGAACTCGGTTATAGGTGGATATTTTAATAGCCATGTAGGCATAGATAAACTAGGCTATGAAATGGTACATAGTGGATACGGTTTTGATGACAGAAATGAGGCTAGAGAGAGTATCTTAGATTTGCTTTGGCTTTTGACCTGGTGGTGGCCAATATTATGTATAAGAAGAGGGAGGAGCATTTGATAATCTTTAAGAGTGGGTCAGTTAAGAGCCAAATAGATTACTTCTTAGTGAGAAAAGTGGACCGCCTAAAATGCAATGATTGTAAGGTGATTCTTGGAGAGAGCCTGGCCTCTCAACATAGGATTTTGGTACTAGATTTATGTTTTAAAGGGCAATACCAAGCTAGGAAGGATGGTGGGCGTCGTAAGAGGAGATGGTCGGACTCGAAAGAGGATAAACTAGAAATATTTAAGAATAAAATAGATAATGAAGGTACTTGGGACTTGGAAAATGATGCTAACACTGGGAATTCAATGACCAATTGTATGAGGAGAATCTCATGGAAGTGCTTGAGAGTCGAAGGACAGACCTAGCTCTCGGGAAACTTGGTGGTGAAGGGAAGAGGTTCAAGCAGTAGTTAAGGCAAAAAAAGAGTGCTTTAAAAAGTGACAGAAGGATAGAACTGAGGAAAACCTTAAGAGCTATAGATTGGCTAATAAAGAGGTCAAAAAAGTAGTAAGAGAAGCTAAGTCGAAAGCTTATGATGACCTATACACTAGACTAGATAGTAAGGATGGAGAGAAAAGGATATATAAACTTACTAAGATATGGGAGAGGAAAACAAGAGACTTTAATCAAGTTAAGTATATCAAGAGTGGAGATTCTAAGGTATTGGTGAAGAATGAAGAGATTAAGGAAAGATAGAAAAACTATTTTAAGAAACTATTAAATAAGAAACATGGAAGTACGGCAATTGGAAGTAATATAATAAACCAAGACTATAGGTTCTTTCGTAGGATTAGGAACTTTGAAGTGGAGATTGCACTTAAGAAGATGAAATCAAATAAGGCTTTAGGACCTGATGATATCCCTATTGAAGCTTGGAAGTGTTTGGGTAAAAAGGGAGTTGCTTGGTTGACTAAGTTGTTTAGCAAAATTTTGTTGACTAAGAACATGCCAGATGGGTGGAGGAAGAGTATTTTAGTGCCAATATATAAGAATAAAGGAGATGTTCAGAATTGCAACAACTATAGAAGAACTGCTAATGTGTCATATAATGAAAGTGGAAGAGAGTGATGAACGATTAAGTAGATATAACAGAGATGTCAGAGAATTAATTTATGCTTGGAAGGTCAACAATGGAGGCTATTTATCTTTTGAGGAGAGTAATAGAAAAGTATAGAGAAAAGAAAAGAGATATTCATATGATGTTTATCAACCTTGAGAAAGTATATGATAGAGTACTCCGAGATATAATATGCTGGGTGTTAAAGAAGAAATGGGTGACAAAAGGTTATATTGATGTGATTAGGAACATGTTTGAAGGGGTGGTGATCACTAGTAGATTGCCTGCTAGAGAGACAAATGAATTTTCTATCACTATAGAGTTACACCAAGGATCTACCTTAAGTCATTATCTTTTTGATTTAGTTATGGATCAGTTGACTAGAAATATGCAAGATGACGTGCCATGGTATATGCTTTTTGCAGACGATATTGTGCTAGTAGATGAGACTAGAGAACAAGTTAACACAAAATTGGAGATTTGGAGAAAAGTTCTTGAATCTAAAGGATTCCGGATAAGCAGAACTAAGACAGAGTACATGGAGTGTAAATTTAGTAACAATAACAATGAAAGTAGAAGAAAAGTGAAGATTGAGAACCAAGAACTGCCTAAGAGTGAACATTTTCGTTATTTAGGATCAATTATCACAACAGTGGGGGGAGATTGATGCGGATGTGGCCCATAGGATTAAGGCGGGATGGTGTAAGTGGAGAAGTGCATCTGGAATACTGTGCGATAAACGAATACCATTAGACTAAAAGATAAGTTCTATAGAACGGCTATTAGACCAGTGATGTTGTATGGAACGAAGTGTTGGGCCACCAAAAAACAACATGTAGATAAGATGAGTATGGCTGAGATGAGGATGCTAAGGTGGATGTGTGGCAATACTAGACAAGTAATTAAAAATGAATGTATGTGGGAATGGGTAGAAGTAGCATCGATAGAAGATAAGTTGATAGATAATCAATTAAGATGGTTTGGTCACATTCAACCTGAGACCAAAGGCAAAAGAATGAAGAGATGCGATGTCAGAACGGTAGATGGGAGGTTAGGAGACAGGTGGGCCTAGATAGAGATATGGATCTACTTAATTTGACTAGCTGCTATAAATAGAGATATGATCTACTTAATTTGACTAACTAAATAGTCTTTGATAGGACCGCTGAAGTTAAAAAGGATTTATGTAACTGACCCTATTTGATGGGAGTTAAGGCTTGGTTTGGTTTGGTTACTTGATATGGCCATTGAGTTAAAACAGCCTTGTGCAAATTGTATAATGTATTAAATTATATTACATCAATTTAAAGTCCAAACAAGTATGAAAATCTTCATTTACACATTGATACATAAACAGAACAGAATACGTAGAGAGAGGACTGTTCATTACATTCCTGTTTAGTCCCTCGCAAACTAATATTCAAACAAGGAAATCAACTCAACTGTAACAATATAATTTCAACCAAAGTAATACACACACTTCATTCCCAAAAACTTCTTCATCCATGACTTTTCTTATCCTGTAAAAGAAAAAATAAAGAATTAACACATATAAACTAATCTGTTTTCTATTTCATGTTTCCTATTTACACATGTTTTCAATTTTGTAATAGAAAACATGAAATTTTTGGCCCGAAAAAATATTCAATAAACACAAATGTTTCAAAACAAATAATAAAAAAAATATTTATGACTTGCCAAGGGAGAGCCTAAGGGGTTGCCAGGATGAGTGAAAGGAACAGGAGAGGGATTGAAATTTTGTTTTCCAAACAAGTAAAAATAGTTTCTTTTTTTTTTCATAAATTTTTGAAAATTTGCTATTTTTTTTACCACAAAACAGTCAAATATATTTTCATTCCAGTTTTCAGAATTTTAGAAAACAAAAACAGAAAACAGGAAAGGAAAACATTACCAAACAAATCCTAATCATGACGCCTTGAAAATCCAAAAGAACAGTGACATTTTCTACTATATATAGAAAGTGCTAGAGAGTCCCTTTGTGGAAATGATCGAGTGGATTAAAATTGTTTTCAAAATCAACAGTTTTTTTTCTTTTTCTTATTCCAAAATAATCAAAAACACAAACAAGATACATGAGCTAAATCAACATTGTGGGAATAAGTAATCTTACACTTCTTCCATAATTTCCAGCTCTGAAACCTTTGGATTTGCGATACGCCATGGTGCTTTCACCATGAACAAAAGGCTTGTGATTGTGCCGGATCGATTTGGTGGAGGAATGTATGAGTGAGTCTCTGGACCTCTATAATCAATATCATAGACCCCTGAATCCATCTTCGACACATCAAATTCTCCTATATATATATAAAATATAAAAAATAAAATAAAAAAAAAATATCAAACACGCATTAATCAAATCATCTTGTACTAAATAGCAAAAAACATTACTAGAATTGTGCTAACCTTTTGAAAACAAGGTGTGGTGATGAGGAAGATAAGTGAGATAGTGATGATGCTAGGTTTGATCTCCATGACACTCAAAAGCTCATTGATCACAAAAACTTGTGTAGTTGTGGGTTTTGAATGGTGAATCAATTAAGGCAAAATGCTTAGCTTTTGGCAGTTGACACCGTCGCCATCGGCACAGCAATTAGTTGCAAGGAATTGATGTGGATGTGTTGGGCTGGAAACATTTATGTAGTTCATTACCATACCTAAAGTTTAGGTGATTATTATTAATGTTGTCTTTTTGTTTTTGTTTTTTTGGTGCAGTGGACAGTCCCATGTGTGTATTATTGAAAATGTCCTAGAGAGGAGGGTGGAGGGACATCCCATTTAGCTGCCTTGGCTGGACTACACACACCTACCATTTTTGGCAATGAGTCATTGCCTCTATGTTTTTTTATGTCTGTCACTGAGGTATTGAATGCATAGTTTTTCAAGTTATATTGTGCCAGAGAATGCATTGTTTTTGGGTGAAGATGGGCTCATTTCATTATTGTAGGCTGTTGTGGCACATTATGGCTGGGAATTTGTTGGCATATCTCATGTCGGATGTTGGTAAATGTCCAAAATGAATTTATAAGACGGTGCATGACATTTTTATCTGATTGCAAGAAGGAAATAATGGAAAAATGAATGAAAATGTATTTTCAAAAAGAGATGGTGGACAGTTTTACAGTGTGTATGCACACATGTCATATAAAGTACCAATACTTAGAGGTACTTATAGATACAACATATTCGTAGAAATATCCATATTTTATAATAGATTGATCTAGCCTTCTGTTTATATAGTACTTAATACTATACATAATGTTTGGTAATGCAATAAAAACCTAGTATAATATGTAATTAGTCTTAGAACTTTTTCTACTAAATGTCTTTTATTGTTGTGCACCTACAATTAAAAAGAAAAAGGAAAATAGTGAAAGACTTGCACACTTCCATAAGCTCAATAAAGTTTTATTTATTTATTTATTGATCCACTTGAGCTGCTCACTTTAATTTTTGTTTCATACCCTTAAATCTCAGTGACACCAAATATATTCAGGCTGTAATTCTTGATTTATGGATTACAAATATTTGTTATATAGTAATATTGCACATAGTGGCCAAAATTCACTCACTTGTATCCCCCCGGCGGGCAAAAAAAAAAAAAAAACACAAAGAAGAGTGCACAAGAAATACATGTAACTGAGATTCATCGCAAGTGTGACAAAGACCACATCAAATTTGAATAAGGACCGTACACTTCATTTTCTATATACATTTCTATGCTTATTTAACCAAGTTATTTTACATGTGATAGTAACAAAACCTTTTTCAATATAAACATGTGGTCGCCCAAATTACAAAGAGATATGTAGTCAAATGAATTAAACTTGGTCAATTGCATTTATTGGTGGGCCTAAAATGTGAAGGAATTGGTTGGATCGATAATGTTCAAATGATGGGTCTATTTTAAGTGCCTTTTCCAAGATAGGCCATATTTTGTAGCTGTGGTACTGCAGGGTTGGGTTGGTGACTTTACACTTCATCATTTATTCATTGAATGGGCATATTGCAATGTTAATCTCTCTTGAGATTGAGAGGATTGTGTTGTGCTCCTCTCTCACTCACTTTTGGAGTAGCGCTGTAAATTAATCGAATTGAGTCAAGTGATTTATTTATTAATTAAATTTGAATGTTGGCTTAAATTAGGTTCAAATACACAATCGAATAAACTTAAACCAACATAATAGGTTGTTAAATATTAATTAAGTTTGAGCTCGGAGCAAATCTCAAATAAAAATAAAAATCACATTATCATATGCATTATAAATATTATTATAAACATATACAACACATTTTACATCATTTATATTAAAATAAAATATTATTTATGCGTATATATTATAATATTAATCTAGTTGAACTTTATCCAGACAAGCTTATTTTGTTTAAATTTGGCTCATTTATTAATTGTGTTCAAATTCGAGCTCAAGCTCAGCTCAAATGAACCGCAAGCTATTGAATTCTAATTATTCATAATCACTTCAAATTTGAATATAAATTTAAGCACAAATTTGGTGAGTGAGAGAGTGATAAATTTACAAGAAAGTCTTCTTTAATTTGAATAAAAAAATCAAGTAATTTTTTTTATTTTATCAATTTGTATAAAAAAATCATGTAATTATCAATTTGTATAATAAATAATTAAAAAAGTATGGAGATTTTATAGAGAGCTTTTATTTAAATTTAAATTTAATATTAATAAAAACAAATAAATTACAAATACACCCTCTAAAATTTACTTAAAATACAGATTGTCCCTTTTGGTTTAAAAAATTACAAATACCCTATTATTAGAATTATTTATTTATTTAACAAAAATAATTGAAAAAATAAAAAAATATAACTACTCTCCGACATAATAATAAAATTATCTAAATTATTAATTGAAGCATATTTCTAATATCATTAAGAACTATTAATTGACTTGGTAAATTATTAATAAAAAGAGTCATTTATTATGAAATTGAAAACTTCAAGAATTAGAATATAATTTTTAAAACTATAGAGAGTGGTTCGTATTTTAAATAAATCTCGAAAAGACGTGTATTTGTAATTTAATCCATTAAAAATTAAGGGCGGCTCCAGTTATGGTTGCAATGGTGCGCAAACACATCATAATCTTCAGGAAACGACGTCGAATTAAACCAACAACGTAATCGACTTTTGACAGAGAGTCGGAGACAAGAATGGAGTGGTGTTTTGAAAAATTGGTAAAAAACGGACTTTTTAGCTTTTTTCGCTAAAAAACTAGTTTTTTTGTGTAAAAAAGCTAAACAGTCAAAAAACTGACTTTTTAAGCAAGTTGCCAAAAGATCCTGGAAGTACTAAGGAAGCTCAAAGCAATGGTGATTGGCGAAGAAGAACATGAAAGAAAGAGAAGGAGACAACAACGAAGTGAAGAGGTATAAAATACTATTCCAAACTCTTGTGAAAAATTAGCCCTAATGCTTTCATCAAATCAAGGGAGAGTTATTGAGAGGGTAATTTATATGTAAATTGGGCCGAGTTGGGTAATGGGCCATTCTGTGGGCCACAGTAAGGACTGAGTAAAAGGGCCTTGAAGTTAGCTTGGTCCGAAAGAGCTTTGTAGTTAGCTCGATCGGCATAGTCAGAGCGGCGATAGTTAGTTCGGTCAAACCATATTAAGCCGAGGTATTTTTGGCCTTTTCTCAAGACCTTGCTGTTGAATAGCTCGGTCTAGGTACGCTATGGATAGCACGGTCTCAACAGGTGAAACTGAAGTACGAGTAATAGAGGAGAGAACCGAACTAGTTAGAGCTCGGTCATTTCAGCCAGTTTAGCATGGCTATTTTATCTCGGTCGTTTTGTCATATTACCGAAGTAAAACCATCTCACTTGGTTTAAGCAGTGAGGAGGCTGTTGAAGGATAAGCATTATCTTTCAGGGGTGTGACTCATAGGAGGACTCTACGCAGAGGAATAAGAGTCCTACTAGGATTGTGCTACGCGGAACCTATAAAAGCTCACAACATAACCTATGGGAGAGGTAACACAACTTTGATTCCCGAATACACAGAGTTTTTGTCTATTTGTCTATTTTGCTGACTTAAGCATCGGAGAGGTATCCGGCACACACTCGCCGGCAAGCTCACGTTTGTGTTTTCAAGGAATAAAGCGACAATGTACGGAGGAGTGCAGACTTGATCAACAGGATTATACGAGAAGAATATTTCATGCTCGTACAATTAGTGTCGTTTGTGGGAAAACCAGAAAGAACAAAACCTCTTGATCAAGCTTTTCCTCTCTAATTGGAAGTAATGGCGCACAATGAAGATTTACCGCAGTCCGCCATCGACAGACAAACCCCAAATGGGGGTGGGAGACGCGAAGGTTTGCCGTCTATCCCTCCTATGGCAGATTTAGAGCCCCAGCGACAGAATCCCCGGAGGGATGCAAGGGGGAGGTGGACTAACAGCCTCCGTCACTCTCAAAGTCCAAAAAGACAAAGGCGAAGAATCAATTCTCAAGTTCTGGAAGATCGCATAAAGGAACAAGATGAGTTAATAAGAAAGATAGCGGCGGACATAGAGGCTATGAAACGCCAGATCAAAGGAAAATGGGTGGCGACAGGAGAGGGGCACAAAAGCAACACGCCCCCTCACCACTCAGAAGATCGTGGTAGGCATACCACTCCATCGCAAGCAGAGAGTAGGAGCCTGAGAACAGGCGACACTTAGTCAAGAATTCTCAGGACTTGTTACTCCAGGTCTGAGAGAATGAAAACTGAGAGGTCACATACTGAGGGAAGCACCTATCGGCCCTCGCAAGACACACCGTGACGCCATCCAGTGCATCGAAAGAGTTGCCTAGATCATCCGATTTGTGAACTGTGCTAAAAGAAAAGGCACGATGGAAAGAGGATACCAGGGCACACGACCCTCGCAGAGTTTCAGTCCTTGAGCGGTTGGCTCCTCGGACGCATGGAAGCGTCAAGGTAGGAATGCCAATACCGCATCTTACTTATGAACCGACAAACAAAGTATTAGCAAGGCTGCAGACCTCGCCGTTTGTTCCGGCGATTGAGAATGCAACCCTACCTTCAGGCTTCCTTCAGCCCAAATTCACCACGTATGAGGGGAAGACAGACCCCTACACGCACCTTAGCCATTTTCGCCAGGTTATGGCAGTATACCGGCGAAACGAGGCTTTCATGTGCATCCTATTCCCATCCAGCCTTGGCAACCTAGGTTTAACCTGGTCCGAAAGGCTACCAGAAGGTAGCATAGCCTCCTGGGCGCAATTGGCAGAGGCGTTCGTGACAAGGTTCAGAACAAACACTAAGATGTCGGTGGAGATCGATCAGCTACTCTCCATTGACATCGGCGACAAGGAGACGTTGTGTAACGACCCAAAACCGTATACCATGATTACCAGTAATTCAATATGTGTTTATATGATTTAATCGAGAAATATCTGTTTGAATTAGAAAATATCTGTTGTAACGACAACTACGGGACTGAAATCGATGACTGAAATGGATTCAGAAAATGAAATTGAAAATGTCTATGTGATACCGGAAATTTTTAGAACTATCTGAAACGATAAATTGAAGACTGAATTTTGTCTGAATCGTTAAGTTCCGTTTGGCTTGTAACATTTAGCATAATTGTTTATATTGGATGGGAAGGGCCTTGTTTGGCTAAGGTTTTGGCACAAATTGATTTATATAATATATATGTGTTTAGATAAGGATGGATGGACTCATTTTGACTAAATCAGAGAGGGAGAGAGAGAGAGAGAGAGAGAGAGAGAGAGAGAAGGAAGAAGAGGAAGAAGAAAGGAAAGAAAGGAGGATTAAGCTTAGCTTGCTCAAACTAAGAACTCAAGGTAAGAAACTCTCTCTAATTTCATGGAATAGATTGTTGATCCTTGGCATATAGCATGTTAATCTCAAGAATATGGCATGAATCATGTTTATTTGGCTCATTTGAGGTAAAACCTCCATGGATATAGAGATATAAAGCTTGCATGTATAGTTCATAGTTTTTCATCCTACTTCATGGGTTGATCTTGTTTATGGTCCATATGGGTTTTGAATTGAAGTTTTGATGATGGAATTATGTTGTTTTTAAGTATTTTGGGACTTGATGTTCATAAATGTGAAAGTGGATTTGGGAAATGAAGCTTGGGAGGAAGAACCAGAATTCGGTTCATAGGTCCGCCGAAGAGAGGGAAGCCCGCTCGAGCGCAGAAATCGACCTCACAGCAGTTTTGGAAAAATTGTACAGTCCGCTCGAGCGGAAATGTGGGCGCTCGAGCGGGAAGGCTTATTTTCAGAAAAGTTTGGGAAGTTGTTCTGCATGATTTTCTTATGTTACCTTGCATCTTTTCGCATCTTATGATTATGAAATGGACATGAATGAATGTAATGAAGGAAGAGAATGAATATGAAATGAGTATGATAGGAAGTAAAGAATGAATGGAATGTATGAAATGAATATGAAAGGAATGAACATGAAAAGAATGTAAAGAAAAGAAATGCATGAATGATTGAATGTATGATGTTAATGTGTATTGAGAATGTATTATGTTGATGTTGCAGTCAAGATTTGAAGACCGCATAACCGTATTGAAACCCAATGTAAGTAACGCTACAAAGAAATGTTATGTTATTATGAAGCACGCTCAAAATGATTATTATTCTATGGTTCACAACTGATATGTTTTCTGTGAACGAATGTCCTAGTTTGCGAATCTAGTATGGCATCCATAGATAGAAAGTTACGAGATCTCGGTATGTGTCGATTAATCGGTGTACGGACCGGTTACTCTAGTCGAAAGACCATAAGTCTGTGGAATATGCCATTAATGACTGTTGACTGTTTATGACTGTATATATAAAATGTTGGACTTCGTTCACTAACCCGTTTACTTTAAGGTTACTTGCTGAGCTCTAGCTCATTGTTTGTATTTATGTATTATAGGTGTGCATGCTGGGAGTCAAGCCTAGGCGGAGTCTCGAGTTGAGCCGCCATTTTGGAAGCCTACCAAGTTTTGAGAGCCTCCGAGTTGAGGCTAGGCCTGGAAGGCCGTTGTGAGCTTTTGTTTGGTTTTGTTGTTTTTTTATGACTGAATTGTATGTGATCATGTTATGTAATGTAAGTGGGTAATTAACTCATCTTTTTGGCATGTAAATGTATGTTCATAATAATGCACAGCTCTTGGACTATAGTTTTGTGTTTTCGCTTCCGTGAGCCCCGTTTATTTATGTTATGTACAGTTAGGCCTGTGGTAATCTAGGATTACTGGCCGGTCTCGTTACCGAACTTCTAGGGGCGGGTTCGGGGCGTGACAGAGTGGTATCAGAGCGCACGAGTTATTTACCCACACACGTGTCCATTTGAGCTGTTAGGTGCATTAGAACGAAATAGAGCATGGCATAAACATGTGTGCATGGGTGTGTGTGTTTATGGAAATGAGAACAGAAAATGCGAACAGTGAATGATGAGATAGCGGAAGAACCAGTATATGGGGAATGAAATGATTTATTTGTTATGGGCCTTATAGACCAATGTAGAATGCTGATGCAAGAAATGTAGATGAGACTGAATCTGCCAATGCCAGAATAGATCGGTTAGAAAGAAAGGTGGAAGTTTTAACTGGGTTGGTGGAAAAGTATGTTGCTTATAAGAAACAGAAACTGGAAATGGTTAGTGAATCGATGACCTCCGTGAATGAGAATTTGAAGGGAAGTGTTAGAAAACCTATTTGTAGGGAATGTAGAAAGCAACATTGGGGTATTTGTCGCCGTGGGACTGGAGCTTGTTTTAAATGTGGAAAGAAGGGACATTTGGCTAAAACTTGTCCGAAGAATGTGAAACCTGATACTAGTGGAGTTAACTTAACAATGACACCGAAGACAACTGTAACATCTACTTCCGAGGAGAATACCGCGAAACAAGGAGGGGTTTATACCCTAGCTTCAGGAAAGACACGGATGACTGAAAAAGCGATTACAGGTATGTTTCTATTATTTAATGTTATAGTGATATTACCTATGCAATAGAGATCTAGTGAACACATGACTGTGATGGAATAAATGAGATACCAATTTGCTTACATATTGATTGAATATGAACGACATGACATAAATTGACTATGACCATGATGGACTAAATGACCCATGCTATTACCTTTGCTGCTATCCTTGCTATTTGTATAAGGACCTTCAATTTGAACATGAGTTGGAACAATGGACTATGGGTTACTATGCTTGGCAAATTGAACTATGATTTCTGAGACCGAACGTATTCTAGACTCCTGAATTGAACTGATTTGAACTGCTTAGTGGCATATACGAATGACTTTTACGGTAATTGACTTATTATGAAAAATCTGAATTGTGACCATTTCCTTTGCTATGGATTCTTATGTTATGTTCCTACCTTTGTATTGAACACTGTAGAATTTGTTAGTTGATTTCAGCCTATATGTTGACTGATATGCTATACTATGAGACGGACCCCGGCACCACTTCAGGACGTTGAATGACTGAACAGAACACCGAATATTTTCTTTGTATGATGCTACTTACTGAACTATTGAATGACTGCGGAATGAATAATAACATGTGACTGAGATTTATGATTGAGACTATGCCAAAATAAGAAAAGTTTGGAGGACCAAACTTCTTAAGGTGGGGAGAATGTAACGACCCAGAACCGTATACCATGATTACCAGTAATTCAATATGTGTTTATATGATTTAATCGAGAAATATCTGTTTGAATTAGAAAATATCTGTTGTAACGACAACTACGGGACTGAAATCGATGACTGAAATGGATTCAGAAAATGAAATTGAAAATGTCTATGTGATACCGGAAATTTTTAGAACTATCTGAAACGATAAATTGAAGACTGAATTTTGTCTGAATCGTTAAGTTCCGTTTGGCTTGTAACATTTAGCATAATTGTTTATATTGGATGGGAAGGGCCTTGTTTAGCTAAGGTTTTGGCACAAATTGATTTATATAATATATATGTGTTTAGATAAGGATGGATGGACTCATTTTGACTAAATCAGAGAGAGAGAGAGAGAGAGTGAATTCGTGGAGAGAGAGAGAGAGAGAGAGAGAGAGAGAGAAGGAAGAAGAGGAAGAAGAAAGGAAAGAAAGGAGGATTAAGCTTAGCTTGCTCAAACTAAGAACTCAAGGTAAGAAACTCTCTCTAATTTCATGGAATAGATTGTTGATCCTTGGCATATAGCATGTTAATCTCAAGAATATGGCATGAATCATGTTTATTTGGCTCATTTGAGGTAAAACCTCCATGGATATAGAGATATAAAGCTTGTATGTATAGTTCATAGTTTTTCATCCTACTTCATGGGTTGATCTTGTTTATGGTCCATATGGGTTTTGAATTGAAGTTTTGATGATGGAATTATGTTGTTTTTAAGTATTTTGGGACTTGATGTTCATAAATGTGAAAGTGGATTTGGGAAATGAAGCTTGGGAGGAAGAACCAGAAATTCGGGTTTTCGCAGTGTCCGCTCGAGCGGAGGGAAGCCCGCTCGAGCGCAGAAATCGACCTCACAGCAGTTTTGGAAAAATTATGATCACTCGGCGGAAATGTGGGCGCCGAAATGAAGGCTTATTTTCATAAAAGTTTGGGAAGTTGTTCGATGATTTTCTTATGTTACCTTGCATCTTTCGTGATCTTATGAGTATGAAATGGACATGAATGAATGTAATGAAGGAAGAGAATGAATATGAAATGAGTATGATAGGAAGTAAAGAATGAATGGAATGTATGAAATGAATATGAAAGGAATGAACATGAAAAGAATGTAAAGAAAAGAAAGGCATGAATGATTGAATGTATGATGTTAATGTGTATTGAGAATGTATTATGTTGATGTTGCAGGTCAAGATTTGAAGACCGTACAACCGGTATTGGAAACCCACTGTAAGTAACGTTACAGTAAATGTTATGTTATTATCAAAGTACGTTCAAAATGATTATTATGTTATGGTTTTCAAATGATATGTTTTCTGTGAACGAATGTCCTAGTTTGCGAATCTAGTATGGCATCCATAGATAGAAAGTTACGAGATCTCGGTATGTGTCGATTAATCGGTGTACGGACCGGTTACTCTAGTCGAAAAGACCATAAGTCCGTGGAATATGCCATTAATGACCTGGATCGCTTATGACCAGATATATAAAATGTTGGACTTCGCTCACTAACCCGCTTACTTTAAGGTTACTTGCGAGCTCTAGCTCATTGTTTGTATTTATGTATTATAGGTGTGCATGCCGAGTCAAGCCTAGGCGGAGTCTCGAGTTGAGCCGCCATTTTGGAAGCCTACCAAGTTTTGAGAGCCTCCGAGTTGAGGCTAGGCCTGGAAGGCCGTTGTGAGCTTTTGTTTGGTTTTGTTGTTTTTTTATGACTGAATTGTATGTGATCATGTTATGTAATGTAAGTGGGTAATTAACTCATCTTTTTGGCATGTAAATGTATGTTCATAATAATGCACAGCTCTTGGACTATAGTTTTGTGTTTTCACTTCCGCGAGCCCCGTTTATTTATGTTATGTACAGTTAGGCCTGTGGTAATCTAGGATTACTGGCCGGTCTCGTTACCGAACTTCTAGGGGCGGGTTCGGGGCGTGACACGTTGAGATCTTACAACAGTCGTTATTGGGAGACCTTCAACCAGATAGGAGATTGCCCCACAAATCTCGCCATCACGCAGTACAAAAGAGGTCTTCCAGTCAGAAACAGGTTGAGGGACTCAATCACCATGACGCCACCCTTCACGATGGAGGCCTTAATGGAGAGAGTGCACCAACATATTCAGTTGGAGGAGGATGGTGCCCTCGCTAAAACCAAATCTGGTGCATTAGCAGTACCAGATAAAAAGACTACGGCAAAAGTCAACGCGGTGGAACGTCTAAGCAGGAACGGGCGAGGCAGGCGAGACAACGGTGAGGACCAAGATAAAAGATGGTTGAGAGTCTGCACTGCCATTACCACAGTGTTCGAAAAACTGATCTATCGGATTCTCAGTGAGATACGTGATGAACCTTTCGTCAGATGGCTAGCTAAGTTAGGAGAAGCGCAAAAGGACTATGACGAAAGATCTCAGTGCACCTTCCATAAGGAAAAAGGACACCGCACTGAAAATTGCACACAGTTAAGACAGCACCTGGAGGAGTTAGTGGCAACCGGGCGCCTGGACCAGTACATAGAATGAGGGACACAGCCAGCCCCCCAGAACCACGATTACCCAGACGGAATGCCGATCGACGCCCCACCTCAAGGCGTGATAAACGTAATACATGGGGTATTCGAACCTGAGCGAGTATGTGAGCTCAGGGGAATGATTAAGAAGGCTGAGCACTTAAGGGAGGTATTAAGTGCACAACCTATCATTAAAAATGGGAGAACTGAGGCCACGAACGTCATTTCTTTTTCAGACAGAGACTTGGCAAGGATATATTGCCCTCACAATGATGCACTGGTCGTCACTCTTCGCGTCAAGGATTACGATATCAAGCGAATTTTGATTGACCAAGGGAGCTCATGTGAGATAATGTATTACGAAACCTTCAAACAATTAAAATTGGAGGACAAAGACTTGGCACCTGCCGTATCTCCCCTGATCGGATTCAACTCAATGCCAGAGTGGCCAGTTGGCAAGATAATCCTCCCAGTTAGAGCAGGAAGCATGACAAAACAAGTGGAATTCTGGGTATTGAAAGTCCCTTCCACTTACAACATAATCTTGGGAAGGACATGGTTGCATACCATGCGATCGGTAGCGTCAACCGACCATCAAGTAATGCGGTTCCCCAACGAAGCCGAAGTAATTGAAGAGGTCTTTGAAGATCAGATCATGTCCAAACAATGCTTCATCACCGTAAATGGCAGCCACGCTGCCAAAGGGTTTGTTCAGATAGTGGAAGAACCTGAGAGCAATGAATTGTTTGCGGATGTTGGCAAAGCCGCTGAACAGAAGGCAGTAGAAGACTTGGTACAGGTAAGAATAAATGAAAAGAACCTGGAAAAATTCTTTTTGCTTGGCTCATTTATGTCCAACAGTGAGAGGATAGAGGTCATGGAATTCTTGACCTCTAACATCGAAGTGTTTGCCTAGATGCCATATGACATGCCTGGCATTGACCCAAACTTCATCTATCACCAATTGAACGTCCACCCAACTGCCAGACCAATTATACAGCGCACTCGCAGATTAGCACTCCACCACACCGAGATAGTAGCGGAAGAAGTGGGGAATCTTCTAAAGACAGGAGCTATCAGAGAAGTGCACTATCCCAAGTGGGTATCCAATACAGTAGTGGTGCCAAAGAAGAATGAAAAATGGCGTGTCTGCGTGGACTACAAAACAATCAACAAGGCGTGCCCAAAAGACAGCTTTCCCCTACCATGGATAGACCAACTGGTAGACCTAACGGTAGGACACAATCGACTTAGCTTTCTTGATGCGTACAGAGGTTACCATCAAATCGCTATGTATGAACCAGACCAGGAGGTCATATCCTTTACAACGCCAAGAGGACTGTATTGCTACAAGGTCATGCCCTTTGGCCTAAAAAATGCAGGGGCAACATTCCAGCTGATGGTCACCAAGATGTTCGAACCATTGTTAGGCAGAACAATGGAGGCTTACATCAATGATATGGTAGTCAAAAGCAAAGATGAGAATGACCATCTCAGGGACCTAGGTGAGATGTTTCAGATCCTAAAGAAGCACAAGTTGCGCCTTAATACATCTAAGTGTGCGTTCGGCGTAGGATCAGGTAAATTCCTAGGCTTCCTGGTGACCAACCGAGGTATAGAGGCAGACCCTTCTCAGATCAAAGCAATTCAGGATCTAGAGAGGCCCAACTCAGTAAAAAGAAATACAGCATCTCACCGGTATGGCAACCGCGCTAAGCTGGTTCATAAGTCGGTCGTCAAACAGATGTTGACCATTTTTTCAAGCATTAAAGGCCAAGTTTGAGTGGGATGAAGAATGCGACCGTGCCCTAGAAAGTTTGAAAGAATACATATCTTCTCCACCATTGCTAGTGACCCCAATACCTGGAGAAGAACTATTTTGTACCGGCTTCACAAAGACGCAATTAGCGCAGTGTTGGTCCGAGTGGAAGGAATCCAACATCTGCCCATCTTTTATGTCAGCAAGACATTGCTGGGCATAGAAACCAGGTACTTAGGCCCCGTTTGGGGACTGACTAAATTAGTCAATTAGCCAAAAAGTTACTAAATTAGCCAAAAAGCCAACCACCCATACCAAAAAGTCAAAGATTCTCTTTTCTCTCTACTTTTTGCACATCTTTTCGTAATTAGCCAAAAAATCATCCCAAACATACAAGTTTTTTTTACCTACCTTTTTAGCCAAATAGCCAAAAAGTTACTAAATTAGCCTGTTCCCAAACGAGGCCTTACCATTAGAAAAACTGGCCTTAGCCTTGATGATGGCCTCAAGGAAATTGTCACATTATTTTCACACCCACACCATAATCGTCCTCACAGCTTTTCTATTAAAAGCTTTGTTTGAGAGGGCGAACTTTTCTGGGCGAATCTTGAAATGGGCAGTAAAGTTAGGACAGTTTGACATCAAGTTTCAACCCAAAACCGCGATAAAAGCCCAAGCTTTGGCAAACTTTCTCGCAGAATTCACGCCAAGAAGTCATCATATCTACCCAGTCGACTTAACTGGTACAACCGATATAGGGATAGAAAGTGGCGCCGAAATAGCGCAACCCCTAATACAGGATACCCAGTCACATCCCAGGATAGACCAAAGTAAGCAAATGATGGAAGAAGCAAACCATGCTACACCAAGCAAAGACTCACCAACAAGTAAAGACCTGATATAATCAGATAATGAGGGGCAAACAGTAAGTGTGGACTTTGAAGAGAATACCAATAACACTCATGACCCCAAGGCATCATCCAATCCCTCCACTTGCTGGAAGCTATTCGTTGGATAGATGTGGAAGCTCTTCGTGACAGGCACGGAGCAGGACTTGGCATAGTCCTCATCTCACCAGATGGCCTAGTAATGGAACAAGCAGTCAACCTTGGTTTCCCAGCATCAAATAACGAGGCGGAGTATAAAGCGCTTCTGGCAGGATTAAAATTAGCACACTACATGAAGGCCACCGAGCTAATGGTCTACAGTGACTCACAGCTGGTGGTAAACCAAATTTCAAGCGACTACGAGACAAAGGATGAAAGGATGGCTAAGTACCAAGTGTTAGTCAGAAAAGAGATCATGAAGTTCGAAGTAGTGCAGATAGAGCAGATTGGCCGGGAAGAAAATAGTAGAGCGGATTAACTAGCGGGCTTTGCCTCGATGCCAGACACATCCATCCCGCATCCATTACTGATCGACTTCCTACCAAGACCAAGCATTGAAGAAGCTGAAGCAGCAGAAATATGTTGTGTCGAACTAGGCCCTTCATGGATGGATCCCATTATAGTGTTCCTAAAAGACGGCATTTTGCCCGAAGAGAAGAAGAAGGCCAACAAAATAAGAGCAAATTCAAAGCGATTTTGGCTCCCTCCATCAATGGCCTTATACAAGAAATCCTTCACAGGACCTTACCTGAAGTGTGTCCATCCCAGTAAGGTCGAAGCATTCCTATTCGAGATTTACGAAGGCGTATACGGCAGCCACCAAGGAGGAAGATCTTTAGCCTACAGAGCAATTTCACAAGGATATTTGTGGCCTTACATGCAAGCAGATTCAGAGAAGTATGTCAAGAAGTGCGAGAAATGTCAGAAGTTCGCACACCAATTACATCAGCCAGCTAGAGAACTACTACCATTAACTAGTCCATGGTCCTTCGCAATGTGGGGCTTGGACATAGTAAGACCACTTCCAACAGCACCCGGCAACAGGAAGTTCTTTCTTGCAGCAACAGACTACTTCACAAAGTGGGTGGAGGGGGAAGCACTTACTTCAATAAAAGATAAAGATGTGAAGAAGTTCATTTAGCAGAATATCATCACTCGGTTTGGCATACCCAAGGCTCTAATATCAGACAACGGTACTCAGTTCGATGGCAAAATTTTTAGAGCCTTTTGTGAGGAATACAAGATAGAATTCTACAATTCTACACCGGCATACCCCTAAGCAAATGGCCAGGCAGAAGCATCCAACAAAGTCGCCTTGGATGGATTGAAGAAAAGATTAAAGAAAGCAAAAAGAAAAGATGAGCTTCTTCATGTTTTATGGGCTTACCGTACCACACCTCGGCGATCAATTGGAGAAACACCTTTTTCCTTAGCCTATGGCATGGAAGCAGTAATCCCACTGGAAGTTAGCCTCCCCACCATTAGAAGCGAAAATTTTGATCCAGACTTAAATGGAGAAGCCATCGCATTAGAGCTTGACCTTGCAGAAGAAAGAAGAGAAAGAGCACTGGTTCACATTGCCTCATGCCAACAGGAGTTATCTAGAAAATACAACAAGACAGTACATCCAAGGCAATTCAAGGTTGGAGATTGGGTACTACGCAAAGTAATGGGAAACACCCTGGTACCCAGAGACGGCAAGTTAGGGCCCAATTGGAAAGGACCTTACAAAGTGGTTGGATTAATAGGAAAAGGGACATACCACTTGGAAGACGAGGACAGCAAAACCATTCCCAGGCCATGGAACACTGCCAATCTCAAACTATTCTATTTTTAGTTTTTCTTTAAAGTACTTGTAATTTTTCTTTTTCTCAATAAAACAAGTAGTTTTCTTTTCAGCATAATTGTGTTATTCTGTAAAAGTTGTTTTAGTGAGCTAGGGGCAACAAAAGCAAAGTTGGCCGAAATAACCAACTTAGAAGTTGGCTGGAATAACCAACACCCCTCCTAAGCCCAAGATAAGGATCCAGGCTGCAGGACGTTTGGCAGGAATAACCAAACACTTTACCCTAGGTTGGCAGGAATAACCAATTTAGAGGTTGGCTAAAATAACCAACACCCCTCCTAAGCCCAAGATAAGGATCCAGGCTGCAGGACGTTTGGTAGGAATAACCAAACACTTTACTCTAGGTTGGCAGGAATAACCAACTTAGAAGTTGGCTGGAAAAACCAACACTTATTGTTCTTCAGCCGAGATAAGGATCTAGGCTGAAAAGGTTGGCTGGAAAAACCAACACTTATTATTCTTCAGCCGAGATAAAGATCTAGGCTGAAGAGGTTGGCAGGTATGGCCAGTTAGATTGCAAAGTTAAGACCGGGATAAATATCTCGGCCAGAGAATTTACTTCATTCAGATTATATTGGGAAAGTAAATACAAGCATAAAAGTAAACCGAACAGACAGTTGAGGAAAACAAAAGATGATTTCATTGATAATGCAAAGTCAAAGTACAAGAGATGGGGCCATAGCCCGGTTACAAAAACTCCTAAAAATTAGCACCTAAAGAAAAGAAAAGTACATAATCAAGCAAAGAGGTCATCTAAATCGGCATCCAGAATAACCCGGTCTTCACCCAAAGGTAGCTCGGTTGTGCCTAGCCCCCCTTGGTTGAGCTCAGACGAAGGCACCGCATCAGACACAGCAGGCAAAGGAGAGATGGAGACCACTGGAGTTCGGGAGATAGACTGGCGGCCGGGCTGGGTGTTGTCTTCTGGAGCAGAATCCTCATCCTCTCCCTCTTACAGAAATTTTTGCTGAATGACAGCAATGTACTCCGCCATACAGCTCGGTATGAAATACGGGGGAGGGTTGAAGACCTCGGTCTCTGGGCCATGACCGAGCTGCGCCACAACCGCCTTCCATCCGCATTTGAAGAAAAGATCTTTCGCAGCTTCGCATTGCTTGATATAAATGGCCTCCCCCTTCTTGTAACCCCGGTCCTCTGCGTCCTCTACTTTCTTCTCCAGCTTGGCAATTTCAGTGTTCTTCTTGCCTTCAAGCTTGGCCAGCTCGCGCAAGTACTTATCTTTTACCACGGCCGCGGCCTTTTTCTTATCTACCTCAGCCGAACTGACAAGACCGGTCAGACGTGCCATCTCGGTTTGTAGCTCGGCTATTTGCTTCTTTGACTCTTCCAGCTCGGTGGTTTTGGCATTAGCTTCTGCCATGGCCTGCCTTGTGATTTTGTGCAGTTCTAGCACTCGCTTGTAAGCGATGTGGTTTTTTTGCATGGCCTGCAAAAGGATGGTAAGAAACTTTTAAGAGAAACCGAGCAAAAAGTTGTTCAAATTAGAAAGACAAGCAAGGGGGTAACTTACCAGCACCATTGATTTTGTGGCTGAGCAAATGGCCTTCAGCTCGGTTAGATGGTTGTGGTGCTCCATGTCAACTGGAAGGCAAACGCTTTTGGCGAGGTTGAACGCCAAGAAATGGTCCTTTTCTACGACCACGGAGTTAGAATCCTTGATAGCACGGTTCTGAAACGTGATCTTTGGTGCCCACTTTAGAGAGCTAGCTCGGTCAGAGCGCTCAGGTGGAGGGCTTGGTGGAGTGGTTTGAGGAACCACGGTTTCATCCTCGTCGACAAGGCGTGGCTCGGTTAGTCTGAGCACGCTTGCTTGCCCGAGATGATGAAGGCTGATGGGATGGTAGGGCTACCACGGTCTCCTATGTTTGACCGGCTGGTGGTACCTCGGGCTGGTTTGTCTCAGTCAAAAGGGCTCTTACGGCTCTTTTCTTGGCTATTTCTTGTTCAGCAGTTAGTGGGTTCAAGTTGATTTGAGGCAAGGTTGGATCCGGTTCAGGAGAGGCTTCCAACAAAAAGTCAGTTACCCTGGTCTTTCGTCTGCTCTGTATCTATACGTCGGTTCAAAATTTAGTAGCTCAGCCCAACTTCTATTGGGATATCACAGTGCAACGCGAAGTGTGTTTAAGTTGGGGTAGTTGTACTGGGACTTCAGAAAGTTCAGATCTACATGAAGTAAAAAAGACAACAGTTAGTATGATTCAAGATGTGAAAATCGAAGTAAAGAAAAATGTGAATTTGAGCCGAGGTAATTATACCGGTGACTCCTTTGTTCCAGTTTATTCGATCGCCTGGGATTTGGGCCTCATGGTCTTCAAAACGCCCAGAAACCCAAAAAAAATCATCGTCGTTTACATCCTTATTTGGGGTATTTTTTTATTATCTTTTCACACCGGCGCCTTATTCTTAAATAGTAAACCCAGCCATCTTCATTTGACCCTATGGAATATTAGTGGAAGAGCTCGGCTAAACCAAGGTTAAGGCCAGCCCAGTGGTTTAGCTCGGCGATGCCATTTATTATACGGTATGAATTTGTGGAAAGTTGGGTAGTGCAGAGGTTGGTTTGTCTAAGGAACTCACAAAGAAGAGGCTATACAAGGAATCTTAGTCCGATTTCTACAATGGAAAGAAGGGTAAAGGGAACAAAGCCAGGGTTTTCCCAGGGTGTGGTATCTAGTTCGGCTAAGGTAAGATGGACATCATCAGGGATATGGTAGTCCCTTCGGAACTCGGCCATAGCACCTAGTGTATTTACCAAAAACCTATATTTACCCATGAGGTCTTAAGTTATGAATAAATTCGATGAGTATTAGCTCAATCATGAAATGACGTTGAGTAGCTCAGTTGAGCGTTCAAGGGAGTGCCTGGCAACCTAAGTCTGCAAAGTGAAAAAAGAAAGGTATTAAGCACAGATCGTTGGACCATGCTAAAAGAAACAAAGGCAAGATAAATGAAGTCCTAGCTCCGCTACGTGGGCCATTATCCATTCTTAGCTTGGTTTGAGCAAGGGCTTTTAGCTTGGTTGAACTTTTGGGGCAGCATTCCTAGTTCGGTCTTAACTAAGGGAGCTGGTTTAGCTCCAAGTTTTAGCTCGGTCAGTGGTTAGGGCTCTCTAGCGTTGTATTGCGCAAACTTAATGTAGTTCGATAGCCCGGCTAAGAGGTAGGGCCTATTAAAACTACGAGTAGGGTATGAAGTTTTAAGTTCGGATATTTAGTTCGACCAGGGTCGTACCTAATACAAACAGTATCCTAGTTCGGTTGGAGTGTGATTTTGGATCAAAACTACCATTTCCCAGGTTATTCATATAGACAGTGGTTATGTTACAGAGGTTTTTTTAGAAAAATGGAAGCAAAAGGGGAATAGGTGTTTTGAAAATCATACAAAAACGCATGTTGTGTATTACAAAACAGATGTGAAATCAACAAAAAGGAAAGAGGATTAAGTTACTTACAAGTATGAAGATGAAAGAACTGGAGATGGAAGTAGTGGCAACAACAAACGCGAGCTTTGCAAAAAATAGTGGTTACAGAAATGGAGGCTCAAGCAAGAGAGAGAGAAGGTGAATAGTGAAAGGATGAATTCAAAGCTTTAGGGTTCGTTTTGTGAAAAGGGAAGGAAAAAAGGCAGGACTGTTCAAAATACGCGAAGTACGAAGACGGCATGACAACTGCATTAGGCCAATGAGAGTGTGCCACGTGTTCTTGGAATGAGAAGCGATTCAGTTACAGGGACTGAAGAGACGTTTTTGACCGGACAGGTGGGTAGCCCGGTGTGGATTTAGTTCGGTTGAAAAGCTAAAGTTTTTAGCTCGGCTGGTAAAAGATAATTCCTATCATGCTGTGCAGATGGAATTAAGGGGCAATTGAGAGGGTAATTTATATGTAAATTGGGCCGAGTTGGGTAATGGGCCATTCTATGGGCCACAGTAAGAACTGAGTAAAAGGGCCTTGAAGTTAGCTCAATCCGAAAGAGCTTTTTAGTTAGCTCGGTCGGCATGGTCAAAGCGGCGATAGTTAGTTCGGTCAAACCATATTGAGCCGAGGTATTTTGGGCCTTTTCTCAAGACCTTGCTGTTGAATAGCTCGGTCTAGACACGTTATGGATAGCACGATCTCAACAGGTGAAACCGAAGTATGAGTAACAGAGGAGAGAATCGAGCTAGCTAGAGCTCGGTCATTTCAGCCAGTTTAGCATGGCTATTTTATCTCGATCGTTTTGTCATACTACCGAAGTAAAACCATCTCGCTTGGTTTAAGCAGTGAGGGGGGTGTTGAAGGATAAGCATTATCTTTCAGGGGTGTGACTCCTAGGAGGACTCTACGTGGAGGAATAAGAGTCCTACTAGGATTGTGCCACGTGGAACCTATAAAAAGCTCACAACATAACCTATGGGAAAGGTAACACAACTTTGATTCCCGAATACACAGAGCTTTTGTCTATTTGTCTATTTTGCTGACTTAGGCATTGGAGAGGTATCCGACACACACCCGCCGGCTAGCTCACGTTTGTGTTTTCAAGGACTAAAACGATGACGTGCGGAGGAGCGCAGACTTGATCAACAGGATTATACGAGAAGAATATTTCGTGCTCGTGCAGTTATTGTTTTTTTTCATCAAATTGAGAAGAATGAAAAATTAAAAGGGAGACTAAATAAATAAATAAATTATTATCAAATTTGATATTAAAAAAAAAAAGGAAATTTGAGAAAAGAGGAGAATTTTTGAAAAGATTTTGATAAAAGGATTAGAATAGTTCATATCAACTCAAATTTAGAATCAAATTAAAAAATTTAAATTGGTGAAGGGGTGGAGATGGTTATAAGTAGCAGAATGTTAAATTCACTATTCTTGGAAAGAAAAATACTTGTTTTAAAAATAAAAATAAAAATAAAAAAAAACCGTAATATGATATGTGACACCACAATTAGACATTTAGGCCGTGTTTGGGAAGGGAAATGATAGTCTTATGTGAGCTACCATCATATGCTATGTCATTGTAACACTTTATATAAGACCGATATGCTTCAATTTCCTCATCAATTAGATTTTGAGTTGCATTTTTTCTATTTTCTTTTTGGGTATGAAACAAAGGAGAACTCTTACACCTTACTTGGAGGTCAAGGGTTCAAGTCAAGCACACGCAAAGACTCCCATTCCATCGAAGCTATAACTTGAGAATGCTGTAATTAGATTTTTTTTCTCCGGTAACTAGGCTGGGTGAGTTTCTAACTATTATGTGTGGACTTATTTGGGCTAGTTAACCTGAAATTCTTTTATTCTATTCATTATGTTTAGGGCTTTCTGCAGATTTGTTTTTCTTTTGGGGTTATTTTTGGTGGACAGACCAGAATGGACCCAATAATGGATTTTTTTAATGTACCTTTTCTTTATTTCCTTTTTTTTTTTAAGACATAATTCAATTAAGTTAGAATTGCGACAACAAAAAACTACAAACATCCAAAACAAAAGTGCATAATGAAAAGCCTAGCCTCCTAAACAATAGTGCATGAACTATATAACAAAACATCCCACAAGTACTGTTGGAATTGCAAGAAAGAAGATTTCAAACAAGCCACACGTAGAAATGACCTGGAACAATTTGATTCAGTTGATGCACATTCAAACCCATGTCTCAATAAATTGCCTTATTTTCCTGTTTACACCGCATCTTATTTTTTAACGATTGCGATCTATTAATTATGGCTAAGTTCTATTATGGTCTGTCGATTGAAATCATAACTATTTTTAAGAAATAATCTTGACCACATTTGTTTTTATTATTATTATTTCTTTCAACAGGCATGCTAACATAGCATAACAGGTGTGTTAAGGACGTAGCATATGACATGTTAAATGGAGGGTCAAAAAATTAGACAGTGTAGCAATTTAAAAGTTAGTTGCTAAAATCAAAGAGCCAAGATCAAATCAAACACTAAATCTGCAGAGTGGTTCCTATCAAACATGAGATATGGAAAATGTTGAGCAAATCATTGAATTGTTAAGGAAATCGTGGGTTTAGATTATTTCTTTCTCTCATATGGCTAAGCCTATAGATAGGCCAAGAGAGATAACAAAAAGGAATGGATCATAAACAACCATCAATCACACTCGTGAAGAGTTATTTAAGAGTAGTTCTAAATCAGCCATTTTAGGAGTAGATTAGAGAAATAGCGGCTCTGTTTGGTTGTCATTTCAAATCATGATTCCACACCTTAATTCAAGTATGGTGTTTGGTTAGAGTTCTCAAATGATGTTTCCAAAACTCTGTACAAAACACTCTGTCTCAGGCGCGGTTTTCGGAATTTTTTTTTCAAATTTCGCCTAACCGATCGTCCCACTGGTTGACCGAAACAGTGCAATTTTTTTTTTTTTTTTACATATGTTAAATTTTACATATTCAAAGAAAATATTTTCTGAATTTTTAAATTTTTTTTATGTGTTTTAATAGAATTTTGATTTGTATGTTTGGTTATGAGTTGTATGTTTTTGTATTAAACATCATATGTCACATCAAAAATTTTCACTCAATTCAAAACACTTTTCTAAACTCTTTATCAAACAAATTTTCCACACTCAAATCATAATTTTAAAACTCACAAACTCAAAATACAATTCATACTCTCAAATCATATTTACAAAACTCTACCAAACGCAACCAGCTTTTTCCAACCCCCACTTCTTTTCTTTTCGTCGATTGATGTATTTTTTTTAATTTTTTGTTCTTATTTAAGTTCTTATAACTAGTGACAAGTGACAATTTATTCGAATTAATACATATTTTCTTCTGTTCAATTTCTTCTTTACTTAATTACTTCTAGGGAAATCCTTAATCGATTTAAAGCATAGGACTCAACCACAAAGTCTGATTTTTTGTGTTTATTTAAAACTGTTTAAGTCTATTGATCAATCATTATCGATTGGCCTAAACCGAATTTTTGCTAACATAAATTGGCACGTCCAATAGGACCATTCTAACTTAGAGTAATGGCAATGAAGAAGTAAACTAACGCATATGAAATCATGCCCTCGAGTGGCATGTTTACATCTTGAGAACCCATGGATGCAAACCACCAATGGAGTGGCAGTGTTCTCATGGATACAGATTATCAGTGGAATGCATCATATTCTGGAAATTGTCAGTGTTATGGTGGCAGTTCTATCGTTTGTTGCCAACATAATGGCATGACAAATGATGTGAAAAGAATGATTTGGTGTTCTGAGGATGAAATTTATTGGTGCAAGAGTGAAATTTTAGCCCTAAGAGAAGGAATTAATTCTTTTTATAGGCAAAGATTTCAAATAATTCATCATCTCTGTATTATTTGATGCAAAGAGATTTAAATTACTGTGATGGAAAAATTCATCGACTTAAAAGGCCAAATTTTTCTAATTGATGAAGAAGTTCTATGTTGGAAGCAAAAATTAGAAGGCATAATGGTCAATGAAAAATTAAGATATGAAAATAATGTGGCTCATATGGTTAATACACATATTTTTGAAGAGCCAATCATTCATGAAGAGTCAAGGTATGTGGCTCGAAGCGTTAGCACACCAAGTCATGAAGATAATATGAATTTGAAGAATTTTCATTGGCCGTTAATAACTAACATTAAAAAACAACCCCTTCTCTCAAGAAATATTGAGAATTTTGATGATAAAGATTCATTTGGGGGCATAATGTGTTTGCCAAATGTGGCAAAAAGTGACAAACGATTAATGGCTAAAAAAGAAGAACAATCCATTCTCTCAAAAAATATTAAAAAATATCACAAAATGATAGTGAAAAATCACTTAGGGGGCATGATTTTAATCCAAAGATGGTTGAAAATTCTGAACACGGAGGGCATGATTTTAAGCTAAAAATGGCAAAAAATTATGAACCCACATTTATTAAATGTGAATTTTTTGGCATTATTCAAAATGTCAAAATTTATAAATTTTTCATAACATTCAATTATGTGAGTTTTGGGATCCGACATTCACTTTGGATTTGTGAATTACACCAAAAATTAATTTTCATAACATGGTTTAAAAAACAACAATGGTTAAAAAAATGCTATATGTAGTAAATTCTCTTTAATTAGCCAAAATTTGGCTAACAGAGACTTATTTTATTTTAAAAATAAGGGACGTGGCTCTTTGTTATGTCAATCGACAGAGCCAAAGATGGAATATTCACAAATCAACAGGATAGATTAAAAATTACTATAGGTATAATCTAACTCTTCAAGAATTTGAATTGTTTACACCGTAAAATATTTTCTGTCAATTGTGATAAACCGCCTTATATGTTGTGACACCCTAAATATTTAATTAATACTACAACCAATCACGATAATAATAACAATAATAAGAATAATAATAGTGGTAGCAATAGTAAAATAAAATAATTAATTTTATGATGATATGCGATAAAGTATAATTTAATTTACATTGAGAGTCATTGTACAATTATTCTATTAATTATGGTTCATGTAAAATTAAGCAGGATTATTGTATATAAACTTCAATGTGGAGTGGATGAGCTAAAAAAAAATACAGGATAAGCATGCCAAAAGAAAGGCCACATGGTGATACCACGTGGTTCCTTAGAGGGAAGGAAAATGTATTAGATTAGAGAGAAAGGGGCTGAGAAGCACCTATAGAAAGCGGGCTTCAAATAGAAGTGAAGAGTAAGGGAGGTGTGGTCGGTCAGTAAAAATGAGGAATTTCGGTGAACGGAGAAGTAACAGTAAGGGATTAATATAAAGATAAGTTATATTATACCTTGAGTCACCATAATATATTTTACGCATATTTTCAGTTACCATAACTTATTTTACACAATTTGTGTTTTATAAAATGTATTAATATTTCGATTACATTGATTATTTCAGAACTCTATTTGCTTAAATTGAAACTCATGGATATGTTTGTTTAAATTTTAATAATTATTTGACAATGATTTTGTAAACAATTATTTTCTGTAAGTACCACCACGGGAGTCCCACACCTTGAGGGACTTAAATAAGTCATTGGCTTCAGATTGGTCACCTCGTGGCCCTCTGTTTATCATGGATCCATTGGCCTCTATTCTGACTGTCACTCCAGTGACCTCTGTTCTGTTCTGTACCTTGGTTATGGTTATTTATTTACGTAGTTTTTACATTTCAATTTCTGCCATTTAAATAATTTGTTATTCAAAGTAAGTTATGTATAATGTTTTGGCTTAAATAACTATCCATGGTTATTTTGTGCCCCTATACTCTTGGTATAATATCTCTCACTCTGTTGTGTGCTTATAACTGTTACCATTTTCAGGAGATAAGATGTAAGGATGGATTGTAACCTCACGTAGTGGGACCAGCACGGGATTTGATGCCGATATGTTACACTTTTTTTTCTTTCTTTCTCTTTTTTTACATAATAGTCTGTCACCGAATAATAAAATTATACAAGCCCTACAAATGTATTTTCTTTTATCAAAATAATAAGATAATTAATAAAGTAAATTTTCTATTTAATTATTTTCTTACTTCCATTCTGCCTCCGCATGTGTCATTTTATTGTTAAGATTAGAATTAATTAGTAAGTTGCAATTCTAGCCATAAGCCTCTGGGATTAGATCGTGACAAAGGTGGTATTAGAGCAATAGTTTCAACCCAAAAAATAAATAAATAAAATATTATAATAATAATAATAATAAAAAGGAACTAAATTGTTTTCACATGCGACGCTAGTCCTTCTCGGTAGAATCTTACGTTTGTACCATGACTAATTCTGGTGATGTAAGGATGTCTGAGTTTATTCTTGATGAGGCATTCTAGAATGAGCTCAAGGCTATGAGTTTGGAGGGGATCTTAGGAATGCACCCTGCCCCTGCCTCACCAGAAAAATGGGGAGACTCTGAAGACATAATAAGGTGACTACATCTAAGCCTTGCCTAATTGATGGGTCGGCCAATATATGTACATGCCAATCCCGATGATGTAGCATACTTATTATGGAGGTAGAGTCGTGCCTACACGCGCGGAGGATATCTCGGACCTACCCACGTAATCAACCTTACCTTAGGATTTGACCACCCTCACTATATAGTCGGCCCTTTGCCCACAGATTTTGTTGAGAGGAAGGGAAATGTTTACCCCGAAAACTACATATTCACCAACATCCCCAACCCTGTTGACATTATTAATATCCAAAATGTTGATTTTACCAATGACTTAACATATATCGAGACACCTGGGTGGATTGTCAATCGAGCATTCTGGGGATACCGACAGTCCATCCCTCTTTACACAGTACGGATAGCACAGGTCTGTTTCGAGGTAGTGCAGCTGGGATGGGAATTTGAGCTTCTCATGCAACATCACTTTCCATGGCTTTTTGACTAGATGCTAGAGAGGAAGATGATCCTTTGTTTTGTTTTTTGTTTTTGTTTTGTTTTTGAGAGCTAACCATGATTAGTTCTGTAACACCCCAAACGTTGAATTAATATAATAAGAACAAAAGTAAAATAACATATTGAATCTTATAAATGTATATGATAAGCATGTATTTTAATTTAAAACTAGGGGTTATTGCGCAATTATTATACTAATTAGGATAAGTATAGAATTAAGTAAAGTTGTAGATAAGCTCAACATAAATTATATATATATATATAAAAATAAAAAAAAAAGTGCCATGATTTTGGCTGTTTGGGCTAAGGTGCAAATAGGCATGAACTCTAGGCCAAGGTGTAAATAGGCATAAACTTTAGACTAATCTCCTACATGCTTGGAAGTTAAGTTGCTTGGAGATAAGGCTTAGGAGGTTTAGCTCCTAAGACAATAGACCTAGGAAACATGGCAAAAGTTTACAGTAGCAACACTAGTATAAATAGGAGCATAGAGCATAATCTAACCATCAGAAGTTAAGAAACAAAAGTAAGGAATAGAAGAAGGGTGCTTCGAGTATGCTAGTCAAAAAAGGGGAATTTCGATAACGTAAAGGATCAATATTAAGGTGAGTTATACCTTGAGTCACTATAATATATCTTACGTATGTTTTGAATTACCATAATTTATTTTATACAAGTTATGTTTTATAACTTATATTTATATTTCAATTATATTAATTATTTTCTGAACTCCATTTTCTTATATTGAAACTCATGGATATATTTGTTTAAATTTTAGAAATTATTTGATAATAATTTTGTAAACAATTATTTTCTGTAAGTACCACCACGGGAGTCCCATGCCTTGAGGGACTTAAATAACCATTGGCCTCTGTTTGGCCACTTTGTGGTCCTTTGTTTGTCATGAATCCATTGACCTCTGTTCTGTTCCGTTCCATACCGTGGTTATGGTTATTTATTTACATAATTTCTGTATTTTAGTTTCTGTCACTTTGAATAATTTGTTTATTGAAATTAAGTTATATAAATGTTTTAGCTTAACTAACTATCTATGATTATTCTGCATTCCCCATACTCTTGGCATAATATTTCTCACTCTGCTGTGTGTTTATAGTTGTTACCCTTTCAGGTGATGAGATGTAAGGAAGACTCGTAACCTCATGAAGTGGAACCCGCACAAGAATTTGAGGCTAATCCATTATTTTTTTTATTTTCTTTTCTTTTCTCCCTTTTATTTTTTTATTAAGAGCTGATTACTAAATAATAAAAACCCTATACATATATTTTCTTTTATCAAAATAGTATAATGAAGTAAATTTTTCATTTTTCTTCTGCCTGCGCCATTTAATCTGTTACGATTAAAATTATTTAGTAAGTTGCGATTCTAGCCGTAAGCCTCTGGGGTTGGGTCGTGACAAGTTCGAATTCCTATATTTGTACTCAATAATTAGACACTGACATAACTTTTAACTTTTGGATAAAGATGTGGTACTAACACTATATTTGTGTCTATATATACACATGATGCTTTATACATATGAGGCCATGTTCATTGAATTATTTCTACTAAATTTACCTTGTAGTAATGACCAATGATAGTAACGGAACCAGGTCATCTATCAACGGAACTGAGTCGATGGAAAGAATCATGGAAAAAGCAGCTACCAGCTTTTTGCAAGCCTCGTAGACCAACATAAACAATGGGATGTCAGAATGGTGAGAAGAGCCCATTAACATAAAACAATTCTAGGATCTGAAACTGACCACATTTACCAACGGTCCAAACCCAATGGTAACAGACGCTTGGGTTAAAGACATGGAAAAGATTTTTCACACCTTACCTTGCACCGAAAGATAGAAGGTAACTTTTGTCACTTTAACTTTCAAAGATAATGCGCAAAAATGGTGGCTTCTCACCTTGGAGAAAGAAGAAATCATGACTTGGGCAATATTCCTAGAAGTATTTTATGGAAAATACTTCCCAGGTTTACTACGGAAACAAAAGGCGTATGAATTCATACATCTAAAGCAAGGAACCATGACGGTGGCCGAATACGAGAGCAAGTTCACACAACTCGCTCGATTTGCGACATATGTCATCCCCACCGAAGTTTGAAAAACAAGGAAATTCGAAGTAGGATTGGAAGCTGAAATCAAAGATAGGCTTGAGGTTTTGAAACTACCAACCTATGCGGAAATGGTAGACAGAGCGTACATTGCAGAAAAAGTGATTAAAGCCTCTCGTTCCAGGAAACCAAGCCAAAAGAAATAATTTTGGGAAAGAGACAACAAAAGATCCAGTGCTACGCCTCCTTATGGGGTAAATACGAGCACAACCAATTCAAGCAATCAAGATCCTACTAACCCCTGAGGTGACACTATTCCAACTTGTCCTACTTGTGGGAAAGCTCTTTGGGGACAATGTCATCGAGACATGGGACATGCTTTAAATGCAATCAAGTTAGCCACTTACTGAGAGATTGTCCAAAGCTTAGCAATCCTATAGCCGGCCCCTCTGAACCAGTCAAACAATCTGCAGGACCTAGAGGAATGATGAAGGTTCAAAAAAGCCAAGGAGTTTTTGCCTTAGTGCTTAGAAAACCAGAGGTTACCGAGAACGTTGTGTCAGGTACACTTTCTGTTTATGGTCATTCAGCTCATGTCCTCATTGACTCTAGTTCAACCCATTCTTTTGTTGCACCACACTTTGCTTCTAAATTAGCATCAATACCCGAACCCTTAAGATATATACTATATGTGTCTTTTCCCTATGGTAGTTCTACCCTTGGTACTATGTGTACAAATCTTGTATTATATCCTTAAAAGGTAAAACCTTATACATAGACTTTATTTCCCTCCGCACTGGTCAACTTGATGTGATCTTAGAAATGGATTGGCTGGCTACCAATCACGCCTCTATTGATTGCAAAGCCAAAAATGTCTCTCTCAGATTACCAAACCAACTCGAGCTTATCTTTGATGGGACTGGAATTTCCACTCCTCCATGTCTTATATCCTCCATGACAACCCAATGACTTCTAAGAAAGGGTTGTTGTAGTTTTATCTGTTATGTGATCAATACGCAACCAGAAGCCCCCATACTTGATGTAATCGCCGTGGTTCGAGAATTTCCGGATGTCTTTCCTGAAGATCTACTTAGTACCCCGGTTGACCGGGAAAGCAAATTCACCATAGAAACTCAACCTGGTACCCAACCAATATCAAAAGCCCCTTACCGTATGTCAATGACGGAATTGAAATAACTGAAGACCCAACTCCAAGAACTACTAGACAAAGGCTTCATTCGACCAAGTATCTCGCCCTGGGGAGCTCCAGTACTATTCATAAAGAAAAAGGATGGCACCATGAGATTGTGTATTGATTATCCAGAATTGAACAAGGTCACCATCAAAAATTGGTACCCCATGCCACGAATCAATGACTTGTTCGATCAACCTCAAGGCACCCAAGTATTCTCAAAAATTGATTTGCATTCTGGCTATCATCAACTAAAAGTTAAAAAGGAAAACATCGAAAAGACAGCCTTCAGAACACGTTACGGGCACTACGAGTTCCTCATCATGCCATTTGACATCACAAATGCTCCAGAAGCCTTTATGGACCTCATGAATCGGGTATTCAAACCCTATCTTGACGAGTTCATCATTGTCTTTATTGACGACATTCTCATATACTCCAAATCACCAAAAGATCATGAACACCACTTGCGAAGAGTTCTACAACTACTACGTGATCGCAAACTTTATGGCAAGTTAAAGAAATGCGAATTCTAGATTATTAGTGTACACTTCATCGGTCACGTCATTAACAAGGATGACATCTCGGTTGATCTTCAAAAAGTTACAGCAATCGTGGATTAGCCAAGACCTACTAACGTGTCTGAGATTCAAAACTTCTCGAGTCTAGCCGGTTATTACCGACGCTTTGTGCAAGATTTTTCGAAGATAGCATCACCCTTGACCCAGCTAACTAGAAGAACACACCCTCTGAATGGACTGACAAGCAGGAATATTACTTCCAGAGTTGAAAAGCAGACTTGTGACAGCTCTTATACTAGCACTCTCCACAGGAACGAAAAGGTTCGTAATTTGTAGTGATGCCTCATACAATGGTTTGAGTTACGTCCTTATGCAAAATGGAAAAGTCATTACGTATGCATCGCGTCAACTAAAGACTCATGAGAAAAACTACCCAACCCATGATCTCAAATTGGCTACGATGATCTTTGCCCTCAAGATCTGCCATCATTATCTCTATGGTGCAACCTGCGAATTTTACACTGATCACAAGAGTCTTAAATATCTGTTCACACAGAAGGAGCTAAATATGAGGCAACGACAGAGGCTAGAATTTATGAAAGACTACAATGTAGAGATTCATTACCATCCAGGCAAAGCTAACGTGGTAATAGACGCGTTGAGTCGAAAGACTATCAGAAGTTTGGCATATACTATCACGACCCGAACCCACCCATATGGGTTAAGGCCATAACCGGCCAGTAATCACGAGATTACCTACGGCCTCAAACCGAATAAGATAAGACTCATCAGAGTAAAAGGGGCCAAACGGAAGCAAATTTAAAACTTTGTCTATAGAGCCGTGCTTATGCACACCATAACATTCCATACGCACATATGTTAATAACTCACAACAGAAAGTGTAATAACATAAGATTCTATACAGACAGGATCATCCAAACTAAGTCAACCCATGAAAACTATATACAGACGTATTCAAAACTTCGCCAACCTGACAAAATGTAAATACATAACAAAAGGGCGAAGACGGGTCTCGTGCGTGAGACACAAGGGCTGACTCTCTCAAAACCTTAGTTATTCCATACAGACTTCACTGAGGCTGGGTCTGGACTTCTCTTGGCTCACCTACAAACACATGAATGAACGTAAGCGAAAGCCCAGTGAATAATATCAAATCAAATACAGAAGTTACATAACAAGGTAGAACAACATGTTCCAAAAGGCCTTGGGCCCAATTCCTATTTCCATTTAACAGATATATAACTATACGAAATTCAAATCAAGTGATTGTAGTTCCAAACATTCTGGCCTTTGGCCTATTCAGATTTCCATTCATGTCAAAACGGCCTTCGGCCCGTTCATTTATGTCAAAACGGCCTTCGGCCCATTCATTTCTATCAAAATGGCCTTCAGCTCATTCCTTTACGTCAAAACGGCCTTCGGCCCATACATTCGTGTTAAACGGCCTTCGGCCCACTCATTCATGTCAAAACGACCTTAGGTCCATTCATATATGTCAAAACGACCTTCGGTCTACTCATTTCTATCAAAACGACCTTCGGTCCATACATTCGTGTCAAAACGGCCTTCGGCCCATACATTCCTGTCAAAACGGCCTTCGGCCCACTCATTCATGTCAAAACGACCTTCAATCCACTCATTTCTATCGAAACGACCTTCGGTCCATTCATTTCTGTCAAAACGACCTTCGGTCCATTCGTTTACGTCAAAACGGCCTTCGGTCCATACATTCGTGTCAAAACGGCCTCTGGCCCATTCACTCTATTATTCAGATCAAATCGGCCTCAGGCCCATTCAAACTTTCGTATCAAACTGGCATTCGGCCCATTTATCCTTTCCTATCAAACTATCATTCATATCAGATTGTCATTCATATCAGATTATCATTCATATCGGATTATCATCCGTGTCAAACTATCATTCATATCAAACTATCATTCATATCAAACTGGCCTTTGGCCTGTTCGCTCTTTAGGCATAGTAAGCGTTTGTCCATAATTCAAATTACAGACTTATAGGAGGCTAAGCAATTGGACAAATAACATATTTCAAATAACTTTATTAAGATACTACTCATAGTGATCGGCATGTGGATTTGCCCTGGAGCTTGACCCTACATATCACATAACACATATGGATCACAAATAATTCAATCCGTTCTTTAATTCACATATTTCTCTTTGGGCTTTATTCTTATTTCTTTAATTCAATCACAATGCTCAATGCATGCCTAAGAGTGTTTAGAAGTGAAAGGGAACGGAAAACAAAACACAGAATGCATTTTCAAAATTTTAGAAAATAGGGTCCTCGCTCGAGCGTGGACTTCCCCACTCGAGCGGACCCAAGAGGCCCGCAAAAGTACTGGTTAGGTCGAATTCACGCTCGATCGTGCACTCCGGCGCTCGAGCAAAAGGCCTCTCTACATGGATTCCCGCTCGAGTGTAGACTTCCCTGCTTGAGCGGATACCATGTTTGCAAAAAGTACTGGGAGCACGAAATTCACGCTCAAGCGGCGGTTTCCCCGCTCGAGCAGACATCAAACTTTTTGGAAATTCCAAAACTATTCTTGGAGTTCCATTTTGGTATTCAAAGGTCTCAACTCATGATTTCAGTCCCAAAAACATATAAATACATTATGTTTCAAGGGTACACAAATAATATGAAGCTAATTACTCAAAATCATGGTTCAATTCTCCAAAATCAATCAACATTCTTGTATAATCATGGCTTATGCTTTCAAATCCCATATGAGCTTCACATCTTCAATGATCAATCATGCATGCAATCTTTTAACTCCAATTCCATTTCAAATAGGTCAAATAATGCTCCAAATCATGAAGCTACACAAAACTACTCATGTATGTAAGGTTTGATGCTCCATTCCTCATATTTAACATGCTACATGCTAGAACACCCAAAATTATAACAATTATGCACATGCATGTTCATTTTAACTTCAAATTCAACTCAACCTTGGCCATGAGCTACCATACCACTTGATTTCACAAAATTACAACATTAAACTCATGAATTCACTTACCTAGAGGCCCAATCCTTCCAATCTCTAGCAAATTCTTGAGTAATCTTCCAAAATCTCCAAGTTTCTTGACCAACCTTCAATCTCCTACTCTCTTTTCCTCTAACCGACCCTCTCTTCTCTTCTTTGAGTTTATGATTAGCCAAAATGAGGCTAGGGAGAGATATTGAGTGTATAAAGGCCCCCACTCAACCATTATTTTATTATAAAACAATTGGGCACTTAATTCATTAATTTCATTTGATTAATTTGATCCAAATCAATTTCTAATTAAATTTCACCGTAAGCTCTAAAAATTATGCCAATCACAATGGCGCAATCAATTTCGGGTTCTGTGGCCAATGAGGCCTTCAATTTAATTTTCAAAGCAGATAGTCAAACAGATATTCCTACGGTGAACAGATAGAAATTCAAAACCACATATTTTCACATAAATGGTACACAAAATCGTATCAAACACGTAAACATACGCATTATAAGGACCAATTAACATAATTCGGGATAGGGTTATCACATATACCCTCGTCTCCCGCAAGATCAATGGACTGCTCGCCAACATAATCGTGGAACCTACATTAATTGAAGAAATTAGAGTATGTCAATGTGAAGATAAACTTTTGAAAAAAAAGTACGAGAAGCAAAAAAGTGCACCCGATCCTGAATTCACTATAAGCAATGGGATGCTAAAATTTTGAAATCGAATTTGCATACCCGACCTTCCAGAACGCAAGAAGAAGATATTAGTAGAAGCTCATAGCTCGAGGTTTGCGGTCTACCCTAGAAATACGAAGATGTATCACGATCTGAAGGAACACTACTGGTGGACAAGAATGAAAAGTGACATAGCAAGCCACATCTCCAAGTGTCTGCATTGTTAACATGTTAAAGCAGAACATCAGAAACCTGTAGGAACGTTGCAACCACTCCCTATTCCTGAATAGAAATGGGAGCACATTACTATGGATTTCGTGGTAAGGCTACCACTGTAACAACCTGACCCGTGATTAACGCATAATCCATGATTAATTATGCTTAATAAGTAATTAAAATGAAATTCTGAGTTAAGTGCATATGTGTTGCATTATTTGTATTTGTATCTGTTTGTCGTAGAAGTATTTGTTCGTGTTTTCGTTTTGTTCTGCGAATTGACTACCTTATTGGCATCTAATTACAAAATTGACTTGAATTATGTATTAGATAGAATTTTTAGAATTTTTTGGTAGATTTAATTGAAATTAGATTCAAAATGAAATAATTAGACTAAATAAAGCTCATTTGCTTAGTGATAAGTGTAATTAAGCAATTTCCCTAACCAAGCCTATATAAGGCCATTGATTCTAGACCACTTACATATAACACTATATTTTCTTCTTCTTGTGAGCCAAACGTGAGTGTGAGAGAGAGAGGTAAAGAGAGAATTGGGATCAACAAGGGAAGTGCAAGACTTGTGAAGGATTTAGCTTGGAAGTCAAGGGTTTGAGCTTAGAGTCTTGGTGTATTCATTATCTAGAACCTACTTGAGAAGTTGAGGTAGGAATTCAACGCCTAAATTATACAATTATGATGACTAGAACATGAATTCAAGAGGAATAAGTTGAGTTAAGCAAGAATTGAGCTAATAAGTTAGTAGAAAGATCATGTCATGCATGCATGTCCATTGAGCACAATTTTAGTTTGATTTCAAAGACTTCTCTCATACATGTGTCCATCTTACTTCTATTTGAGAATTCATCTTGTCTAATACCATTTCATATCAATTGGTCATGTTTGGGAGCTTTAAAGTCTAGATAAAACATGCATGTTATGTTTTCCATGAATTGAGTTTGATTTTGCACAATAGGCAAGCCTTTGGGGCCTTGATTTTGCAAAATGATTTAGAATTTCCAATTTTTCTAAGTTCACATATGTTTTCTCAAGTTTTTGGCCCAAAAGGATGGGTTTTGAAGTATTTGATTTGAATTTGAAAGCTTGGAGGTGAATCTAGAAATTCCAGAATTCGACCTCTCCGCTCGAGCGACAGATTCTGCGCTCGAGCGACCACCTTTGTTTTTGCACTCCCACTCGAGCGACAAAAAGTTGGCTCGAGCATAAATTCCATGCTCCCAAAAGTTTACATGTTTTGCAGACCACTCGAGCGACAAGAGTTACGCTCAAGCGAGAACCTAAGTCACATGCTTGAGCGAGCATCGAGTGGAAAAATCAAGCAACGAATACTTTTATTCACATTTTTGAACCTCTACTTGAGCATAGGAAGTTGCGCTTGAGCGGGGACCTTATTTTCAACAAATTTTCCTAAGTGTTGAATAGCATATTTTGACATCCTCATTACATTCTAGGCATTCCTAAGCCATGATTAAGACATAATAATAAAGATAAGATGTAAAAACACACTAAGAACAAAACGTAATGAGTTAAGTATATTCCGAGCGTGTGTTTCAGATGTGTATCTGCTATGTGATTATGTAGGTCACGCGTCGTAAGCCATTTGATTAGTTTGCTCTATCCGTCTGCATCTGGAGCCATCTGTGAGTAATAACTCTGTAAAGTTATGTTTGACTTTAATTATTTTTTGATGATATGAAATAATCAGTTTTCTGCAATGCTATGTTTTATATAAATGAATGATTGTCCAAGTTTCTAAAATGTATTCGTGGCATCCTTAGCATTATATAATATGCATTCCTTTATGGGTCATCAAAATGCCTTTATGGCCGTCCCTTTATGGGTCATCGGAACGCCTTCATGGTCGTCCCTTCATGGGTCATTGGATACGTTAACGCTAATGGATGTGCCACGTACTATGATGTGAAATGTGAAATGTGTGAACTTTGAAAATGAATATGATTATGTATATGAATCTATTTATGCTTTTGACATCTGATTTTTGGATGTGATTATGAATTCTGTTTTCTGTAACTGTTATGAACAACATTCATTAAACCTTTTACTCTGTTATTATTCACTGGGCTCTTGCTCATTATTTATATTATGTATCTAAGTGAGCAAGTGCATGACCAAGCCTAAGCTGCTGCCTGGAGTTTTGGGTCAGCCAGTCATCGTGCCTCTCGGGGAGGTTCCTTTCTGAGAAGTCATGTTTTGTGAACTTTGCTAAAGATGTTTTTGTTTTATTTGTCTACATGTATAGTGGGCTAAGTCCCCTTTTGTTCTATATGTAATATATATATGACATGAACTATTGTAATTATGGCGTTACGCCTATGATATAAAGTTCAAAATTTCTGTCTCATATTTGTCAACACAACTCTATGGACTATGTATATTTCTATATTTGCTTCCGCAGCCCCTAATTATATATTATTCTGTTAAGAGGCCTTTGATAATCCAAGAATTACTGGCCGGTTACAATACTAAACCTAAAGGGGCGGGTTTGGGTCATGACAACCACAATCAATCTCGAAGAATGATGCAATATGGGTTATAGTAGACTGATTGGCAAAGTCGGCGCATTTTCTACCAATCAAAATCACATACTCCCTTAATAAATTTTCCACTTTATACGTCAAGGAAATCATTCGATTGCATGGTACCCCAATTTTGATCGTGTCTGACCGAGATCCCCGCTTCGTATCTCACTTCTAGAACAAATTGCAAGAGGCTTTGGGAATAACACTGAAGTTTAGCACAGCTTATCACCCGCAAATTGATGAACAATTGGAAAGAACAATTCCGACTTTAGAAGATATGTTACGTGTCTACGTGCTAGACCTCAAGGGTAATTAAGATGAGCACCTACCTTTAGTGGAATTCGCCTATAACAACAGTTACCGAGCAAGCATTGGAATGGCACCGTACGAAGCACTGTATGTGTCACGACCCAAACCCGGCCCTATGGGTTTAGCACCGTAACCGGCCAATAATCCGAGATTACCGAAGGCCTGCTTAATAGTAGAACAAAGAAAAAGCGAGTTCGTGGCTGGCGAAGCCAATACAGTAAATAAACAATGTCCAATGAGCTGACAGTCTGTATGCAAAAAGATTTTTCATACATTTATACTTTCCGTACAGAATAGTATGCACAAAAAATACAATCAGTCAAAACTGGGACTTAATCCCTATTAAACAGTACAGTATGGTGCTATCAGTCTATACAGTAAACGAAACAGTTACGGAGACAAACGGGGAAATAAAACACTCCTAAGCCCCTAAGCCATAGCTTGATAGGCTCGGAACCTCGCAATGAGGCACAGTGGTTGGCTTGACCAAATTAAAGCTTGCCTGACGCTCCTAGCTGCGATCTAGTGCCTGTACACCTACATATATATATGAGCAGTGAGCTAAAGCCCAGTGAATAACACAATACGTAAAGGGGTTAAGAATAAATGTCCTTTCAGTATTGAAAACAGTCATTTCAGTCAGTTTATTAGTCATTCAGTTTGTGGCTCATATTTCCGGTCATAACGGTCATTCAGTTAATGCAGTGATATGTGGTACATCCATTGGCATAACAGTACAGTAAACAGTAGGTCTTAAAAGACCGGATCTTATGACCAACAAGAATGATGGCCATCGGTAGATGAAGAATAAAGAATAAGATACCAATTCAGAGAACAAGACAAAGATTGTGGATTCAAGAGGTGACTCACACTGTAGCACTTAGTACCGTAGATTCTAGAGGTGGCTCACAGTGTAACACTTTGTTCCAAATCAGAAATACAGAATGGCCATCATAACAATAAACAGTAGTGGTTCCAAACTTGGGAACCGACAGAGATCTCTTTGTCACAAAGTAAGATAAGCATGTGGCAAGGATGCCCGATCAAGATTCGAATATAAGACATACGTTCATTCAAGACACGAGATCGCTCAAAGGAACAGTTCAATTTAGTAACAGTATCAATTCGAAATGCGATTAAGTCAAGAAATGCAGATGATTCAAGAAACAATTCAAGAACCAATTCAATTCAAGAAATGCTTTAGTAAACAGTTCAATCAAGTAAACATTTCAATTCAGTAAACAGTTCAATAAGGTAAACAATTCAATAAAGTAAACAGTTCAGAAGATAATCATTTTTGAACATATCTTTACACAGTTGTTACTCACTGAGTTCTGGGCTACAGTAAGTTAGAGCGTCCCCTCAAAAAGCCAACCCTACACAGTAGACAGGATGAACACACACTAAGCTATACAGTTGGGGAAGATCAGTAACTTAATCCCTAATTTGCCTCGGTGCGTTCTACATCTACATCCTCATTAAGATGTCTTAAACTAAGCCTAAGAATGCCTAGAATGGGATGAGGATGCAAAAATACATTTAGAAAACATTTTGCAAAGTTTGCTGAAAATAGGAGCCTCGCTCGAGCGAGCCTTCCTTCGCTCGAGCGAGCTTCCAAAATCAAAGGCTTCGCCGGCGAGAAATCCTTCGCCGAGCGATCTGTCAAAACAAAGAAAAGTAATCGATGTCGCAATTTTACGCTAGAGCCACCAATTCTTCGCCGGCGTGGCTCGAGTAAGGTTGGTCGCCGAAGGAATCCTTCGGCGAAGAAGCCAAATTCGAATTTCAGTTGTCTCCTAAGCTCAAACCAAGCATTCTTTCACTCAAAACTGGACCTCTTGGGCCCAAATTCTGGAAAACACATCACAACTCAATATATAACAAGTTTCAAAGCTCAATTTGTGAATTTAAAGCCCAAGAGTGAGTCAATTAAATCCAATTTTCAAACCCATTTTCAAGAGCAATCTTCAAACATGACATGCATGGGTCAAAACCATTTCAAAGCTTCAATTCTTGCTCTAATGAGCTCAATCCTTTCAAAACAAGATGAAAACATGGACTTATACATAAATGTGAACATGCATGCAACCTTTTGCCATGAAATCAACTCAAACTTCAACAATACCAACATGCATGCATGAATTAGACTTCATATCAACATTATTGAACCAATTCATGTCTTAATTCTACAATTTAACATGAATCATGCAATAAGCAACTTAAACACATCAATGAGAAGATGAAACACCAACCTTAAGTCTCTAACTCAAGAATATAAGCTCAATTTAACAATTATCCTTCAATTTCTTCAAGTATACAAGTCAATTTCAAGATGAAACCAAACTCTCTCCCAATCTCTCTCTCTCTAGGTCGACAAAGACAAGGAAAAGAGCTGATGAAAATGTTTGATCAAGTGTATAAACCAAGGCTCAAATATGGTATGAAGTGGGCCACTAAGTGGCAATTCCGTAAATAAGGCAAATTCTTTGATTTAGCTTATTTTATCTAATTTAATCATACCAAATAAATTTTCAATTAAATATACCATTAGTTTACATAAATTCCAACGATCATAAAACATTGATCCATTTCCGATTCGGCCGCCGATAAGGCCTTCAATTTGCAGTTTAATACATAAGATGAGAACAAATAATTTGGCAATCAAACAGATAAATTCTAATCAATCAATCAAGATTCGATCTTGATCGATCGATTCGAAGATTTCAATCAATTTAATTACCGATCATAATCAGTCTCGGTTTAGCAGTAATCAGCGACAGTATCAGTAATTAGTGGTCAATTAGTGATCAGTGATGAGGGTTGTTACAGTATGGAAGGAGATGTCGATCACCTTTGTGTTGGACAGAAGTCAAAGACAGGAAACTGTTACGCCCTGAAATCGTGTACAAGTGATAAAATCCAACTCATCCAATAACAAATTTGCACTGCCTAGAGTCGCCAAAAAAGTTATGCAGATACACAAAGACAGGAATTGGAATTCCAAGTAGGAGATCATGTTTTCCTAAAGATCTCACCAACAAGAAAGGTTATCCAATTTGGAAAATGAGGTAAGTTAAACCTACATTACATCGGGCCATTTGAGATACTAGAAATGATTGGTTTTGTGGTATATCGCCTTGCACTGCCACTTGAATTGTCCAATATCCACAATGTGTTTCACGTTTCGATGCTTTGACAATGTCTTCGAGATCTAAAGCATATTGTTGATTATGAGGACCTAGAAATTCAAGATCTCTTTTATGAAGAACAACCAGTACAGATTCTCGATCGTCGTGATCAAGTTCTCCGAAACAAGACTATGCCTCTGGTAAAAGTCTTATGGCAGAATCATCATATCAAAAAAGGTACGTGGGAAACGAAAAATCAGATGCGGGCCCGATATCCACACTTTTTTGAAAGCTAAGGTACAACAAGTTTGAGGACAAACTTCCATTTAGAATGAGAGAAATGTGACACCCTAAATATTTAATTAATACTACAACCAATCATGATAATAATAATAATAATAATAATAATAATAATAATAATAGTGGTAGTAATAGTGAAATAAATTATTTAATTTTATGATAGTATGTGATAAAGTGTAATTTAATTTACATTAAGAGTCATTGTGCAATTATTCTATTAATTAGGGTTAATGTAAAATTAAGCAGGGTTATTGTAGATAAACCTCAGTATGGAGTGGATGAGCTCCCAAAAAAAAAAAAGTACAGGATAAGCATACCAAAGGAAAGGCCACGTGGTGATACCACGTGGTTCCTTGGAGAGGAAGGAAAATGGATTAGATTAGAGAGAAAGGGGCTGAGAAGCACCTATAAAAAGGGGGCTTCAATTAGAAGTGGGGAGTAAGGGAGGCATGGTCAGTCAGCAAAAATGGGGAATTTCGGTGAACGGAGAAGTAACGGTAAGGGATTAATATAAAAGTGAGTTATATTATACCTTGAGTCATCATAATACATTTTACATATAGTTTCAGTTACCATAACTTATTTTATGCAATTTATGTTTTATAAAATATATTAATATTTCGATTATGTTAATTATTTCGGAACTCTATTTGCTTAAATTAAAACCCATGAATATATTTGTTTAAATTTTAATAATTATTTGACAATGATTTTATAAATAATTATTTTCTGTAAGTACCATCACGAGAGTCTCACGCCTTGGGGGATTTAAATAAACCATTGACTGTTGATTGGTCACCTTGTGGCCCTCTGTTTGTCATGGATCCATTGACCTCTGTTCTGACTGTCACTCCAGTGACCTCTGTTTTGTTATTTTCTGTACCGTAGATATGGTTATTTATTTACATAGTTTCTGTATTTCAGTTTCTGCCATTTAAATAATTTGTTATTCAAAGTAAGTTATGTATAATGTTTTGACATAAATAACTATCCATGGTTATTTTGTGCCCCTATGCTCTTGGTATAATGTCTCCCACTCTATTGTGTCCTTATAGCTGTTACCCTTCTCAAGTGATGAGATGTAAGGATGGATTGTAACCTCACGTAGTGAGACCAGCACGGGATTTGATGCCGACATGTTACACTTTTTTTTTTCTTTCTCTTTTTTTATATAATAGTCTATCACCGAATAATAAAATTATATAAGCCCTATAGATGTATTTTCTTTTATCAAAATAACAAGATAATTAATGAAGTAAATTTTCTATTTAATTTTTTTTTTACTTCCATTCTGCCTCTACTTGTGCCATTTTATTATTAAGATTATAATTAATTAGTAAGTTGCGATTCCAACCCTAAGTCCCTAGAGTTGGGTCGTGACATATATCATTTAATTGGATTTCATTCTTCAATCCATTTAAATGAGGGGCATTGTTTGCACCATATTTTATTTTTCTGTCGATTGTGACCTATTAATTATGTCCAAGTTCTATTATGGTCTATCGATTGAAATCATAACTATTTTTAAGGAATAACTTTAACCATATTTGTTTTTATTATTATTTCTTTCAACAGGCATGCTAACGTGGCATGGCAGATGTGTTAAGGATGTAGTATAACGACATGTTAAATGGAGAGCCAGAAAGTTAGCCATTGCAATAATTTGAAAGTTAGTTGCTAAGATCAAAGAGCCAAGATCAAATTAAGCACCAAATCTACAAAGTGGTTCCTATCAAACATGGGATATGGAAAATGTTGAGCAAATCATTGGCATGTTGAGGAAATCGTGGGTTTAGATTATCTCTTTTTCTCATATAGCTAAACTTATAAATAGACCAAGAGAGATACAAAGAGGAATAGATCATAAACAACCATCAATCACAATCGTGAAGAGTTATTTACGAATAATGCTAAATCAGCCATTTTAGGAGTAGATTAGAGAAATAGCTTTTTCCAACCCCCACTTCTCTTCTTTCTGTCGATGGATGTATTTTTTCAATTTTTTTTGTTCTTATTTAAGTTCTTGTAACTAGTGACAAGTGACAATTTATTCAAATTAACATATATTCTATTCTATTCAATTTTTTCTTTACTTAATTACTGCCAGGGAAATTCTTAATTTGTTTAAAGCACAGGACTCGACCACGAAGTCTGATCTTTTTATATTTATATAGGACTCGACCACAAATTCTGATTTTTTTATATTTATTTAAAATTTATTTAGGTCTATTGATCAATCACTATCGATTGAGTCTAAACTGAATTTTTGCTAACATAACTAGGACAAGCTTCATGACTTTGTTGTTCCATGCCTTATTTTGTCTGGTGCTTGGCATCATTGTTCTGCTACAAAACTCTTAGTTATAGATAGGGATGGCAATATGAATCTGGCCCAACGGGGACCCGGACCGCCTCGTCCCGATAAATAGGGTTTTCCCCGAACATTATTCCCCATAAGGTCGGGGCTGGTATTGAAAAATACATCCCTGATGATTTTCGAGAAAGGCCGACTTAATGTGAATAACCCTCGCATCGATTATAGATAAACTCTTGAATTAGCTATCGTTCTTGCTAAACCGAATCGATAATGACTGATAATTGAATTAACTGAAGTACTGAATGGACTGATTGAAATCGAAACTGAAATTGAATAAGTTATCTATTGAATTTCATATTGCATCTGTTTGGTTGATTGATTATCTGTTTGAATTCATATGTTTAAACTGCTAATTGAAGGCCTTATCGGCGGCCGAATTAGGAACCGTTTAGAGTTTTGGAATCAGTAGAATATTTGGGATTTAATGGTATATTTATCTGAAAATTGATTAGGAATGATTAGACTAGATTAAAATAAGCTAAGCATATAAGTCACCTTATTTACGGAATTGCCATTGAGTGGCTTTTGTTTATTCTTATCATTGTTTGAGCCTTACACTTAGAGACAACATTTCCCTCAGCCACATCTTGAGTGTATAGCCGACCAAAGGAGAGAGTTAGAGTGAGAGAGTGTTTTCATCTTGTGTATTGGCTTACTCTTGAGGAATTGCTTGAGAATTGAAGTGTAGATTGGCAAATTTAGCTCCCACACCTTGATTTCAAGACTTAGGGCAAGGTAAATGAACCCTTCATTGTTGCATTTAAGGTTGTTCTTGCATGAGTCAAGTTGAATTGTGGAGTTAAGACTTGAATTTGTTCATACATGTTGAATTAGAGCATAATTCATGCATGCATGCTTGAATTGGTGCATTTTGAAGTTGAATTCATGATGGATTGTACATACATGTTCATGTTTCTATCAAAGTCCATGTTTTCATTTTGTTTTCCAACTATTGAGCTCAATTGAGCAAGAATTGAAGCTTGATTTTGGTTTAAAGCTCATGCATTGCATGTTTTGAAATTGTTCTTGAAAATGGGTTTGAATGTTGGATTTAATTGACTCACCTTTGGGGCTTGAATTCATAAATTGGCTTTTGAAACTTGTTATACATTGTTTTGGGATGTATTTCCCAGAATTTGGGCCCAAGAGGTCGAGAATTGAGTTGAGAATGATTGGTTTGAGCTTGGAAGTCAAATCTGGAAATTCCAGATTTGGCTTCTTCGCTCGAGTGAAGGATTCCTCGCTCGAGCGACCAACGTTTCCTCTGAGCCACGCTCGAGCGAAGGATTGGTGGCTCGAGCATAAAAATCGAGCATCCAGTACTTTTACTGTTTCATCAGACCGCTCGAGCGAAGGATTGTTCGCTCGAGCGAAGCCTTTGATTTTGCAACCTCGTTCAAGCGAAGGAAGGCTCGCTCGAGCAAGACCCCTGTTTTCAGCAACTTTGGAGAAATACCTTCCAACTGTATTTTTGCATCCTCATCCCATCTTAGGCATTCTTAGGCCTAGTTTAAGGCATCTTAATGAGGATTTAGACATAGAACCACACCGAGGAAATTTAGGGATTTAATTATCATCCTTCCTGACTGTGAAACTTAGTGTGTGTTCTATTTGTTAACTGTTTAGGTTGGTTTCTGGGACGCCATTTAGTCGCTATTAGCCCAATCTCTCGTGAGTAACGATTGTGTAAAGATATGTTCAAAATGGTTATCTTTTGAATCTTGAATCAACTGCTTATTGAATCGATATTATTTCTTGAATGAGCGTATGTCCTGTATTCGAATCAGTATTGTGGCATCCTTAGCACTTACTGCATCTTTATCAAGCATAGAGCTCGGTTCCTTGTGGAACCATATCATTCTTGATTGATGGCCATCATTCTTGTTGGTCTGTTAAGACCCGATCCTTTGGACCTACTGTTTATAGGCTAATGGATGTACCACATATGGTGATTGATCAAATCTCAAAGATCAAATCTTGTTTAATAAACTGCTTTCATTACTGTAAGGACATTCATTCATAACCTCTTTACGCATTATGTTATTCACTGGGCCATAGCTCACTGTTTATATATACATGTAGGTTCTCAGCAGCCAGACCGGAGCTAGGAGCGTGGGTTGGTCCCCAGTTTTGTCAAGCCAGCCTATGTACCTCACTGCGAGGTTCCGAGTTGCCATGCTATGGCTTGGGGTGTTTTTGTGTCCCCCATCGTTCTCCTTACTGTTTTGTACTACTGTATAGACTGTCTCTTGTTTCTTGTCTCTTGTTATCGAGGATTAGGTCCCGTATTGAATGTTTATATATGATTGTATAGGCGTGTATAGGCATCTTGTTACGGCTGTATAAGTGCATGAAAAATGTTTTTGGCATCTGATTTTCACTCAATGGACACTAGTTATTTCTTGTATTGGCTTCCGCCAGTTCCCAGACTGTTTAAGCGTATTCGTTCAAGAGGCCTTGGTAATCTCGGATTCTTGACGATTCTGATGCTAAACCCATAGTAGGGTTTGGGTCGTGACAGATAAGTTCCTCAGCCTTGGCCCTGGCCTGACCCCGCCTCAGAATTTCCCTGAAGCATCCTGTCATATATAATATACCTCTATTTAGTTGTATTATATAAACATCTCTCTCTCTAAAACTCATAAATATATCTCTCTCTTTGACTCTCTTATCTTCTCTCTCTGACTCTCTCTCTTATCTTCTCACTGACTCTCTTATCTTCTCCTTCTCAACTCTCTCACCTCTCTTACTGTCTCACTCTCTCTCAACTCTTTCGTTCTTCTCTCTCTCTTACTCTCACAGTCACCGACATGGCGACACCACCACCACCGCTGGGCCTGACCCCCCCTCCCTCTCTCTCTCTCTCTTCTCCTTGCCTCGGTTTCTCTTTCTCTCTCTCCACTTCGTCTCTCTCTATTCCTCATGGCCACCGCCGCCGTACAAGGTCCGTCTCTCTCTCACCACCACCAAATCCACCGCCACAACTACCGTCGATCTCCCTAGAGAACCTAGTCACTGGCGTCGCTCAGATCTGTGCCAGACGATGAAGGTGTACTCAGATCTGTTAGATCTGTTATCTCTCTTTCTCTCTGATCTGTTTATGATTATTAGATCTGTATTGTTGATGATGATTGTTAGACCTCTGATCTGTTATTCAAATTTAATTTAAATCTGTTAGATCTGTATTGTTGATGATGATTGATGATGCTGATTGAAATAATTGAACAAAATTGATTTGTTGATTTGTGATATATATTGATTAATCTCGGGAATTTTTCGGGGTCGGGAAACCCGATCCCTGTTAGAGGACCGGGACGGGAGGGTGATGGGTTCTCCCACCCGGGATCGGAGGCGGCGGCGGAAATTTTTTAATCTTCAGAGATCGGGAACGGAAAATGTAGTCCCCGACTCCGTCCTGACCCGTTGCCATTTCTAATTGGAAAATGTCTTGTAGTTCAAATTTTGTGGCTCAAAAGTGGCTCAAATGGCCAAAACGACGTCGTTTTGGCTATTTTTATGTTGTTTCGTACTCAAAACGACATCGTTTTGGCCATTTGTACCACTTTTGAACCACAAAATTTGAGCTACGTAATATTATCGTTTCTAATTATAGATTTCTTTAGTTTTTGTTTATCCCAATTCCCTTTAGTACTGTGTGAAACACTGATGGATAGAATCACGACACAAATACTTGGAGCAATTGTTCACTGCCGATGGCCAAACCCATTTAGCTCTTCACATTTTGTGTGGGTCCCGCCTTTAAGTAACATCTTGGGAAGGGTATGTTTCCAGTTCCATTTCTATTAAATCTTGAGGATTGCATCCTTGTATTATCGATAATATTCTGTGCCTCTCTCTCTCTCTCTCTCTCTCCCCTCAGTTTGTTTACTTCTTTTTTTCGCAAGAAACCTTGAAACAACACCAAGTGTTTCGATATTTAGTCCCATGAAAGTATAGGTTGTTTCCATGTTATCGTAGTGTTAAATCACAACCTGCATTGAATGATAGAGAGATGACCTCTTTTCTTTTGTTGCTGCAGGACCACAAAATTCAAATGTTCCATGATACATGTTTATTAGTTATTACATCCTTTCAGCCAAAGCAATGATTATCAACACTCCATTATTGACGAGTGCAGATAAAAGCGCCGAAAGAACTACACATGCGAGTAGTCAATCCAACCATAAGACCATCTCCATCTTATCATCAAATTTGATGAAAAATCATCATTTTTCTTGTTTCAATGATTTCATCAGATGAGTATTAAATAAAAGATATCATAAATTTTTCACCAAATTGAGGACGCCTGAAACCTTTCATCATTTCACTATTTATAGCCATTGGTTTTGCATCACCGGACAATTGGCCGGACATCTTGACGAATGTTCAGCCAGATGACCACCTTTTTGTAAAAATTTGTGAAAAGATTATACTAATCGGTTGACTAGCCGAACATCTTCTCGGTTAACCGGTATTTTGATGAAAGTCCGTTAGAGCACGTGATATCAGATGAAATTTTTATTCAAATTTAATAATAAAAAAAAGATATAACGTTGAAGATACTCTAATAACATCACTTATGTGAGGTGTGCTGATGGTCCCAATAGCGGTCAATGATCAAATGTTGAGTAACTATTAATTGCTCGTTCATGGATATTGATTGTGAATGTTGAAGGTAATAGGAAATTGATTGAACTTTAGCAGATCACAATTTACACCCCTGCTAAATTACAGGTCATGTATTGTGTAAAAATCATACTTTCATAAAGCACAATCTAATCAAACTTCCTCCATGAGAAGTGAGCCGTTGGTTAACCTCCTAAAATGTACATGTTGGCACGATGGGACCTATTAGAGATATTCGTGTTCACTTATATTTAGTTCTCAAGGTGGGCCTCATTGTGTTGACATGAAGATTCTAAATTTTTATTTATTTTTTTTTTTTTTTTTTTGGGTGGTTTAATTTTGTACATGTAAACTTACTAATCTAGCTTATTTTTATGGGAGATTAAATACCTTGGATGAGAGTGGATAAGAGATGTAAATGAGATAAAAGAGAAAACTAGGCCTTGGGGTGTTTAGAAAGAGGGTTGGACTAAAATAATACATTAAAAGATAAAATAGATTAAAATAATTAATAAGACAAAATGTCACCATCAATTTATAATCATTTCACTTTTTCTCTCACCACTATCAAATTAACTAAAAAAAAAGTCAATCAACTTTCCAAACACAACTATTTTAATGGTTGTGAGAAAAAAAAGTAAAATAATTATGAATTAATTGTAACATTTTGTTTTATAAATTATTTTAACCTATTTTATTTTTTAGTAAGTTGTTTTAACCTAACTTTTATTCCAAACACTCCTATTTGTGCTATGTTTAGTTGAGGTGGGATAGAGTACTGAAAGAGGGAAGGGTTACTTTTTACCGTTTGGTGAGGAGAGATAAATAGTTTGGAGAAAATGGATTAACTTATCCCGTGGTGGAGGTGGGATTAGTTATCCCTTAAATAATCCGCATTTGAGGGATAGGTAGAAGCTTTTACAAAGCAAAAAATGGGCAATGGAATAAAAAGGTAAATTCCACTTGCTTTTCAGCTTTATTCCCGCTTCTTAATACGGTAACCAAACGAGTAATAGAAGAATGACTTTTGTCAAAATCATTTTTTTCATCATGAAATGGCCATGAATTAGAGTAATACTGATACTTCTCCTAAAAGTGAACCCATTGGTGCATATTCACACTATTTGTGCGTTTGTCAATGCTTTCAAGCAGTTTGCACTTTGCTCATAAATTACTTTCCATGTGCTTTGGACTATGCTTCACACTTCCATTTCTTAGATCTTTATTTTACTTTTCTTGAGTTGGACGGAAAGAGTCAGAATATAGACCTAAATTAGTGACTTTTGGAAGGTAAAGAGCAACAAACACTAAAGAGAGATTTGTTTTGTGGCTTTTGGAGATTAGAAATGAAAACAGCTTAATCAATTTGATGAAACTAACAAACGTAGTTTTAACCTGTTTGGAAAGGATAAAGTGGTAAGATCACCATGTGAACTTTAGCTAAAACTAGAACTTTGCTAAAAAAAGAAGCTTGTTCGACAATCATTCTTTTACGCTGTGTTTGGTTGGAAGATTTGATGAGGGATTTGGAAAGGGAAAGAAAAAAATTAGGTGAAATGTGAATAAAATATACCTACATTTCACCTAATTTTACACACCTTTTTCCTTTTCCTTTCCAAATCTCTTCCCAAATCCCCCAACCAAACACAACATTAGGGTTTGTTTGGAATGTAAAAGACAACAAAAAATAGTTTCAACTTCATTTTTCATTTCTTTTCTTTTTTTTATTTAAAGTCTAAACATACCCTTAAATAAATTAGTACACATGCAAGAAACAAGGTCTCGGATGAAAAATTTACTGGCACCTGTGAAGACTGCTAGAAAAGTAAAGAGCTGTGATTTCCACCACCACTTTCACCCTTCCGCCATGACCAATTTATTACCTCTAATACAACTACTAGTATATTAGTGTTAAAGACGCTATCAAATATAAGAAAATTTTATTTGTGTAAAAAAGTTTTATGTTGAAAAATATTTTCAACCAAAATAAATGAGGTGGTTTAATATTTTTTTTACCATATAGGGAGTTTTGTGGGCTTGGTTTGTGTTTGTAAAGTAGTTTTTAAGATAAAAAATATGAAAACTTGTTTGATTTGTCTTTTTTCAGAAATGATTTTGAAAAATTGTTTTGGAAAGAGAGTTTTAAAAAAAATGATTGATTTGATGTGTATGAAAGAGAGTGATTTTGGAAAGTAGGTAACCAAACAAAATTTTGACATTTTTTCTGAAAAAATTTGTTTAGTTTGATTATTCTTGAAAATTTATTTGTAGAGAATTTTTTCCAAAAATTTTTTCGAAAAACAAACCAAACAATCCACACATTTTCTCAGTGACTAAAGTTAGCATTTTATCAAAAAATTCATTAATTCAAAACCACTTAAAACTTATTGTTAGCAAAATACACTTATAAACCAACTTATCTGACATGTCAAACGAAACCTAATCTTAAAACCATTCATTAACTTAACTCAATTAAACTCGTGTCAAGTTCAGAAAATTATACATCATGCCCTTCAAAATTCTCTAGAAAAAAATTGTCAAAACTATTCAACATCACAAAGAGAGAAGAAAAGGGTCAGCTCAGCTCATGAGGATAAGTGGACCACCTCAGAAGGTGTTATTACTATACTGAAGTCTGATACACAAGAAAATAATTAAAATGGTCAGAGTATCCAAAGGTGATGAAATTTAATAACAATATAAAAAAATAAAATAAAAAAATCCTAACCCAAAAACTGCCTTGAGAAGTCTAACCATATCCTCCAAAATCAAAACTTTAAAAAGCAAAAGCAGAAACCGAAAACCAAAAACACTGAAAACAATTCCAGTGAGTCAACAGTTGAATTCTATATTACTAATTACAGCAAAGACAGACAGTAAGAAGATGCCCATGAAGAGCTCTGCTGCAGCAGAGTCCTTGAAATAAAATAAAATAAATACACTTGAAACAATTTCATTGTTTTCCTCAAAAAACTTTGAATGCCATTATTTCAATAACAATATATTATTATATCATTTTCCATAGAACTCAGAGATGCCCTCTAAAAAAACCAAAAAAAAAGAGTGATTAACAAAACTAGACATTTGTATATATTCATATGAAAAAATGATAGAAGTTTAGGTAATTTTGATTTAAACTAATTGATTAAACCCAACCTTGTCTGCCTCCAGAGACTTGCCTCTGGATTGAGCCTCTCTCCTGTTCTTGCCGGCTCAGATTTACACCTTGTGAGTATCAGAGGCCGAGCATTGACTCCTTCTTCCCCTGTTTCTGGTTCTTGATCACTAATTTCTCTGGTTTTTCCAGAAATTGGACCTTCAAATTCTCTGGAATCTCCCAAATTTGTTTCGTTTTCTTGATCCATTTTCGATTCTGAAGTTGAATCTCTGCAATTGAGTTCGCACTTCGATGTGGTTCTCTCCAGTTCTCTGTTTTCTCCATTATCGACCTCTGTTTCTGAGGTCCCCAATGGCGAACCCAGAAATCTGCTGACCAGTGATGAAGATCTGTTTGGAGCAGATCTACATCTAGTTAAAAGCAAAGCATTCTTGGGTGGTAAAGAAGAATTGAAAGCCTCTCTTGGTGGTTCTTCTTCTTGAGCTTCATTTTCCTCATCTTCTGTCTCATTTTCTTTGTACTTTTCTTTCCCATTTTCCATTTTCGACGAATCATCTTTAATTTCAACTTTCCTACAAAACCCAAATCGGAAAAACCACAAACACTTGCTCCAAACAGGACACAACGATTTGGGTCTGATTCTTTTTGCGAAATGGTGTGAAAACAGAGTCTTTCTGACCCACCAACAAGAACAGGGATTTCTGGCTGTAGCTCCGTTGGTGCGACAGCTCCTTCGGCCGCCACAGCCAGAGGAGGATTTCTTGGAGGAGCGGCGGACTCGAACTTGGCCGATGCAAGTGACTTTGGGGGAAGATGGTTCTTGGGTCGTTTCGATCATTGATGTGGTGGTGGTGTAGTTCTTCCTGCGCATGAACATTGGGCTCGAGCGAGACTTGCCCCTGCTTTTGCTTCCAACATTGCTTCTCAGAAACCTCATCAATGGCGGTGGAAACTTGTCTGTCCTACTTGGACTCGACATGGGTTTTGCTAAAATCTTCATCTCTCTCTCTCTCTCTCTCTCTCTCTCTGGTCTCTTGATGCGTTCTGGTGTGTGATATTAACCACCTTTTAACTTCATTTTTGTTTTTATTTTTGTTTTTGTTTTGATTTTTGACTGTACAGTGCTGTTAATGTATGTTTTTATTTTGTTTTTATAAATGAGTGCACGTACGGGTGAAGGAGACTGATGGACTTTTTATCTACTTCGAGGTTGTAAGCTTCTCTTTGGCTTTACACTTTACAAATATATTTTTTCTTGGGACTTTTTCCAATATTATACAGTTTTTACAATATATATTTTTCTTGGAAAAATAATAATTCAGTGTGAATTTAAAAAAAAAAAAAATCAAATCAGTGATAAATGTTATGAATTTTAATTATTAAAGTGTTAAATTTTTCCATCAATCTGTAATTATTTTTGAAAGATGGGATTGAGTTGTGTAAATTTTCTAAAATTTTATGTATCATGTCAATTTTCGTAGTCTTTAATTATAATATATTAAGGTGTTAATAATCGTTTGGTTATGACTTATTTATATATATTTTTGTACTAATTATGATTCATTATAATATTAAATAATGCAAAAAAAAATTAATTATACTATGGCCCCATTTGGGGTGTGGTTTTTTTTTTTTTTTTTTTTTTTGCTAAAATAGTCAAAAAGTTGAAACACCTAATCACATCACTCTTTTTAATTTTTTACACATTTTTTTTAAAAAAATCAAAAGTTTAACTAAAATAATCTCGAATACTCTTTGTACATGGTGTTTGATTATAACTCATTCTTTATTTTTTAGTTATGACTTATAAAGAATTTAATTATGACATTTGTAATTTTTAATTTCACAAATATCATAACTTGCATTATAGTACTATAGCATTTTCCATTTTCTTATGATAAGTATATCATTGAATTCTCTTTCAGAAAAGAAAGGAAAAAATTTACAATTTCAAGTTATTTTTAAACGAGAAATAATTCATTCATCTAAGTCCTTGTTTGGTTATCATTTTGGGACTAAAAAAGTATAAAATGATAAGATAGGTTAAATAATTTAATAAGACAAAATATTATATTCAATTCATAATCATTGTACTTTTTCTCTTATAAAAGTCAAAAAAGTCAAAAAATTCAAACCAAACGAAACTAAAAAAGCCAAACTAAAAAAGTCTCAACAGAAAAAAATTGACTATATTAGTCAATGCCAAACAAAGCTTAATTGAAACTTCTCAATTTCATCTTCAATAACGTGACTAAGGGGTTGTTTGGGGTGTCCTAAATAAGTGCACTTTTTGTCTTTTTAGACTAAAAAATTGAGGAAAAAATATGGATGTTTGGGTTAATTTTTTGACTTTTTATAAAAAAAATGTGTATTAAAAAATTGTATAGATTAGTGTATATGGAAAAATTAAGATTGAGAATTGTACAGCCGTAATTTTTAAATTTTGATAAATAGTGATAACTTTTTAACTTTTTGAGTAATTTTTTGACTTTTTAACTTTTTTTTAACTTACCAAACTTAACTTAAGACTCACGTAAAGACACACCTATACTCCCCTCTCTCTCTCTCTCTCTCTCTCTCTTTCAAACTTTATTGAGTAGAATTAGGAGACTCAATTAGAGACATCTAACCGGACTCCTTTTAAACATTATGCTCCAATAATTTTTTTATTTTGGCAACAATTATGCTCCATTAATTTGATCCAGAATAATATAACATGATAAATGTCAACTATTTTTTTTTTTTTTTTTTGATCAAACGGTCAATTATATAAATTTAACTCTCTCATCACATTATTATATTATAATTTATAATGTAATAAAAAAAAAGTCAACCTTTTCCTCTTTTTGTATCTTATACATTTTTCTTGTAACAATATCACATATACACATATATAGGCTAGATACAAAAAAACAAACATCTTTATTAGAGTAGATGTCATAAAAAAATAATAATTTGAAAATGTCCCCAGAACATTATAATTGATATAAATTGCTTCATTCTTAAAAATATTCTTAAAAAATGATAACTATTATAAACTGCTACAAATAATTATTATAATTATTATATTTAATTATAAATTATACACATGTCTATCTCTAGTTATATTATATATAATATAGGAAAAAATTCAATTAAGTGTATATTTTAAAAAAAATTACAAATAAAAAAAAAAGTAAAGTTTATACACATTAATAATTAAAGTTGAAATTTGTTTCATGAATAATAATTAAAAAGTTCAAGTATGATGCAGTGATAACTGGTGGATTTGGGTGAAATGTATCATTTTGTATTATAGATGTAGATGTATAGATTGGACAGCAACAAGACCTATAAATTGGGAGAAATTGTATTTTGCTCCATGAGCAAATCCAATAATTTGAAGTTAATTGGATAAATAGTGAATCTCACCGTTTAGAATAAGACATTTGTATCGTTTCTTCAGAAGAGTTACAAAAGTGATTGACGCTAAATAGTAAAATCCTGAAAATAAATTTAAATTTTAAATTCGAGTCACTAAAAGTTTGCATGATCATTAATTATAAGGCCTTAGAATTAGTCAAAATATACAAGTTAGCATGAACACCGACTTATCAAAACAAAACAAAAAAGAGAAATTACAATTCAATTGATATTTTCAAAAATAATTATAAGTAAATAGTAAATTTTATAAATATTAATAATTATAATTATAAATTTTTTCATGAATTTATAACAAATTTATCTCCAAAATTATAAATTTATCTAAAAAAAAAAACCAAACCAACAAATAACTTCTCATAATAAGTTTGGTCACTCAGTCACTCCAATGATATTTATTCATGATTGGGTGGATGGGTGATTCATTTCTATGTTTTTTTTAGAGTGAGACATCAATACCCAACCCAACTGTTTCCAATGATTTAATCTATATTTTATGATCGAACTTATGATGATCTTCAGAGGAACCCCCCTACTCTTCCAAATTCCAATGGAGGAGGTTAACATGACCCACTTCACCACCATTACACTCTACGCAAATAAATACCAACTATAAAAAATAATTAATAATAATAATATCAACACAAAATAATTACGTAGTAATGGAAGTATTAAATTTTTTTTTATTTTTTTTTGGGTTGAAACAAAGCATATCACTAAAAATTAATGAATAGTCTGGGATACAAGAAGTATAAAATTTATTTATATAATCTAATGCATAAATTATTTATATTTCTATTATTTTATAATTATTTTGTATTAATATTATTTTTCTCCAGTTGTCTAATGAAAAAACCTATGGTTTATGCTAAATCACATTATAAGTGCTAGAAATAATCTTTAGTCATAAGACAATTGAATTTACTCTTCAAACAAGATCTTTTGTTTCTTGTTAACCACAATTATATATGAACATAAAAATTTATATAAGTACATACGATATACTAAATTCATTTTAATTTGAGTCTACACTTTACTAATATTAATTTGAGTCTACACTTTACTAATATGAATGCAACATTCACTTTCTAAAAATATATATGTTGTAGAACACAATTCCACCACATATAATCGAAGAGCTTATATGAGCATTTGAGAACTAGATTTTTCATGTATTTTCTTTTCTTTAGATGGAAGAATAAGCATCAAATACTTCAATTACATCCATCCAACTTAAGCACCAACCAGCCTACTCAAAATTTAAGGGGAAAAAAGTCAATAAATTTTTTTTCTTTTTTTCTACGATAAATTCTCACCATCCAAACACACAAACCTACATGTTTCAAAATTTACTTTTTAGTGAAGAACAACTCGGGTCTTCCACATATTCATAGGAACAAAAAGGGTAGGCTTCCAACCATCCATGGCTCCACCTGTCTCTCTCTCTCTCTTTCTCTCTCTCTCTGAGTAACTCTCTGTGCAGTAGCAACCACCTCACACTACATACTTTGGCAATGTTTGGGAACAAATTTTTTAGATTTTTTTTTTTGTTTTTTTTCACTAAAAGACAAATTGGTTACAAAATCAAAAAAAATAAATCCAAACAAAATATCACATCAAACCCCATAATCATTTCACTTTTTTTCTTACAAACATCACATCCAACCATAAAAAAACCAAACTATCTTCCCAAATACAAAAAAAAAAAATTCCAATAATATCTTACAACTAAAAAAACCTACAAAAAAATCCATTTCTCAAACACCCACTTTATATATATATGCAGAACTTTCCAAAATAAACCCTAAGGCCTCTTCAAACTAAATTCTGGTAAGGGATGGACAATTTAGTAATCACAGTATGAGTGGATTGATAAATATTATTTCTTTTCCAACAAGAAAGCAAAAAGTCAACTAAGGTTTCAGGCACCCTTTCTTCTGGCACTGAAAAACAGAGCAAAAAGAAAAGAAAAGAAAAAAGTGAATAGTATGAATAGTAAGAAAATCAGAAATCACTGAACTGTAAAGAGCTCGAGACACTAGGAAAAGAAATGTTATTAGGCAGTGTATACTTGCAATTATTGCAATTATATGTTTCGAGATGCCATAGCATATTGCAAATTTAATATGAATAATTCTATGAACCAGACAAAAAGAAGCAAAAATTATCCAAAAATTGAAATCAAAAGTCCAGATTCATAGATGATATGGTCTCACACATACAACTTTGATTTTACACCATAAATTTAACATTCTGGACATTTTTTTGGTTTTATTTTCATGGTCCATAGATTTTTTTCTTTTAATATGTCAAGACAAACAAAAATATTTTAAAACATAGAATTCTTGGTATAGGCAAGAGATTAAATGCCCATTTATTTGGTGTCACTGCTGAAAATTGATAATAAAAAAATAGTTAAAAACACTATTTCTCCATATATCAAAAAATTATTTTTTTAAAAATTATTTAAGTTACTCATAAGCTATAAGCAGAATTATTATCAAACAATCTTGACATGGATTCACAACATAAAAATAAAAATAAACCAATGAAACAAGCTATAAGCAACACTAAACACTATAATAACTTAACAGATTGTAGATCATAACTTTCAATAATATTCAAGAAAAATAAAAGATATTTTTCAAATAAAAACAACTTCCTACGAAAGCTGAAAGCTGAGAAGCATGCCCTAAACAACTTTTTAATATGAACTTATGTGACATCAAATAAACTGAAATAAACTCAAGTTATTTCATCATAAAATTACAAGCAACATATTATTTCTAATTAAACTAAAACTAGAAGTTATAAGTTACAACTAATAAACTGAAAGAAACAGCTCCTAAATGTGTTCATACAACTGAAGTTAGGGAGGGGGACAAGTGTATTGTAGTGAGAAACAGGCAATGTGCATTACATAGATACAATATTTAATGGTTATGGATGGCCCACACATATGAAAAGTATACCCAGAATGAAATCTCGGGCATCCAAGGATTGCCAGTTTACTAACCTTTCCCCACTTTGCTTTTGGTAGATATAAAATGATTATCATTTCATTTCATGTCACAACTGTATGGTTCAAAGTCCATTGACCTTTTCATCCCAACAACCACTGATCTCTTTGACTCAGGTCCCATCTTGTTATCATAATCCCCATGATCAATAATCTTCTCTTCTTCCTTCTGGGCTTCACTTTCTTCATCTGTAAAATACAGATGGTTTTTACAAAAATAGATTACAGAATAGAGACAAAAAGTGAGTCCGACTTGTGAAATTCACTATATATGTAGGACCTGCCATTTATCTCACATCTTTGTATCCCAGTGAAAAATTGTCTGTCCACTTGCCACTACTCTTTTAAGTGCAAAGAGTGGCAGCAATGTTAAACAAAAGAAATCTAAAATTGTGCCCATTTCGTCCGAACTTTTTTCCTGATTATTTTTTGTTGTTGTTTTTGTTGCCGTCGTTTTGTTTTTGTTTTTGTTTTGGTTTCTTTTTCTTCTTTTTTTTTTTTTTTGTTTGCTTTAGTATTTTTAAAAATTTTCAAGTCCCAAAAAAACAAAAGAAAAGTAAAAATCTAAAAAAATTGAGGCCAAACAGGGATCATCATGAAAAAACGAAAGAATCTTTAACTCGATTTAACAAAGAATTAATCCAAACTAGTCATGCAGCTGTACAGAGAAAAAATTGAAGCATGAAGAAATTTTAAAAAAAAAATTTTAAGACTGGTTTAAATAAGTGACGAAAGAAAATTATACCTGAGGCAGTTGCCAGAGAAAATTCAGTAAGGCTCTTAACGCAGTCCTTCAATGCTTGGAGTTCAGCTTCTTTCTCATGGAGTTTAGATTGGGCCCAATGCAGTTCAGACTCTAGCCCCACAATCTGGCTCTCTTGCTGTTCGATGAGCAAATGGCACAGTTTCTGATCCAGTTCAGATGGCAACACCCCACTCAATTTACAAGAATCAGAAGTCTGGCCATCTGGTTTGTAAAATCCTTCAAAAGAAGCATCTTCATTCTGCACAACACAAATTATGTCTGTATTACACTGAGAAGCACAGTTGTTTAGAAGCAAATTCATTTGCTAGAAGTACTTTCCTAGTGCGGTAAATAATCATAGAGCCATAGAAACAAAAGAATCTTGTATCTCAAGGATGAGTATAAAGATATAAATGATGAGTCAATGCTAGTAAAAACAAAAATAAGGACAAAGCACACCTCACAAATGTCTGATATTTTTCCTTCAAATCCAGAAGCTTCTGTGGAGCACCAAGGAAGCTTTTGCAGTTCAGACTCGAGCTCTGCTTCCAGACGGTCCATCTCCAACACCTCTTGCTGTGGCTCTTCTGTAAGAACACTACTTGCACATTCACCTTCTTCAGTTACAAAGACACCAGAATCTTGAACGTTGTCTCTATTCTCAGTGCTTGACTGAGGTATTGGTTCAGTATGTTTGCCTCTAGTTTTGTATGGACTTGTACTAATTTCAGTTTTAGAACTTGAAACTTGCAAATTACGTGATGATTTTCTTCTAGAAAATTCAGTTTTTAATTCTTGAACAACTTTTGTAGTCTCATCCACTGCCGTGTTCAGCCTACTGATTTCAGCCTTCCCAGCAGACATCATACACATGATTCCAACACCTAGTCCCCAACTGAAAGTTGAATTGTCTATAAGGAATAATATGAATTAGATATGTAGAAGAAGAATTCAAAGCTGTCAAAACTGTTGTACTCTTTTATAGCAGAAACTACCAGAGAAAGACTAATTCATCACAAAGCAAAATAGGTGCAAAGATGCAGAAATTATAAATTATTCGCTGTGAGAATGTAAACCATCTGATGACACATTTTTGTCTCAATAACTTCACGAAACATGTAACCTAGTGATTTCAACAAACATGAATGGTGTTGCCACCCTGTTCACTCACTGGATTCTTTTGCATATAAATGCCAGCCCATATGTTGGAGGTTATTATACATGGAGTCAAGTATGGGTATCGGGTGCAGGTATGTGTCTAAGTGTCCAATTCATCTAATCCCATGTCATGCAACAAAAGTATTTGTATTTTTTACTATACTTCATTAATTTTCTAACATAGGTTGGAGGATTGGTACAATTATTTATACATCTATCACTTGTAGAAAAAGTACCTGTCACATGTATTATGTGTAACACATGGTTAGCATGGATGGAATTGAAAATATCATTCTGTCTAATAAAAGGGATGACAAGCTGAAGTTGGACTTCTCGAGTAACATCATGATGGTGCACTCAAGTAAGAGATGCGGTAGCATGTATTTACTAGCTTCCCCCAAAAAATCATCAAACACTAAAATGTGATGAAAAATGCTGCAATATCCTCTTGTGGGACAATGGGATCAGCTATTGATATGGACATGGATCACACAACAAACATCCCTGCTCAACATTTGGATTTCGGTTCTGTTTATACAAATATATGAATAACAATAAATAAAAGAAGTGAGTGATTAAGACTATAAAGTGATTTGAGATGAAATACTTTCAACAAAATCGATTGGCTAAAATCTTTGTTGTCTTAGTGAGAGCACCATTCGCAAGAAAAATACATCTGAATTAAGTGTCATGCACATGCTAGGTGATGAGCTTCTTTCCTTTCTGAAAATTAGATTCAAGTGTCACTAGATTTCAAAATGTGCATTAGAGAGTCATAAGAGAACTGAAACACCTCTGAAGTAAAAGTATTTCTGGAAAGACCAATTGGTTTTTGAAAACTATTGTTTGTATCATGCATACCACTAAAGGATCACTACTCACGAGTGGTTCCTCAAAAAAACTTGAGTTCTGAATTTCTCTTGGCAACAGCATATTGAGAAAATAGTATTCTCTTGTAGATTAGAGCATTGGAATAGCATTATTGGCGCCATTGAAATATGAAGACAGATTCAAGCTACTGATCAAACCCCGCATATTGAACTTAACAATGGGAAGATGACACATATCTTGCACGGGTTTGCTCGGATCACATTCAAAAAATGTTTTCTAAGGATTTAGATCACAATTCATACATTCGCTTCAAACAAAATGTGAATTTCACCTGACAACAGGGTGTCATCAACTTTCATACATTATAGTTTCATTTGTAGATATCCCTGATAATTGACCGGCAACATTAACAAGAAATGACCAAAAATAGGAACTATTTGCTGAAAACAACTTTGATGGGCACAATCATAAAACTTAGAAAACAGTCAGTTCCCCCAATAATACACAGACAAAAGGGAAAATTATATCGGTAGTCCCTAATATTTTAGCCATAAAACTTAGAAAAACAGTCAGTCCCCCCCCCCCCAATAATACATAGACAAAAGGAAAAATTACATCGGTAGTCCCTATATTTTAACCATTGTGTCATTTTGATCATTGTAATTTCAATTGACTCGATTTTGACCCTTAATTTATCATTTTGTCTCAATTTAGTCCAATTAATTACAATTGTTAGTTTTTTTTTTTTTTTGTCCTTTTATATAATATGAAAACGGAGCACATAAGTAGCATGTGTTATGCTTTTATACGCAAAATTGTAAACTTATTCAACTCAATGAATTAATCTCAACCAACCTAGCTATCATTTTCCTACCAATTTGACACAAAATCTAAAATTTATAGTCAAAATCGAGCTAACTGAAATTATAAGAACCAAAATGACACAAATAGCAAAATGCAGAGACTACCAATGCAATTTACCTAGACAAAAACAAATATGGAGTTGATCAATTCACATCCACACCCGATTAGTATCAAATTTGACACAAATATATTCATGCATATACTTCGTGTGTGTGTGTGTGTGTGTGTATTTAAGTATATATGTAACAGGAATCCAACCTTTGGAAGAACATGATTCGCATTTTCCGGGGGAATTCTTGCTAGTTCGCCTCTTCTTCAAGCAAACAGCGAATTTCTTTCCACTCTTACTCTGATCAAAACCCCCACATTTTCTCTCTACTTTTTCAAACCCAGAAGTCTTAAACCCCTCTCTATTTCCCCCCGATTTCTTCGACCCAAATCGAGACCCAGTTTCTCCCTTCGACACAGGACTCGAAAACATAAATATCGATCCATCACCAACTGCTGTTGAGCTCTGCGTCTCGGACTCGGATTTACAGTCATTGCATGACTGAAATGCGAGAGGGATTGCAAGTTGGGGTTTGGAAGGAGGAGTAGTCAAGTGTTGTTGTTGTTGTTTTTGTTGAAGCTCTTTGGATTGATCACATTTTGTGTCAGCTTCAATGTTGGGATCATCGGAATTGGTGGTGGTGGTGTTGAGGAAGCGTTTTGCGAAGAACCCAGATCCAGCTACTGCTGCAGCTAACATTACTTGCCACATTGTGGTTGATTTGCAAACAACAATTGCCGGAGCATTTGGTTTTAGAGAGAGAGAGAGAGAGAGAGAGAGAGAGAGTTTGAAAAAGTGACACTGGGATGGGGTAGGTAGGTAGGTGTGATACACGTGTTGCGAAGGCGAGTGAGTGAGATTAACATCTCTCTATAGTGCGGAGTCTGTCTGTGTTTTGCTTCCTTCACGTGCTTCCCGCTTTCAGCAATTTTTTAATCCTCTTCTATTTGGCGCTTTATTTAAATTCAAATAATTTATTTTGTTAAAAAAAATATACGATATATTATAATTATTAAATTTATCTAATGAATGATATTCACAAAATGTCTAATAAAATAATTAGTTTGAATTATTAAAACGAAATTCATAGTAAATTCTATGGTCCCAAACATTGCACCATCCACATTGTTATTTATTTTCTTATTTTTGAACCGATGTATTACCCTGCCTAAAACATTAGAAAAATAATAATAATTATATATTAAGTTATTATTTACCCATGATCATAATTGGGCTTAAAAGCCTAATACCTGCCCAAGTTATTATTAACACGTGATCAAAATTGGGCTTAAAAGCTTATTACCTGTCCATCAAATTTTTACTCAACTCGTTGGTTAATGAGAGCGGTAGAAAATAAAGTTTTATTTGACATTAGATTGATATGGTTATAAAGTTAAAAGATTATTATAAATTTTTACGTCATTCTTTTTATTTTTTTACATATATTTTTATAAAAAGTCAAAAATATTAACTAAAATAATCACCATAAAAAATTTGGGGAAAAAAACCCCAAAAGAGAGCCCATAGTAATGCATTATATTTTTACAGGAAAAATATTTTTACTTTAATGGTAATGACAAAATGAAAAGAATGTACCATTAAACTCTTGCATCCAGCTCACTTGCTTAGACAGAACTGTCTACCAAGGAGAAGAGGCACAAATTGAAGGATAGTGGAACAATCCAGAACATTCCAGAATAATTGAGAAAATGTTGAATATTTGTACATAATTCTAGAATGTACATAAATAATTCTAGAAGCTTCTAAATAACTCCATTAAATTTTTCACTACACTTTCTTCTTATAATGCAAGATTTACAGTGCATGAAGTAGGTGTAAAAAGAAAATAAAATACTACATGAAAATATAAAATTAAAAAACTAAACTATTATTACCAATATAAGCCCTAAAAAATTGCACATCTTTCTCTCCGTTTTCTTTCTTTTCTCATCAAATCCTTTAATCCGAACGAGCTCTGTAACCTTGAAAATTCATTAACTTCCTCAACATCACCCTTCTCTTTCAAGTACTCCAGACACAGCCAAAGTGGGCTTGCTTGGCTTCCATCTTGGCTTGGGTGGAAAGGAAATGGTGGGCCAAGAGGGAACTCTTCAATTCTTTTCCTTCACCTTTTTCCTTCTTTCCTACCAATGTCAACTAGTAGTGGTTAGTAGTGGTTATACTTTGCAGATATTTACACGAAACATAAATATTTGTTTTTCATGTTATCAAAATAATCCTCAATAAAATGAACATACCTTGCAATTTGGAGAAACAAATAATCTCTCGCTCTCTGTGAATCTATTAGGAATCACCAACATCAACTTTTTTTAGCAAACATCTTGATGGTAACAATCTTCATGTCCAGAAGAATGCCAATGACCAACTAGAAATCAATTCCAAACACTTCCAAATGAATGCAGAGTCACTGAAAAAGCAAGTAAAATGCACTATCGCTATGCAACCATTGTCAATAACCTCTTGATGTTGGGGTAAGTCATTGTGTACATTTTCATGGCACGAGTAATGAAGCTTGTGGTGGTTCAAACTAAGAACTTCTAATGATTCCAGCCCGGGATGGGGTGTTTACTTTCCAGAAGATTCACTTGTTCACTTGTGCAAGTAGAGTGGCATCCAATTATAACCAAGACAAGACTTAATAGCACAAATTTAAATCTGTACAGCATAGCACTAGAATAATCAACTCATTAAAATTATATGGTACCACTGTAGTTTGTGGTATGTCTGCAAGGTTATAATCAACCTAAAAGCCATGGAAAAATTGCTACACTTTACCACCTTGAACTATAATAATTCAATTTGAAACTAATGTCGTTAACGAAAATGGATATTTTACATATTTACCACTACAATAATTCACTTTGAAACTAGTGCTTATTGTTTGAAAACACACTCTTACTTGGATAACATAGTTTACAAAGCTCAATGAAATAAATTTACAGGCCCTATGTAAACAATAATTGGCTTTTACTGCCATTCCATAGGGCAGAAGAATCAGATGTCAATTACACTTACATGCATATATGCACCAGAAGTAATATTCAAAACTGCACTTACTTGACTGGGAGAAAAAAAAAATCCATAGATGTGTTAAAAAGGAGCTTCTAGGTGACAAATCACAAGACCAGTCAATATTTAGATTCAAAAAATATATATATATATCCAAAAGAAAAATTAAAAAGTTAAATGATAATACAATACAATGTAAATCCAACACTGTACAGTGCTTAGATGACGACGTTAAAATAAATTCATAAGATTAACAATAATACTAATAAAATAGAAGTAAAATCATCGAGGCACGAAGCCCATTCATCAAATTTTGCCTTAAGCAAGAGTGAGAGTTTCATGTATCCCATTCATCAAATTTTCATGTATCAATCAACAGAACTGATAAACCAAAAAATTAACTATTAAATAGCTCATCTTAGTAAAGCTGTAGGTAAGAAGTACCAATTGATTTCTTGCACAAACTTTTTATTTGTATAAAATGAATATCTTACCCACACAATGATCACCTACAATCAACGAGTGAGTACTGACATGAAGTAACGCCATGTGGCCATCTGTATGCCCCTGAATAAGGAAAATTTTCTAAAGTTGATATGATGTAGCATGTGATGTCTCAAAATGATGAACAATAGTACATCCAAAAGTTAAATTACAGAAATCCCAAGAAACATAAGGGAATAAGATGACAAAAAGTTACGGAACATACAACTATGATCAAACTGAAAATGACCAAAATCCCTTACGCATTTTGTTAAGAACTTGCGACTTATTAATCCACATATTATGGAAAGTTGACATGAAATTTGGACTAACATACATTATCAGAGCATCTTTCTGGTCAAGGATTGTTAATTGGCCCAAGCTAGACAAATGCCCACACAAAATACCCAAGTATCAGGCTATGAGCTTAATTGGAGTTTAGGCTAATCTGCGTTTGCTCAAAACTCAATTCCAACATCTAATTTGTGTTAATATCAGGCTTGCTTAGCTTAACATGATAGCCAGATACATGGAATCTGGTACACATATCAGGTGCAGCTATAGAAGAAAGTTTAAAACTATGCTTTTTAGCAATCATGTAAATAAATATTACTGGGGCACAAATGACTCTCAATCTCTGACCACCAATGCAAATCCCTTCTCCTCCTGAAACTGGCATATGGCCAAGAGACCAATGATCTGTACAACATGTATTCATCATAAGAGCATACATCGTTAATTTGGAAGGAAAAAGACCACACCCTATTAAGAACACCAAGAAGGAAAACACAGCCAGTCTTATTTTGGTGCAAATTGATAAATTATGCTCCAATCAAAAATAGTACTTAATTTAATCGCAAGATTTGAGTTGTTATTTTAACAACAGAAAGCATGCAATATACCATGTCCATTTAGAACAGACCAGATAATGTTTAATGGTTCATGATTTTATAAAGAATACTTCAGTTAAAAATGTTTTAGCAGTATACTAAACGATATTGTGTCAGTCTAGGCTTGTATTTCCTTTAGTATGCTGTGAAAAGATTTTAGATGTTCACATGGAAACAAAATGCATAATCAATCATAGGTACTAAAAAAGTGTGTTTATCATAACAAGAGGAATGGTCATACTGACTTTAACAGGTACAAGAGGGCACAAAAATTTACCACAATAGCCACAAGAATTGACAGCTGAACAAACCAAATCTGGCTGCCCCAGACTACCACTAAGATTAAAACCACATAACGAACAAAGAGCCAGAGATCAAGTTCTGAGCTTTGATCCAAAAAAAAAAAAAGAGATCAAGTTCTGGGCACTTGGTTCTCAACTCAAAACACGTATCTTTTAATTTTGTTTTTACATAAATTTTGCTTCCTTTCTATAAACTCCATCAGAATAATAAATGGGGCATCACCTGCGCGAATGTGCATGCTTTCCTCAGCCATACATTCATCGACTGTGTGCTCACAATATTGCCATAATCCATGAATGACATAACAGAGTGTCAGTGCTGGATTAGGCTACACAGAATACCATGGAGGAAGGAGAAATGATAAGGAAGACAGTATATGTTGATTCACCGTTCACAGTTTCCCTTAGCACATCTACATTTCTATGGAAAAGTTCACTTCCTGCTGATCCGGTGACAGGCCATCAGTACTTTATCCCAAGCAGCTATCACCATGAAACATGCTTCCTTACATAAAGTCTCGGGTACAAAGATGCCATAAAAAAGGAAGGCTAACAAGACCACCTCCAGTCACGCAGCAATTTATATCTTGAACCCCAGGACAGAAAGTCATAAACATCTCAATATGCTCAGAAATTAGAATCCTTCGGGTAGAGATGTTTCAAACCAAAAAAAAGAAAAGACTGGAATTATTTTAGCAGAAGTATGCTAACACATTATACTGAAGATCAGTACTGCCACCCACTAAATTATGAGGCATAGTAGTCAGATACCATTTATCCCTAAAATCTGCAGTAAGGGTGTTAATCTACATGGCAGATTTCCAACCCTTAAATCCCACAATTCATTGTTAATCAGGATGACAATTTTGCATCAGCTTGTCATTATCTACTGATACAAGGAGCCAAGAATGCTAACACTACTTTTGGATTTCTGAAAGGATTAAAGCACTTGTTGACGATGCGATGCAAGATTAGAACCGCATCTGCAAAAGACACTATTTTTGGATCACCCTCACAGAACTCTATTTCTTGTTTTTAATTAAATCGTCAATTTCGTTTCATGTGACAAAGTATTGTGCATATTTTAATGAATACCCTCCACTTCAAAATATATTAGCTATTGTTCTTAAACAGTTCAATCAAATATCTTAATCGCAACATGACCAAGCAATCTCCAAACACCAGTGTTATAGTCTTCCACATTCACAAACTAACTTCCTACACCTTACAAAAGTCTTCAGTCTAAGGCCCACCCCAAAAACGATAAATAAATAAACAAAATCTGAAATATATATGTAGACAACAAGGAAAATTAAGATGCCAAGGGAGTTAACTTCTAAAATAAAGAACTAGCTATGCATACATGGCCTTGATCAAAATTCTTTCCCAAGACAAGAAATCAAGCAAAGGCCTCAAAGGAATAGGGAGGTTAAACAAAGGAAAATTGTAGGCTGTGTTTAGTTGTGTTCTCAAAATATATTTCCATCCTTTGGTTTGCACATGGTATTTGTTTACAGTTTTCAAAAATTAATTTCACGCTCACTTTTGAAAATCCTGGCCAAGGCGGGAAAATTTGGGCTAACCAGACGTTCGACCGGTTGTCCGACTGGACATCCGGCCAGTTGACCGGAACAGTGCAATTTTTTTTTATTTTTTTTTACAATTGCCACCTGTCATTTTTATATTTTAAATAAAAAAAAATTTTGGAATTTTTTAAAATTTTTTATGAACTTTGAATAGAATTTTGAGTTGTGTGTTTGGTTATGAGTTATAAGTTTTGTATCAAATATCATATGTCACATTAAAAATTCCCCACTCAATTCAAAACTCATTCACCAAACAAATTTTCCACACTCAAATTATAATTCCAAAACTCACAAACTCAAAATACAACTCTATTCTCAAATCATATTTAGAAAACTCTATCAAACGCTACCGTAACCTTTTCGAATGCGACCCATGGTGTTCTCATGAGCCAAAAGTATAGCATCAGGATTGCTATTTTGACCGACTGATAGACCTACACCAAACCATCAAACAGAAGATCATAGTCAATTTAGCACCAGTTAGGTAAAACAACATGTAAATCCAAATCTTTTAGAAGAAAAATTCCAATAAATATTAGAAAATATAAAGTAATTAGTTTTTAGGTAATAACATTTCTCGAGGAGAAAAAAGAAAAATTTTAGACTTGAATTCATATACAACAAATTAGACATTGAACCACAAGAAAAGTATATTCCTATCAATGTGTATTTTTAATAGAAGCCACTGAAGTCAAGGAGCATTTATCCAAAAAATAACATTATATGCAAAACTTTGTAGATGCCTGAATTTGGTTGGTGATACATGGCCCTCAAGATCGTATTCTTTACTAAGCACTAAACTCTGGCATCAATATCACATTTACTTTCTAGTCATGGTTGCCAATTTGCTAGTGTAACAAATTGACACCATATGTCAGATGCACAAAGTTTGTCTTTACTCTTTATTCTTTAAAAAATATCTATAGTCTATATTGCACAAGTGACGGAGAGCAATACCTTAACTGATAACTCAATATATGCCTCTTATCTTGTTGCTGATAGTGGTGGCCATGGGCTTAATCAGGCCAGTTTTGGGTAGAGTCTATTCTAGATAATAATGAGATTTGCAGTAGCCCAAGGCCAGGCCAGCCCAACATCAGTCCTAAATTATTAGCTATAGGCCTGACCCAAAAAATATAACAGGTCTAAGCTTTTCCACTCTAGATTGCATGGTAAAAAATTAAATTTCAAAAAAGACAAAACTTATTTGGTTGCCAAGTGGTGTTGGTATGTTGTGTCAACAACTAAGTTTGGGGATTAAGCCTTACTACTCTGTTCCTTGTACAATTGATACTATATGTATTTTCCTCTAAAGAAAAAAGAATAATAGAAATATATGTATACATATTACATACCAGTGTTACCAAAAAATGCTAATATCCTAGTGAATTACGTTTTGGAACACATGTTCCAAAACATGGTAAACTTTCATTCCAAAACGGTAAATTGCAATTCGAAGAAATCCCAAAAGTTGCTTCCAATATAAATCCTTGAAAGTTTCCTCAGTAAGAATAAAAATCAAATATAATGAATTAAAATCTAATGTGAATGAAGTTTTGACAGGACAAAATGTCAAAAATGCTCATATAGAAATGTGTTTTTATATGATTAATTTAGAAAAACAAAAAATTACATTTTATTGGACGCCTAATTGTTAAAAGAAAATTATTCTAGAAGTACGTTAAATTATTATAATGTAATCTATATAAGTCTACCCATATCGTACCACATTTTAGAGCATATAACATACCACATTCTCGTTCACGTTCCACATACCGGAACGATCCATGTTCCAGGTAACACAGATTCATACATATGCATTACTGTTATGTACAAATGTGTATGAACAATGTGTATACATGAAAGTTCTTGGGCCAATCCTCAAGCACTCTTCCCATGTCGGGGCCAAGATAGGATGGGCCTTAAAATGGCCCTTTTTATTAATTTTTCATAACATTACCTATGCATATCCTTTTCTCTGTATTGGAGAATGGGGATCAGCATGTTTGAATCCTGTGTGAAATGAAACATGTCTCCTTCCCCGTAGATCAATTTTAGAAGTCTTGCTATTGATCCTGTCTGAGTTGTGTTCATTATGACAAAAAATTATGTCAAGTTCCAAAAGAAGTTGTTTCCAGCTCACTGGTTTAAACATCAGCTAAACATTCCACTTGTAAAATCAGTAATAAAATAATATACATAATGATTAAAATATATGGAAAGGAACAACGTAACTGTTGCTGAAACTTCAGATATTATCCTTAATTGATAGACAGAACAAGAAATATTCAAGTAAAACAGTGTACATAATATTTAGCAAATTATTTGTAAATGGACTTAATTCCAGCACGGTTCAACTTATTAGCCAACCAAGGCAAGAATCTAGATGGCAATGAAAAAAATGTCAAAAGGGCACCTTCGTAATGGACCAGGGGGTACCTGGTCAGACTCAACCTAAATGTCAGGGCCTCAAGACCTCTTGTTACCCATAAGGATTTTTTTAGAGAAAATGCAAGAAATAAATCGTGAAGTTTTACCTCCAGAGACTTCAGACATGATCACTCTAGCAAATCCAAGATCAAACTAGAACTTTCTGAAGATTGGGCATGATGTTGAACCTGAAGATCGCCTCATCACTAATTTAACCCCACCAATAGTTCACTCATGAAGCTTATCTTTGAACAGAACATAACCAGCATCCAGCATCTGCAACCACAATTCCTCTAGCATCGAGTATATTTTGTCCCTTTCTGAATGCAAACTATCTTCTGCCAAGAAAACATGGATGTTGTCTTTAACTTCAATCCAACTCTGACCAGGAACTTTCTTGACATTCCTTTGTTTCATCAAACTCCGTACTCTAGCAACATCTTCCCAACTGCTGTCAGATGCATATATGTTGCAAAGTAATACATGAGCAGCAGAGTTGAATGGATCAATTTTCAGAATATTTTCAGCAGCACGTTTTCCAACCTCAACATTATTATGGTTCTTACAAGCAGCTAGCAGAGTCTTCCACATGACAATATCAGGATCAAATGGCAATTGATTGATAAAATCTTCTGCTTCATTTATACGTCCAGCACGAGCAAGCAAGTCGACCACACATGAGCAGTGTTCTCTAGAATGTACAACCCCGTGATCCATTTCCATGGTACGATACAATTGTAAACCTTCTTCTACCAGGCCAACATGACTGCAAGCAGTTAGAACCCCAACAAATGTCACTTGATTTGGCTTGACACCTAAACTCCTCATTTTCCCAAAGAGTTTAAGAGCTTCTTCTCCATGTCCAAACTGAGCATAACCCACAATCAAACTACTCCAGGAGACAACATGAGGACTCTCAATGGAATCAAAGAGCTTTTGAGAATTTCGTAGAGAGCCACATTTCATATACATGTCAATCAGTCCATTTGTGATGGAGTTATCGAGCCTGAGCCCAGTTTTCATAGCATAGCAGTGAACTTGATCCCCCATTTCTAGAGAGGCTATTTCTCGACAAGCTCCCAGTACACTGACTAAAGTAATATGGTCAGGCTTATTTTGAGATGGAAGCATCATTTTTAATAATGAGAAAACCTCCCCAGCTTGGTTGTGCTGCATACATGCAGCAAGAACAGTATTCCAAGAAACTGAATCTGCATTGCTTGTCATCTCGTTGAACATTTTAAATGTATCATAAAGATCTGAACACTTTGCATACATTGAAAGTAAAGTGTTACACACTGCTATACGTAAATCAAAACCCACTTTGATAAGGTATGAGTGTATCTGCATGCCTTGATTTAGGGTAACTGGACTTGTGCAGGCACAAAGCAGGGAGCGAACTGTGATATCATCTGGGCTCAATGCCAGATGCCTCATCTGAGAAAAAAACAGCATGGCTTCGTCTGCATCCCCACCATATGCAAACCCTGCAATGATTGCATTCCAAGACACTAAATCAGGCCTCTCTATCTGATAGAAAGCTGTTTTTGCAAAATCCAATAGACCACATTTTGCATACATATCACTAAGCGAGCAAACTGCAAAAGTGTCTCTCCCTAGCCCAAATTTTGTAATCATCCCATGTATCTGCCTCCCACATTCTGGTTGCAGGAGACTGCCACAAGCACTAAAAGCACTACCAAAAACAAATTCATTTGGCTGATAAACACCTTGAGACAGCATTTCTTTAAAATGGCTCAATGCTTCTAACTCATAACCAAGTTGTGAAAAGCCCGCAATCATTGAACTCCATGAAATTAAATCCTTTTTTTTAATACCAGAAAACACATCCAATGCATCAGCAATTTGACCAAATTTTGTGTACATTGCAATCAAAGCATTTTGTGGAATAAGGTGGGAACCAAATTCTGATTTAATGACATGAACATGCAACTGCCTCCCTAGCTCAATGGAACTCAAACTTGAGCAAGATCTTATTATGCTTCCAAAGGTGAACTGATCTGGCATAAGGCCAGATTTTCGCATTAGAAAATACAGCTTTATTGCATCAATTTCTTGACCATGCTGTGAGTATCCAGCAATTACAGAAGTCCAAGAAACCACATTTCTATTTGGCATTTCATCAAAAACCCTTTGAGCATCCTTCAAGGCACCACATTTCCCATACATATTGAGAAGATGATTTTGAAGAATCATGTCGGGTTGACAGCTGTGTATAAGGATATGGTTATGGATTTTTCTTCCTTGATCTACAGATCTCAAAGACGAGCAGGCAGATATCAGCTGGGCATAAGTGCTGGGCTTCACATGAAAACTTGTATGTTTTTGCAAGAAGTCAAACGCATCAAGAGCTTGCTTGAAAAGGTTTTGCTTGCACAAGGAGCTTATATAATCATTGATCGACTGCTCTGTCTTGAAGTGCATTGGGAGAAAAGTTGATTGGATGACAGGTTTAAGATTGTTAACAGTATATTGCAACCTGGATCTCAAGGTATTTATCATTGTTTATGATTTTAGAAAGCCTAATAAACCAGGAAGAAATTTCACCATTATTGAAACATGAGATTTTAAGGGATCATAAACTATAGCAAGGAGAAGACAGGCAGATAGGCTTCAAAGATGTCAAACTGTAGCTCTTTCTGCTGCAATGTATAAGCAGAAAAATGTAAGGGTGTAAAAACAAAGGCAAAGATGCTATTTGCTATTATGAACAGTAAGTAAGCATAAAATATATTGAAGAAAACATCATCAGCATATTTGGTTACTCCAATACTCTTCACATCACATCTCAGTGAAGTAGCTAATGCCTCAAAATGTTTCTTGAAAGAGAAGCACTACTATCCTGGCTAGATAACCCTCACATTTTGAAAGTTAGTGCACTTCCTTTCTTCATGCCATTTCACCTCTATACGTTGTCCATAAGCTTCTTCATGACTCCAACCAGCTGTGAGACTAGTATGTTTCATGAAAGAAGACATCCATCAAGATAAGCACATAAGAAGATAAATATTGAACAGCTAGCATAACAAGATGAATATAAAAATTCTACAAATATGCAGATAGGCCTAAAGGAACTTATGCACATCAATTTGAGCAGAGACTAAACTGGAACAGACTTTGTTAAACAACAAGATGTTCTAAGGTATCCCTGCTGCTATATGCATGACCATCATTGAGAGTGAAGATATGTGTATGTGCTCATGTGCACATGAATACACACATACATCCTCTTTCTTGTATTAATTATTAAATATTTAGTTATACACACCCAGTAAAGGGGATTCAAAGACCATACATGTACAATCTGATTTTTGCTGACATTTAGAACAAATGTCGGGACATGTTCAAAGAAATTTTGACAGTTTTGGGCAGGTCCAAGGCCTGAATGCCAATGACCCTACTGAAATTTTGGCCATTCAGGCCTGACTTCGGATTGTGCTAAGCAAGCCTTGAGGTACATGTGTTCCCTTGCATATGGGTATGGGTGTATGTATGCATTAGGGTTTGTTTGTGCACATATACAGTGCATCTGTATATTTGTGCATTTACAGATGTATGCGCAAGGGTGTATCTGCATGTGAATCTGTGTTATTGTTGAAACAAGAAATACAGAAGTAGAGAGACATGGAGGTGATGAACTTGAATGGCAAAGACAAATTACAAGAATAAATTAATTGAAAGAGAGCCCAACGTAGTTACAGAAGTTCTATACTGAGGAACCAGAGCAGGGCCTCAGATCAATATAATAGCTAGTTTGTGGATGTGTGTTCATATATTATGCGTGCACATTAGCCATCTCAATTCTGAGTAGAACAGGGCCTCAGATCAATATAATAGCTAGTTTGAGGATGTGTGTTCATATATTATGCGTGCACATTAGCCATCTCAATTCTGAGTAGAAATCAAAAATATGGGTGCATGGATAGCAGATTTAATGTAAATCGATGTCATCCCCCCCCCCCCCCCCCCCCCAAAAAAAAAAAAAAAAGGAGACATGTTTGCAAGCTATGAACCCTCTTTTAAATCTCATGCTTGGGAATCTACCAAGCAGCATGCAAAGAACACAACCATTGAGAATGCCTACGTTTATCTCTCGTATGTACATTTTCAAACACCAAGTTTTAGTTAAAATTCACCTTTACAAGCTCTTCTGAGCAATTTATCAAATAGAATGTATGCAAAAGCCAGGCGTGCTCACATTACAACCAAACAGATAACTTGCGAATCAGCAACAACAATTTCATGCAAGAATCTAAGAAACTGAAGCATATGTGTATATATTCATACATTCATGACAAATTGTGAGAGAAAGTAACAAATTTACCTAAAGAACTAGAAGTAGTGATTGTTTAGCCGTCAGTGAGCTCTGAATCTTCTGGGTATTAAGAGACATACAATTATTTTCTTAAAAATGTAGAATCCTATACATACCCATTATGGAGGTTTGAGTTATGTTGGGATTTCTCAATCTTTTTGAAGGTTTTAGATACATTTATCAAAATTCCAATGGGGTTTGTCAAGAAAGATGAGACCCAACAATAGAATCCCCAATAAAGTCCTCCATTTTTTTTTTTCCTTCGAGAGAGACAATGGGTTTGGTCCCAAAAGACCAAAATCAAGGTCAGTCTTTCTCAAAGTTTGCCGCTTTCGTTCAAGGGGAAGACTTTTGACTGCCGATTAGTAAGATTTGAAGTGATAAACAGCCGCCGAATTTGAGCAATGTGACGGCGGCGAGGCGATGGAGGTGGTGGCGGATTGGTTTCTTCTGTGTGAGGAAACATCCATCAGTTCCATTCTCATAGTAATTTTTTGTCTGTTTGGTTAAAAATAATTTGAGCTCGCTCAAATTGGGTGAATTACCTAAGTCGGCCGATTACTCGGACAATCGGCGTCAACTTTGGTGGTGTTTGGGAACAAAGTTTCCAAATTTTTTTCTCATTTTTTTTATTAAAAGGCAAAAATTTTGCAAAATTAAAAAAAATACATTCAAATAAAATATCACATCTAACCTCATAATCATTTCACTTTTTCTCTCACAAACATCACATTCAACTACATAAAAACTGAACTATCTTCCCAAACACCAAAAAAATTTTATCTAATAAAAACCTACATCTAATAAAATCTACATAAAAACTCACTTTCCAAACACCCACTTTATCAATCTCAATGATATTCCTCCAAAACACTAACGATATGTTTGGATTGAGTGATTTGGAGAGAAAATAAAAGAAATGAAGAGATATGTATTTTTTTTATTTATTTAGATAATTTAAGTATAAAGAAATTAAAAGAAATTGAGAGAAACTCATTTCTCTTATAAGCCTCATTTTCAATCTTCCCAAAAGTGAAGAGATTAGAAAAGAAAAAAAATCACTATTTTCATAATATCAATTTTATCCCTATAAAAATAAAAGAAATAAAATGATTGAAAATATAAAAAAGTTATTTTGGTAATATAACATGAAATAATTTCTTTTCTTTTCTCTTAATGAAATCTAACCAAACAAGAATGAGAGAAATCATAATCATTTCTTTTCTTTTATTTCTTCCTTATCCAAACAAAAATAAGAGAAATCACAATCATTTCTTTTCTTTTCTTTTTCTCTTATTACTTAAGTAATCATTTCTTTTTTTTTCTCTCCTAGGTTCCCAAACACAGAGAAGGTCTCGTTTCACAAGCGTCTCTTTTAGTTAAAAAAGTAAAAAAGGTATTAAAAATATTAAAAAATTAACAATTCATATTAAAAAATTAAAGAGTTTCTTTTCTCTTTACTTTTTATACATCTTTTCATAAAAAGTTAAAAAATCATTCCAAATATATTAGTTTTTTTTACATCACATTTTAGTAAAAAAACTAAAAAGTTACTAAAAAAACTTATTCCTAAACGAGGCCTAATTTTGGTAAGGGATTGTTTGGGATGATCTAAATAAGTACATTTTTTGATTTTTTATGAAATATAAGTTGAGTTTGAAGTGATGTGTTAGAGTAGTGATCTGACTTAAATAAGATGATGTGACTTAAATAGGATAGCGACTTTTTGACTTTTTATCTTTTTTCAAGCATGCCAAACTTGGCCTTAGTTTCAGTTTTTTTAGTTTAATTTTTTAAAAATTAATGTTTTTGTTTTTTTATATATTTTTATTTTTAGTGAATATTGGCCCATTTTAGGGTAAAGTACCAATTAGGGGTGTGCGCGGTGCGGGTCGGTGCGGTTTGAGAGAAAAATAAAAACCTTATGGCGGGTGGCGGATTGATAAAAGTGTCACTAGAATTTGCCATTTTTCTTATCAAAAATCGGCGGTTCGGTTGGCAAATGATGATGGATTTGCCTTGACGGTTCGGGCGGATTGGCGGTTTATAAAAAATATAATTCAAATTACAAAACTTAAATCAAAGAATAAAAAAAAGACGAGAGATACCGTGATGTTAAGCATCTTGCAAAGCTTTCTTCTAATGCAGCAAGTGTAGCAACAATATGATAATATCAACAACTATGCCATCAGTTCATTACAATCATCTGTGGAAGTTACAATGATCAAATACAATACATAAAATTAATATCATTCAGGGTTTATAATATATTGAAAATGTTTACTATTGAAAAGTATTTAGATTGAAAAGTGAGCTGCTACAAGTTTGCAACATGGCCAGAAAAAAAAAAGATTGAAAAGTGAATTGGAATCCAACTTTATTTTGGATTACTGACATCTTGAATTCCCCTCGAGCAGTAATGTAATACTATATTCTAAGGTATAGAACAACAAGCAAACTTAAGTAAAAAAAAAATTTAGAATCTTATAAAATATAATTTAATAGCGGTGCGGGTCGGTGCGGTTTGGAAGAAAAATAGAAACCGGCGGATTGATAAAAGTGTCACTAGAATTTGCCATTTTTCTTACCAAAAATCGGCAGTTCGATTGGCAAATAATAACGAATTTGCCTTGGCGGTGCGGTTCGGTGCGGTTTCGGCAGTTTCGACGGTATTATGCACACCCCTAGTACCAATAAATCCTAAGTTTAATCTTTATAAACCATTTAGTCTAAACTTTTTTCTTATAGACCAATAAATCCCATAACACTGTAAAAGATATTTACGTACATCATTGGCCCATATGCTTGTGTATAAGTCAGGGGTAGAAAGGGTGTTTTGCTGATGTTAAATTTACATCGTTGTCCAAAAGCATACTATAAAGGGTTTTTTGGTTTTCCCTCGCATTCGACTAATCCGGAAGAGATTAACATGGAATGTTCTTGGGTCGCGATGTTTGTGTGCTGAGTAATACTTCAGATTTTGGTAATGTTAGATAATCAACGATAGTTGCCCCGAATAACGTTGGCTTTGATTCTGAAAACCCTATACTCTAACGTTGTGTCGTTGGGAGCATTAGGACCAGTGTGATTTTAGGGGATTGGTTGACGTTAGTGGCATTACTCCGGCGGCGTCGCTTTCACATCCACCCCTCATCGGCGGCTGTGATTGTGTTGGAGCACAATGGTGTCAGGTATGTGGTATCTGATGTTTCATTTCCCTGTTTATGGTATGTCGTCGTTGTAATTGGGTGTGTTGCAATGTTGGATCGTGTATTGAGTGTGTGGCTATATGTAATGGGTGTGTAGGGGGTTTTGTTTGGCCTATTTGTTGTTTGATGTTATTGGTTTGGTGGGGTTGTAATTGAGCATGAGGTGAAGTCATGTATTGGGCCGTTTCAGTTTGCGAATGTAATTATAATAATGTAACATTGTGCCTGACATTCTGAAGGTGTTTTCTGGTGGTATATGTTTGTTGTTATCATGTATTGGCGTAAGTTCAATGGTGGAGTTATTAATAAATTGGTTGTCTTGTTTTGTTGCGATGTAATCAATAAGTCCCATGTTTTTTGCAGTTGCATTTGTGTTAGTAATGATGTGGATTGTTTTGGATGTCCATGTTAGTGGAAGGGAATTTTTATGGTGATGTGGATGCTTATGATGCTTAATGGAAGCCCTCTGAAATGTGTTTGGTTTGAGTAGGGTTTTGTTGTACTGGTGGTAAAAGATTTTGTCGCCTTTTGTGTAGGATTTGATTGTGTTTGTCCACGTAAACGTTAAAATGTGTGACTTCCATGTTAGTAAATATTAACCAACTTCCGTTGTATTAATGAATCCATTACACCAGTGTGTGCAATTGTAGGTATGTTGCAGTTTTTATGGAATGTTGATGGTTTGCATGTTATTGGCAATGATTTGTTGGTTGTGTGCATGTTTCTTGAAGTGCATGTTAATGAAGATGCATTGTCAGTCTCATGTATGTAGTGGGTCTTCTGTGTGTAAGTGTTAAGAGTGGTTTTTTTTTTTTTTTTTTGATTGTCCAGTTTACTGTTATTTTGAAGTTTGTAATACATTCATGTTTGGCTATGTGTGATTACATTCACATCCACGTTTGCAAGTATCTATGGTAACAGTTTCCATTTTGTATTTTTTTTTTTATTTGTGTGTTTTTGCAATTGTAGGTATGTTGGAGTTTTAATGGAATGTTGATGGATTGCATGATGTTGGCAATTATTTGTTGGTTGTCTACATGTTTTTGAAAGTGCATGTTAATGAATGTGCATTCTCGGGTTCATGTATGTAGTGGGTCTTGTGTGTGTGATAGTGTTAAGAGTGTTGGTTTTTTTTTTTTTTTTTAGTTTTATGTGAATTTGGATTTTTTAATTTGTTCATGTTTAGTGATTAAGTTCATATCCACGTTGGCAAGCATCTAAGGTAACAGTTCCCTTTTTTATAATTTTTTTATTTGTGTGTTTTTGCTTCTATCAATTGGACTAATCATTTGAAGTTACTGTTGTGACGAGTAGTCGATGCAGGAAAGGATGTGACCGTGAGATGGATGGGAGGACCTCGTTCAAATTTGATCGTCCAAACGTCAACCTAATTGGCTATGAAGAAACCAAAGCATCTGCTATACAACAAACAAAAAGGCAAACTGACAATGTTAGGAAACCTGCAGTCGACCTGTCGAGGCTAATGTACCTACATCAACGACCCACATTTCTACATCATAAAACCACACGAAATGGCAACAACATTTGTAACAACCCAGATTTTTAATTATTTTGTAAAATTTATACTAATATTATTTAATTACAGCTGGAAAAAATATATGATTTATTTTGTATTATTATGTGTAATTTTGTGAAATAATATAATTATTATGAATTTAGGGGTCAAAGTATAAATAAATAATAATAATAATGAATGTGATAGTAAAATAAATAATTAATTTACTGTTGGTATACAATATAGTGTAATTTAATTAAGGATTAATTATGTTTATATAATTATATTAAAAATATTGGGTCAAAGTGTAATTATCTTAAATATCTATCAAAGATAAGAATGAATCTTTATAATTGATTATCGAATCTGTTTGGAGATTTAGGGCCACGTATGCGCCTTATCTCCCTATAAATAAAGAGGCGTTCACCTGGAAGAAAAAGAAAAGAAAGAAGAAAGAAAGAAAAGAAATGAAAGAAAAAAGAGAGAAAGGAATGAGAAAGAAAAGAGAGAAGGAAGGAAAAATAGTGGAAGGCGAAAGGGTCTTTGGTAGTGGAAAGAAAGAGTAAGGTATTAAAGTTAAGGTGAGTTATATTATGCCTTAAGTTACCATTATATGTTTTACGTACGTTTTGACTTACCATATTTATTTTTATACAAATTATGTTTTATAAACTATTATAAATTATATAAATATTTCAGTTACGTGGTTTAATTTCTGAACCTTATTTGATAAAATGAAACCCATGGATATATTTGTTTATATTCTGAAGAATATTTGACTATAACCTTATATACAATTATGTTTTGTAAATACTACCACGGAAGTCCCACGCCTTGGGGGACTTAAATAACCATTGGCCTCTGTTTGACCACTTTGTGGTCATCTATTTGTCATGAATCCATTGACCTTTGTTCTGTGCGGAGTAAAGTGCTGTGCAGAGATAAATGCTACACTATTGTGGGAGCCACCTCTTGAATCCGTACCTCTGTTCTGACTGTCACTCCTGTGACTTCTGCTCTGTTCTGTTATGTACCATAGTTATGGTTATTTATTTACACAATTTATGTATTCCAGTTTCTGCCACTTAAATGATTTGTTTACCAATGATTTATTTACTAAATTGAGTTATGTAAATGTTTTGGCCTAACTAACTATGCAATTCAGAAATAGCTTTTGAAAAGTCTTAGACGTGGGGCTACGGAATAGATACGCACAACACTTTTATGATATGTTTTTCTATGTAAATATTGGCATTTTTTATCAATAAATTTTGTAATAAAAATAGAAACTCCAATGATTATTTTGGTATCTCCTCTTAAATATTACTTCCGCTCGCGTTTATTGATTAGTTTAAGAATTGGCCGTAGGTGACTTCAGTTATTGGCTATCACGATACTTAACCCTTGGGTACGGGGAGCGGGTCGTGACAACATCAACCCTCAAACTATTGTTGGGCCAAGCTGTTTTTCAAGTAAAGAAATCATGTTATTAGGAATTTTAAAATTTAATGGTCACTTTGGGAATTATTTATCATTGAGTTTGTAATTAGCAGTGTAGTAATTGTACCATTTTCGAACAGTAAAAATATTGGTTTAGCTCATAAAATTGTTAATTCATCTCATGTTTTTGATGGGTTTGATCAAGTGAAAATGAAGTACCCATTGAAAATATTCTAAATAATACAAGCATCCTCTGATATTCTGAACCAATTGCCATGTCAGCTGCACCTATCGTAATCTAAGTTACAAGTGGTCATTTAGCTTGAGTGAGTTCAGTAACTGTTAAAACTTCACCTGGATACATCAGTTCTAAGGTCCATGGTAGATATTCTACTGGGCAATAAACATGGTAGAACCCTAACAAAAAAAAATTGGAAACGTAACATCATACTTTAATAAAACCATCCAAACATCAGTAGCAAAATCAATAAAATAAAATAAAATCACAACCATCAACAACACCACGCTTCCACATCAACAACCCTCACATCAAATGGCTAAACATCACAAATTCCACAAATCACTCCACGCAACCCTCTATAAAAAATTTGAAAGATAACACCATATCATAACCAACCCACCCAAATATAGAAAAAATTAAAACCAAAATCACACCAAAAGGTAAACAAGTAAACTCTACAACTCTAAAATTAAACAAAAATAATATACCATAAATAAAAGGACTGATTGGTCTAAAAGAAAACTTCTAGAACTAAATGGAGCAACATTTTCCTGAATGAGATTTTTGGATAATTTTTCTTTAATTTTAAGTAATTTTTTTCCTTTTTTAAATACACCTTACTTAGATGTATCTAAATAGTAAAAAAAATATTTTTAAAAATTAATAAATACACAAAAATACGAAAAATGTACTAATTTTTCTTCTTTTATATATATATATATATATTTTGGGTATTTAGTGATTTTTTTTTAAAAAAAATTTCACAAATATTATACTTTTTAAGTATATTTATGTTAAGTATATTTAAAAATTTTTAAAAAAACTTAAAATATTTTTAAAAATTCATTTAAAACATTAAAATACGGAAAATAAAAAAGTAAAATTTTTTGAAAACTAAAACCACAGCCAGTTGATCAACAGAACCACCAGCATGCAAAAATTTAAATAATTAATTTTGAATGTTTATTTTTGTCATAAATTCCTATTTTTTCATTAAAAATAATTAAATTCTAAAATTGGACCAAAAACGTCTTTCTTATTTTCTTTTATTATTATTTAAATCTAAATTTGTTTTTAAAATATGTTTTAATCATTTTTTGATGAAAAAAAATAAATTTGTATAGAAATATAATTGTTATAAATTTGGTGAATAATTTGATTTATCTTTGTTTTGTAAAAATTTAGAAGAAATTACATTAAATTTTTTTTTTTCAGAGTTTGATACTTGTAACAAAATAAATTATGAGTTTTAATTTTGTCCATTTAAACTCTACTCTTTTGATTTGTTTTTAATCTAAATCATTAACATATTTCTGTTAAGTAAAATCGATGAAAAAATTATATTTTAATTATTAAACTCAATGTAAGTGTATATAAAATGTCTAAAATATTCTTTTTTTATTGAGTTTAATGACTAAAGTATATTTTTCATCAATTTTATTTAATGAAAATAGGGAGATGGTTTAAATTTAAAATAAATCAAAATATTATAGTTTAAATAAAAAAAATTATGAAACTCAAAATTTATTTTATTACAACGATCAAATCTTATAATTTTTTTTTTTTTTTTGGGTATAATTTCTCTAAAATTTTATATAAGTTTAACGAACTACGTTGATGTGGAGTTCCAGTTATAACAGATACTTTTTACCGAACATAAAGTGTCATAATATAAGTTTTATTCAAAGGTGAAACAATAACAATACTAGAAAAACCAAGGCTATGCTTGGTTTGATTCTCAAATCATGATTCCATACTAATAATCAATTCTCTGTTTGATTATAGTTTTGAAATCATGATTTCAAGTCAATTTCAAAACATATTTTGAAGACATGTTTGGTAAACCAGAGAGTTTTTGAATTTTTTGTCTACTTGATTGTTCACCAAGACATTATCCTAAATAATTTTTGAATTTTTGGGTCTATCTAATTGTCCCCCCGGACATCCTCCGGACGTTCGACTGGTCATCCGGTTAGTTGACCAGAATATTACTTTTTTTTATTAGCAATTGACACTTGTTATCTGGAAAAAAAAATTATATTTGTTTTTGATATTTTTTAAATATAGAAAATATTTTTTTGAGACCAAAATGACAATTTATTTGGACATTTATTTAAAATTAACAAAAAAAAATTGAAATAAAAATTAATTTGTCACAGTAATTTTTAAAAAATAAAAAAACATTTTTAAACAAAACAATTAAATTTTTTTTAACCGAATATACAATCAAAAGTAATTTTAAAGCACTAGATGAATATTTTTGTTAACAAATAATAATATGTTTTAATATTTTAAATAATTTTTTTTTAGAATTTTTTAATTTTTTAAAATAAAAATTTATTTATTTTTGATAATTATTTTTTTGAATTGAATTTTAAAAGAGTTTGATTATGAGTTTTGAATATAATTTTCAATAAAGTTTTAAGTTGTATGTTTGGTTATGAGTTATAAGTTTTTGAATTAAGTTTAAAAACTCTTTTCAAAACTCATAATCAAATAACTTTTCACAAACTCAACACTCATTTCAAAAATTCAACAATCAATCCAAAATTCAATTTAAAACTTATAACCAAACAAATTTTCTCATAATTTAAACAAATTTTCTCTTAAAAAAAATTTGAAATAAAAATTAATTTGTCACAGTAATTTTTAAAAAATAAAAAAACATTTTTAAACAAAACAATTATTTTTTTTAACCAAATATACAATCAAAAGTAATTTTAAAGCACTAGCTGAATATTTTTGTTAACAAATAATGATATTTTTTAATATTTTAAATTAAAAAAATTTAGAATTTTTTAATTTTTTTAAATAAAAATTTATTGTTTTTGATAATTATTTTTTTGAATTAATTTTAAAAGAGTTTGATTATGAGTTTTGAATAGAATTTTCAATAAAGTTTTAAGTTGTGTGTTTGGTTATGAGTTATAAGTTTTTGAATTAAGTTTAAAAACTCTTTTCAAAACTCATAATCAAATAACTTTTTACAAACTCCACACTTATTTCAAAAATTCAACAATCAATTCAAAACTTATAATCAAATAAATTTTCTCATAATTTAAAGAAATTTTCTCTTAAAAAAAATTGAAATAAAAATTAATTTGTCACAATAATTTTTAAAAAATAAAAAAACATTTTTAAACAAAACAATTAAATTTTTTAAAAACTGAATTTACAATCAAAAGTAATTTTAAAGCACTAGTTGAATATTTTTTTTAACAAATAATAATATTTTTTAATATTTTAAATAAAAAAAATTTAGAATTTTTTAATTTTTTTAAATAAAAATTTAATTTTTTTGATAATTATTTTTTTGAATTGAATTTTAAAAGAGTTTGATTATGAGTTTTAAATAGAATTTTCAATAAAGTTTTAAGTTGTGTGTTTGATTATAAGATATAAGTTTTTGAATTAAGTTTAAAAACCCTTTTCAAAACTCATAATCAAATAACTTTTCACAAACTCAACATTCATTTCAAAAATTCAACAATCAATTCAAAATTCAATTCAAAACTTATAACCAAACAAATTTTTTCTTTTAAAATCATAATTCAAAAACTCACAAACTCAAAATAAAACTCTATACTTAAATCATAATTCTAAACATAAACCAAACACTAACTAATTAATGAAATAGTTATACTAATTAGATAAAATGTTAAGTGAGCCGAACATAAAGTGATATATCCCATATTTGTGTCTCAATTAATAAATTTTTTAATACACCAATTAATATTTGTAATATCATTGACCTAAAGTGGGCATTACAAAATGAAGTAACGGAGGAGCGGTTATTTCAAATGATTAGTGAATTAACTTGGACGTTGAATTTAGGGTTGAATATTTGTATTTTTTTTAGTAACAGTTCAAACAGGATTTAGTTAACTGATTATAAAAATGTGACAATCAACCATATTAATTTACCAAAATACTCGAGTCTTCCTTCTTCTTCTTGTTCTAAACTTTCAACTATCAATTTTATTGTTAACAACCACTTAGACAACTCATTGCCTAACTCCCAACCACTTGGGCACTATTACTAACTTTATCCATCCATTCTCGTCACTCACACATTGGGTTCATTTGGTTTGATTTTCGGAAAAAAAAATTTCAAATTTTTTCTACAAATAAATTTTCAAAAGTAATCAAACCAAACAAATTTTTCCAAAAAAATTTCCCAAAACACACAAACCAAACAAGTTTTTCAAACAAATCTCTCTCACACACACATCAAATCAATCACTTTTTCCAAAACTCTCTCTCAAAACAATTTTCCAAAAAAACCAAACCAAACATGTTTTCATACTTTTTATCTCTAAAACACATCTCTCAAACACAAACCAAACATACCCATTATTTTTCGCCTTAATCAATTCTTATTCCATCCAACAAACTAATCAATCAAAATCATAGTCATCTAAACCCCTCAACCCCATTCAAGCACACCTCGTCCCGACCTCTCACCCCTTTTTATGTTATTGCATTTTTTTTTTTGGTTGGATGGAAGTCTACAGTGTGCGTGAGTGCAAGTTTTGTCCTTGCACTTACACCTAACAAAAAAATGTAATTGTCAAAAAAAAAGGATAGGAGTAATGGTTGTTGATGAAGGGAATCAAAGATCAAAGTTTCAAAACAAGGAGAAAGATGATGAAAAGAAGAGATAAAAGTATTTTTGGTAAATTGATAAGGAGATTTTCACTTCTTTATAAAGAATTTTACAAAACTCATTTCAACTATAATTATAAAATCGTTCATACTTACTTGTAATTTAAGGTCCCAAATCACACTCTCAAGTTATTTTCCTAATTATATTTTTATCAAGTATTTTATTTTTTGAGATTTGTTGCAAAAAGAATTTGATGTTTTAAAATTTTCCATAAAAGGAAAAAAGTTTTGAAAAATACTTGCACTTAACAAATAAAAAAGATTTTGTTAAAATATTCAGTGTGTTTGTGTTAACACCATAAATCTGCAATTTTTTATTTATATAATTGCAGGACACGTGGTATCTGTAGGGCAATCTTCACTGTATTTAAAAGGTATTAATTCTATTGTGTACAAAACAACAATTAGAATTAAAGAAATAAAGAAAAGAAGAGAATATGTTTGATTAGAAAAATCAAACTCAAAATAAAAATAAATAAATAAATAACAGATTTTATTTTGTTACAAAAATAAAATTAAAATCTGATTAAATAAACAAATTAAAAACAGAATAAAATTAAACAACTTACTTGGTTAATTTCTTTGAATGATTTTCGATCAAGTCCGATGTTTAACATCGTGTCCTTAAGATGATTCGCTCTCCACGGTGCTTTCGAATTTAGGCGTCTATCTCCCATGATGAAATGATCTATCAACGAATAAATGCAAAGACTACAATTTATTCGCTCGTTTAACACACAAAATGTTTACACTCTTTCTTTCTCAAATAAAATGCGAGAATATGGCGAGATCTAAAAGCGTAAGAAGAATCGAAAATTGGAGTGAAAATCCAAATGGGAGGTTGGTCTATATATAGATGTATTGGTGGCTCTTGGTTTTGAAATAAACAGGTACTGTACCTGTTCAATTTGAATTAAACAGATACAAACATGTTAGGCACTGTTTAGTTTGAAATTCAAACAGGTTTAAATCTGTTGGGTTCAAAAACGGGAAGAGCCCTGTTTGGATGAACAACAAATACAAACCAATTTAATTTGAATTCTTTCAAATGTTTTTGGCCCAAAAAGATTAGTATTGGACCGAATAAGCCCAACTCACATTGCACAATGCCCGTCCGTACGGACGGCGTGGCATGTGTGGTGATTTTTGGGTCCAATGGGTCTAGCCCATTTTGCCCATAACCTCTCCCTCTAAAACACTTGGGTACCCCTTGGAGCACACCCTAAGTACCAAACCCATGCCTTATAAACCCTCTCAAAACCTCCCACCAAATCAATGTGGGACAAGCCTTATTCAACCTTTAAGGAATTTCCACCAAAACTCCATTTCCATGGAGCTTACTTTAGCTTCAATTTCCCATTCACTCGGTAATGGTTTTGAACAACCAAATATACCACGTGAATCACAACGCGGCATAGAACGCGTTACCACTTTGACTCGTGTAAATCGATGCACGGGGCCCACCTAAAAATTAGACCAAACATAGAAAAAAATTCTGGTTTTTACCCAGAATTTTATAACCATTTCCAACAGTATCTTCTTATTCATTTGGAAATTAAAAGAAGTTATAGAGATGATGGAGAATATGAAGGACAAAGTGGATGAGTGGAAGGACAAATGGCAAGACAAGAATGGAGATAGAAGAAATGAGTAGTTACTAAGTAGTTATTACTGTATTTTTTCCTCTATAAATAGCCATTAATGACTACATTGTAAAGATCCAGAACTCAAATCAAAGACAGTTGATTTCAATATTTCTTGTCATTTTCCTTATCTTAGGAGTAGTTTAACATAGATTTATATTTCGAAACATTTATTTTCAGCATTTTCATTTCGAAGCATTTCATGCACTTCCTTTTCGAAGCATAGGAGTAGCGGTAAGTAATTATTACTTTGATTGTTCACTCAATCGTCTTTCTCCATCTCCCTTTCTTCTTTAATTTTTCTTTTCTCTACACTTTGGCAATTTTGAAGTCTTCTTTGTTGAGACAAAAGAACCGTCAACACAATCGCTTGATAATTGGCTTGAATTTAATCTGTAAGGATTTTTCAATTCTTGCTGGCACGCTCGCATTTATAATATTTTCCTTCGTAGGAAAAATAAGCCAATATTTTTGGCACGCCCGGTGGGACAGCCAAGTGTAAGAAATAACAAACAATTTAGATTTCGCCATTCGAACTTGTCAATTTGAAATATATTGGCGTGAAAGAAAAATTTTGAATCTTCAAGAAGAGATCCATTTTATTGATAAAATAAACTTTCATCCATTACAATATTATTTGGTGGCAGAAAAAAGACACAAATTAATTGGAGAAATTTATCAACTTGATATGGAAATTCGCCAATGGAATGATAAGTTATCAACTCTCACTACCAAGTCTTTAACTGAGGTTTTAATGGCCGGAATTGGTGAATTTTTTTAGAATTTTTTCATGGTTGAAAATAGCAAAAGCAAAGAGTTGATTTCATCAATGGCTTGGGGGGTTCAAGAGTCCGTTTTTAAAGAGCCAAGTTATGAAATTAACACAATGAAAAAGCATGTTCTTGAGCCAAATTTGGCTAAAAATGATGTTCCATGTATGACTCGGGAGGTCCAAAAACCAAATTTTAAAGAGTCAAGTCATGAAAATAACATATTTATGGGTGATTTTCATAAGCCATTAATGGCTAATATGGAAAAACAACCCACTTTGCTAAATAATTAAGAAAATCAATTCAGCGAAAGTTTTGTTTTTAAAACAAACATAGTCAAGAATGATGAACAAGCCACTGTTCATGAATTCAAAATTTTTGACATTTTTCAAAATGTCAAAAAGTATGAATTTTCATGGTCACACTATACCATGACTTTTGGTGTTCAAAATCCTTTTTGGATTTGTGGTTCACATCAAAATATAATTCTAATGATGTGGCTAATAAAATTAACAAATTGTTCTTATGAGTTCGAAACACTAAGAACAAGGGATGACCATTTAAAATGTATGAATTTGTCTAGAAAAAGCCTATGCATTTAAATAAATGATTAAGAATAGTTTATCTTTTCAAATTGATGGCCAATTGTTTGTATGTACACAGTCAAAGCATCAAGAGTTGTTTCGAAGGTTGATTATTTCACCTTCGAAACTATATAAAGTTTTGAAGATACATTCGAAGCATCAAGAGTTGTTTCGAAAGCTGATTACTTCACCTTCGAAACTGTATAAAGTTTTGAAAATACATTCGAAACATCAAGAGTTGTTTCGATTGTTGATTACTTCACCTTCGAAACTGTATAAAGCTTTGAAGATACATTCGAAGCATCAAGAGTTGTTTCAAAGGTTGATTACTTCACCTTCGAAACTGTATAAAGTTTCGAAGAAACATTTGAAGCGTCAAGCCTAACCATGAAACTTCATTGTAAGTATCATCATCCTATATCAATGCTTCTAACATTCGAGGGGTGATTTTGTTCCTTCAAAACTGTGCTGCAAGACCTTCGAACGATAAATTTAGTTTTTTATACCACCTTCGAAGCTTGTTATTGGTCATCTAGTTATAATTTCATACTCATTTGAAGCACCTTATTGGTGTTATTATATCATTCGAAGCACTTTGTTGCTTAGATTAGTCATGTGCTTGGTTCGGCCCTTCAAAATTTCAAGTAAATATCATTTTTAAGGGCCGCGGGGGGTAATGTTAACACCATAAATCTGTAATTTTTTTATTTATATAATTGCAGGACACGTGGCATCTTCTTATTCATTTGGAAGTTAAAAGAAGTTATAGAGATGATGGATAATATGAAGGACAAAGTGGATGAGTGGAAGGACAAATGGCAAGACAAGAATGGAGATAGAAGAAATGGGTAGTTACTAAGTAGTTATTACTGTATTTTTTCCTCTATAAATAGCCATTAATGACTACATTGTAAAGATCCAGAACTCAAATCAAAGACAGTTGATTTCAATATTTCTTGTCATTTTCCTTATCTTAGGAGTAGTTTAACATAGATTTATATTTCGAAACATTTATTTTCAGCATTTTCATTTCGAAGCATTTCATGCACTTCCTTTTCGAAGCATAGGAGTAGCGGTAAGTAATTATTACTTTGATTGTTCACTCAATCGTCTTTCTCCATCTCCCTTTCTTCTTTAATTTTTCTTTTCTCTACACTTTGACAATTTTGAAGTCCTCTTTGTTGAGGCAAAAGAACCGTAAACACAATCGCTTGATAATTGGCTTGAATTTAATCTGTAAGGATTTTTCAATTCTTGCTGGCACGCTCGCATTTATAATATTTTCCTTCGTAGGAAAAATAAGCCAATATTTTTTGGATTAGGACAGACCAAGTGTAAGAAATAACAAACAATTTAGATTTCGCCATTCGAACTTGTCAATTTGAAATATATTGGCGTGAAAGAAAAATTTTGAATCTTCAAGAAGAGATCCATTTTATTGATAAAATAAACTTTCATCCATTACAATATTATTTGGTGGCAGAAAAAAGACACAAATTAATTGGAGAAATTTATCAACTTGATATGAAAATTCGCCAATGGAATGATAAGTTATCAACTCTCACTACCAAGTCTTTAACTGAGGTTTTAATGGCCGGAATTGGTGAATTTTTTCAGAATTTTTTCATGGTTGAAAATAGCAAAAGCAAAGAGTTGATTTCATCAATGGCTTGGGGGGTTCAAGAGTCCGTTTTTAAAGAGCCAAGTTATGAAATTAACACAATGAAAAAGCATGTTCTTGAGCCAAATTTGGCTAAAAATGATGTTCTATGTATGACTCGGGAGGTCCAAAAACCAAATTTTAAAGAGTCAAGTCATGAAAATAACATATTTATGGGTGATTTTCATAAGCCATTAATGGCTAATATGGAAAAACAACCCACTTTGCTAAATAATTATGAAAATCAATTCAGCGAAAGTTTTGTTTTTAAAACAAACATAGTCAAGAATGATTAACAAGCCACTGTTCATGAATTCAAAATTTTTGACATTTTTCAAAATGTCAAAAAGTATGAATTTTCATGGTCACACTATACCATGACTTTTTGTGTTCAAAATCCTTTTTGGATTTGTGGTTCACATCAAAATATAATTCTAATGATGTGGCTAATAAAATTAACAAATTGTTCTTATGAGTTCGAAACACTAAGAACAAGGGATGACCATTTAAAATGTATGAATTTGGCTAGAAAAAGCCTATGCATTTAAATAAATGATTGAGAATAGTTTATCTTTTCAAATTGATGGCCAATTGTTTGTATGTACACAGTCAAAGCATCAAGAGTTGTTTCGAAGGTTGATTATTTCACCTTCGAAACGATATAAAGCTTTGAAGATACATTCGAAGCATCAAGAGTTGTTTCGAAAGCTGATTACTTCACCTTCGAAACTGTATAAAGTTTTGAAGATACATTCGAAACATCAAGAGTTGTTTCGAATGTTGATTACTTCACCTTCGAAACTGTATAAAGCTTTGAAGATACATTCGAAGCATCAAGAGTTGTTTCAAAGGTTGATTACTTCACCTTCGAAACTGTATAAAGTTTCGAAGAAACATTTGAAGCGTCAAGCCTAACCTTGAAACTTCATTGTAAGTATCATCATCCTATATCAATGCTTCCAACATTCGAGGGGTGATTTTGTTCCTTCAAAACTGTGCTGCAAGACCTTCGAACGATAAATTTAGTTTTTTATACCACCTTCGAAGCTTGTTATTGGTCATCTAGTTATAATTTCATACTCATTTGAAGCACCTTATTGGTGTTGTTATATCATTCGAAGCACTTTGTTGCTTAGATTAGTCATGTGCTTGGTTCGGCCCTTCAAAAATTCAAGTAAATATCATTTTTAAGGGCCGCGGGGGGTAATGTTAACACCATAAATCTGTAATTTTTTTATTTATATAATTGCAGGACACGTGGCATCTTCTTATTCATTTGGAAGTTAAAAGAAGTTATAGAGATGATGGATAATATGAAGGACAAAGTGGATGAGTGGAAGGACAAATGGCAAGACAAGAATGGAGATAGAAGAAATGGGTAGTTACTAAGTAGTTATTACTGTATTTTTTCCTCTATAAATAGCCATTAATGACTACATTGTAAAGATCCAGAACTCAAATCAAAGACAGTTGATTTCAATATTTCTTGTCATTTTCCTTATCTTAGGAGTAGTTTAACATAGATTTATATTTCGAAACATTTATTTTCAAAGATTTTCATTTCGAAGCATTTCATGCACTTCCTTTTCGAAGCATAGGAGTAGCGGTAAGTAATTATTACTTTGATTGTTCACTCAATCGTCTTTCTCCATCTCCCTTTCTTCTTTAATTTTTCTTTTCTCTACACTTTAGCAATTTTGAAGTCCTCTTTGTTGAGGCAAAAGAACCGTAAACACAATCGCTTGATAATTGGCTTGAATTTAATCTGTAAGGATTTTTCAATTCTTGCTGGCACGCTCGCATTTATAATATTTTCCTTCGTAGGAAAAATAAGCCAACAGTTTGGTTTCAGTTTTTTGAATTTAATTTTTTGGGAATTGAGTTTTTTGTTGTTCGTATTTTTTTTTGTTTTTAGTGAATATTTTTAAAATTTTAAGCAATTTTTTTTACATTTTTAAATGCACCTTACTTAAATATATCTAAATATTAAAATATTTATGAAAAATATTTTAAAAAATTAATAAATACACAAAAATATGAAAATCTACTGAATTTTAGTATATATATTTTTAATATTATTGATATTTAGTAAATTTTTAAAAGTTCCTTTTATAACTGCTATACTTTTTAAGTATTTTTATATTAGGTATGTTTAAAAATTTTTAAAATCACTTAAAATATTAAAAAATTTATTAAAAATACGAAAAATAAAAAAATAATTTTTTTTAAAAAGTATTTTCTGAAAACTAAAATCAAACAAGATGATTTAATTTTTCTTGATTATCAGTCAAATAAGCAGTAACAAAAACGTTTTTTTTTTTTGGTGTGTGTTGCCAAACAGACCTTGTATCGGAATCTAGTCATCACGCACTAACGTGGCGGCCATGGATTGGGACCTTTATCCACCGTCGGATCAAAGAACAATCCGATGGCTAGTAAAAAACCCTAGCTATGGCAGTACATAAGCAGCTCTGAGGCTCATACTTCTCCCCCTCTCTCTGCGCTTGCTCTCGGCCCTGTCTCTTGTGCAAGAGAGCTTCAAGCCGATCGATCCCAACTCACTCTCTATCTCTCTCTTCAATAGTCTTTTCGTAGTCTAAAGGTTCGATCTTTTTATTTCTCTCTCTATTTCTGAATTCATTTTATCAGTTTATACATGTATGTATTCATACTGATCTAGTTTGGTATGTCAAATTTTTTGTGAATTATAATTTTTGTGTTTTACGTATCGAATTGAATATATACATTATCGATTAGCTTGTGATTTGGTTTTGTTTCTTCGAGTTGATGTCTGTGGTATACAAGTATATCTCGATCTCGATTTGCATGATGTTCTTGTGATCGATCGGTTTTATGAGCTAAGTAGCTGGTTTATACTGTAGGCATATGTATGTACTTTGTGTGGATTTTATGGAAAGTGCTTGTTTTTATTTTAGCGAGTTGGATTCTGAAGTTTGTGTATTTTTGGTGAATTAATTCTTTTATTAAAATATAAAATATTATTTACAAATCAAGCAGGAAAAAGGCCATCTTTATTTTTTTTGGGTTAATTTGTCTTTATATATTTTATGATTGTTATTGTAATTTTGTACTTTTTAAGTGTTTATAGACTAGAAGACCCTAAAAATTTTAAAAGTTGGATCTAATTTGAGGAACTTGAAAATTTTCAGATAAAGATTTTTTGTTTTTTAAATTTCAAATTTAACTAATTTTTTTTTTAAAAATATATTTTTTGGGGCTTAAAACACAAATAAATGAAAAAGATATCACTAAAACAAAAGCCATCTTAAAAGTGTGCGGTTACTCAGATTGGTTTGCAAATAACTTTCAAGTTGATTTTTCAAATATTTTTTGCTTTTTTTTTTACTCTCTTTTGTTCAAGGTATTGTATCAAATTTTGAAGTCAACAAAAAGTTTTAACATATTGATGTTATTTAAAAAAGATTGCACAAAAAAATGTCGAGTTAAAAAAAAATGCCAGAAAATGATGTTCCAGAGTTGGGGGACTTTTTTTGGGTGTTGTACTTTTTGTTGTGCAATTTTTTCCGATAAAGTTGGTTTCTTGTGGACTTTTTTTTGTGGGTAAAAAAGTGATGTTATCTCCAGAGATTTTTTTAGATACTGCAAATGATAATGGAGAGTTTTTGGAGAATATGGTCATGTTGCATTATAGATCAGTTGTTTCTAAATGAAATTTGAACATGGAAAATCAGGAACAAGTTATGGTTCTCGTGTTCTTCCTGTATTTTATGGAAATTGGTTTTCAATGAGAATAGTGAATGCAGCCATTGGTTCTGAATTATAGTGCTGAGGCATCATAATTCTTTATCACTCTTCACAATAAAGCTACATTATGAATGGTGGCATGCAGTGAAAAAATTACTGTGGACGGAATTGCATGGAAAAGTAATGGTGGTCTTCCGTTACTTCCTTGTTCATTTTCTTTTTTGTATTGTATTAGACATAGAATGGAGAGGTGACGGGGTAAAATCAATGTGACAGCCTGTTTTTAAAGGCCTAATGTTTTGGTTGGAGTACTGAATATGATTTCATTTGTCCTGCTGCTTTTACGTACTTGTTTAACTTTATTATCAAGTTGTTATTTATGTTCTGTTGAAATTTTAGTTCTCTCATTTTAAATTTTGTTCTCTCTCAGGTTTTGATAAATGGGGAAGGAAAAAGTTCACATTAACATTGTGGTCATTGGCCATGTCGACTCTGGGAAGTCGACCACCACTGGTCATTTGATCTACAAGCTTGGGGGTATTGACAAGCGTGTCATCGAGAGATTCGAGAAGGAAGCTGCTGAGATGAACAAACGTTCATTCAAGTATGCATGGGTCTTGGACAAGCTCAAGGCTGAACGTGAACGTGGTATTACCATTGATATTGCTTTGTGGAAGTTTGAGACCACTAAATACTACTGCACTGTCATTGATGCCCCTGGCCATCGGGACTTTATCAAGAACATGATCACTGGTACCTCACAGGCTGACTGTGCAGTCCTTATCATTGACTCAACAACTGGTGGTTTTGAAGCTGGTATTTCCAAGGATGGTCAGACACGTGAGCATGCTTTGCTTGCCTTTACCCTTGGTGTCAAGCAAATGATCTGCTGTTGCAACAAGGTAATGAATGAACCGGCACCCTGCTATGTTGATATGCTTTATTGATTTAAGGTGGGGCAAAGTCTGCCCTTGTTTAGTGGCTGGCATTGGCAGGTGGCATGATGTTTGGCATCATTATTGAACAAGTTCTCAGTGATGCTTGGAGTTAAGAGGACGTTCCAAAGAACTAATGGATTTGGCAGGAGCAGAGTTTTCTACCTCAATTGCATAATATTATGTTTTGATGATAAAACCCTTTGTAATCATTGCTTTTTTGCTAATTTCTTCTCATCTTTCCATTGTAGATGGATGCAACAACCCCAAAGTACTCAAAGGCAAGGTATGATGAAATTGTTAAGGAAGTGTCTTCCTATCTGAAGAAGGTGGGTTATAACCCTGACAAGATCCCCTTTGTCCCAATCTCTGGATTTGAGGGTGACAACATGATTGAAAGGTCAACCAACCTTGACTGGTACAAGGGCCCAACTCTGCTTGATGCCCTTGACATGATTTCGGAACCCAAGAGGCCCTCGGACAAGCCTCTCCGTCTCCCACTTCAGGACGTCTACAAGATTGGTGGCATTGGCACTGTCCCTGTTGGCCGCGTTGAGACCGGTTTTATCAAACCCGGCATGGTTGTCACTTTTGGCCCAACTGGTCTCACCACTGAAGTTAAGTCTGTAGAAATGCACCACGAGGCTCTCCTGGAGGCCCTACCCGGCGACAATGTTGGTTTCAATGTAAAAAATGTTGCTGTCAAGGATCTCAAACGTGGGTTTGTTGCCTCAAACTCAAAGGACGATCCTGCAAAGGAAGCTGCCAACTTTACTTCCCAGGTTATTATCATGAACCATCCTGGCCAAATTGGAAATGGTTATGCCCCAGTTCTCGATTGCCACACTTCCCACATTGCAGTCAAATTTGCTGAGATTCTGACCAAGATTGACAGGAGGTCTGGCAAGGAGCTAGAGAAGGAGCCCAAATTCTTGAAGAACGGTGACGCTGGGATGGTGAAGATGATTCCAACAAAGCCCATGGTGGTGGAGACTTTCTCTGAGTACCCACCACTTGGTCGTTTTGCTGTGAGAGACATGCGTCAAACTGTTGCTGTTGGTGTCATCAAGAGTGTTGAGAAGAAGGATCCATCTGGCGCCAAGGTCACCAAGGCTGCTCAGAAGAAGAAATGATCGGTTCATTTTAGGGTTTTCATATTAAGAGAAGTAGACTTATTATCTGTTTTAAATTTGGTAAATTTTGTTTTTATGTTCTGTTGGATCTTGTAGCTGCTCAATAGCCCTCCTTTGGGGGGATTGTGGTGGTGTTAAGCATTCAGGTGCAGATCTGAGTTCTCGACAGGCAGGCAGTCACAAAAGTGCTTTTTGTGGTATTCTATTTTTCTGGTATCTGTAGTTTTAAGTTTTGAGTGATGAAATTTGGGTCGGATGTGAACTTGTAAGTCTCTTGAGTTTTTATCCAAGTATTTGAACTCTTACATTTGGATGCATGTTTATGTTTTACTTGTGTCTTGTTTTATTGTGAATTTTTCCAATTTGTTTAAGCCTGATTATTGCTTGGTATATGTGGAAGAAATGGGGCTATGGACATAAATGATGGTTGAATGATATATTTCATGTTACTCTATGTATAAGATCGCTCCTGTTACAAGGTCATGTGTGGTCATGTAAATTGCTGAGGAATACTTGATTTCTTTGGGACTTGTAATGGTTTTGGTCCTGCTACATGGTTATGTGGGGTTATGTAAATTACTAGTAGTATGAAAGGTGGAATACTTTAATTCTTTGTAACTAGGGATGGTGCATGGAAGAATACTTTGATTTCTTTATGAGATTTAGGAAAGTGTTATGAGATTTAGGAAAGTGTGTTTGTGACCAATTTGGAAGGTTCTTAGGTCATGTTTGATTCACAAGACTAATAGTGAAGTATTAATAATTCTATTAAATTAGTGTGGTATTCACTATCCAATTAAATTAATATCCATTGGATTAATAATCCCGCCCCTATTAATAATCCTAAATTAAAATGTTAAAACAAACATAGGATAATTGAGCTCACGGATTAATAATCCTAATCCCATATTCCAATCCACTCAATCAAATAATCCCATATTCCAATCCACTCAATCAAACATGCCATTAGAGTACTAACTCAATCAAATAATCCCATATTCCAATCCACTCAATCAAACATGCCATTAGAGTACTAAATCAGTGAAGACCCTTTGCGTTATATCCCCTTGAGTATTTTGGCCGATTTGTCACCCAACCTACATAAACATTCTAAGGCTTGGCCCTCTTCCATTTAGACCCCTCTAAAGGCTTTGCCCTCTCCCATTTGGAGAATGACCCTTGTGGCACGGTTTAGTTAGTTTCCTAAAGGATTGGCCCTCTCCCATTTGGAGAATGACCTCTTATGGTACGGCTTAGTTAGGGTTTCTCCGAATTTAGATAAGATTTGGACTGCCACTTCTTTGAAAGCATGGTCCTTGTTCCCTTCTCCCTCCTTGGAGCTCGGCTAGTTTGCAAGCAGAGGCTAATGATATGGCATGTCCTTGTTCGATCTGCAGTGGATGGATGTGGTATGAAAAACTCCACAATATTTGAAGTTGCCCTTTGTTAAAAGGGTTAATTACACTTTAACCCCCTCTAGTTTGGCTCGGAAACATATAACTCCCCTATCATTTAGAAACATGCACATAACTCTCTTATGATTTATAGTTAAGTATAAAACAAGCAGAATCCATTAAACCTAACAGTGCGTATTGGTCAGGGGTTGTGAGGCGCGGGGCAATTATGCTACAATAGAAGTATGGGAATAAAATTATTATATAATCCTTATTAAAATTAAAACATTTTCCCACTTTCCTTCTATTTTCTTCCTCAACCCTCACAATTCATTTCTACCCTCCTCAACCACCACCAGATTCATTTCTACCCTCATTTCTACCCTCCTCAACCACCACCACCAGATTCTTTTACATCCGCTGCCACCAGCATCAAGCCACCATAATTGAATCAATCACCAAGCACCATTCAGTGTTGAAGATGGAAATCATAGGTGAAGTTAACTGTGTTGAACAAATTTAAAAGGAGGAAAACCCAGAATTGTGATTGTGAATAAGTATCATGAGGCTAGCATTAAGACACTAATTAAAGATGGAAAACACATGCAAATGTGTGCTTAGTTATTTATTCCTGCATTTTTATTAATGTTGAATGGTTGATTAACAGCCCTTAAAACTCATTTTTCCAAATACAGTGTAGTAGTACAATAGATTGAAATTGATATGTATAATCTGCCATTGAAACTAATATGAAAGACGTGGATTTATTTCAACCACCAACCACTCAAGAGCTACTAATGGTTACCATAAACCTCAACTCCATAGTGGCAACAGTTCCGTTCACTACTTCGTACAGCAGCTATGGCTATCCCATAGCAACCCCATGCCAAAATAAATGAAGTTGATTTACTTAGATTATGAGAAATAAAATTTCGTATTAAAAGAAAGTGATGAGTTAGTACGGGTGGATAGAGAAGGATAAAATCAAATTGTTGGCTTTTAGAGAGAGAGAGAGAGAGTGGTAGATATACGAAAATTAAATAAAGAAGTAAAGGTACTATAGGAACTTTGTAAAATTCGTTAACAGAGTCATAAATTGCACTTCCGTCTAAATTAAAAGGTGTTTATGTGTACATTTATGATTTATAAATGAGTCATGTTTTTTAACAAAATTACAAGGGGATAAAGTGTAATTAACCCTTGTTAAAAATAATACGGAATGGAGATTCACATGAGAGCGACGGTTGGATGGGACCCAACCTGGTTTTCAATACAAACAACAAGGTATCTATGAAGCTATCACAACAAACATCAAATATCATCATGAAGTAGTCAACAATTCTTGATGTTTAAGTTTATTCTCCTTTTCTTTGCCTTCGAATTGGTTAATGTTGGACCCAACCTATGAAGTGTGAAACTCATGATTCACACTACCAAAAAATAGAAAATTCATGGCTAGGAGGTTTTACCTTTTTTTATCTTTAGGTGGGTCACTCTGTGCCTATCAATTTGGTTAATGAAAATGCAACATTTCATTCTCAAATCACAAATCATTTACCAATCATAGCTATTGTAGCACTATATACATTGGTGAATAAAATACTTGTAAGTCATTTGCTTTAGCTATCTTGCCTAAGTACAAAAATGATTTATGCCATCGGTTTTCATTTTACAAACTCTCCTCTTTCTTTTTCCTCTTCCCTGCAAAGGAATTGTATACTTTATAATTGTGTCTTGTCCTATAAACAATAATACATTAAAATTTTTATATGTTAATTCAAAATATTATTTTTGTTTCTCATGTATGTATAAACCCAAAAAAGAAAAAGAAAAAAAAGAGAGTAGTTTGAAAAAGAAAAACCTTCTTCGTATCATCTTCATTTTAGCATGAACAATTTTTGATAATTCTAAAACAATTTAAATATTTCTCTAAACATAGTGTTTTTTTTTTTTTTGAAAAAAAAAAATCCAAATATAGTTTTCCTATGAGAATAATGGGAATGAAGCTAACAAACTACATTCACAATAATAAAACTAAAATTCAAACATACCGTTTAATTAAGAAGCATTTTAACCACCAGGCCAATCCCGGATTAGTTTCACATGAAGTTAATGTGTCATGCTTCCATTTCATCATGGTCAACTCCAAACAAACCATCCCAACCATTCATTATTTAAATTATAAATTAATTTTTTTTCCAGTCCGCAAAAGAGTGTAGTTGATGTGTTTGCATCTCTCAACAACTAGTTGGTGCTGATATCAACTCAGACCCTCATTTTTATTTACTACTTATCATATTTCTTTAATTTCAAGGTATGACTTTGTTAAGCAATCTCTCACCAATGAAGTACTCGAAACCAAAAAAACACAACCATGTTAAGTTCACCAGTACTAATCATATGGCAGTTGGCTCCCGCCATATTTAAAAACAAAAACAAAAACAAAAAAAATTAAAATTTGTGCAGTCTTTCTAACTTTCAAATATAAAGCCCCACTTGACATTTTTGAGCTCTCTACCATTCTTGTTCCTTCCAAAACTATTTCTTTCATTCAAGTTCACCGGAAAAGTCAGATTCCGGCCACTGTCCCGAGATGGGTTTGACGGAAAGATCGAAGAAAAAGGTCCAATTATACAAGAAAGCAATTGTCCATTTCTTGTTATGTTTTGTCATGGGATTTTTCACCGGCTTTGCTCCAACGGGTAAGCCATCGTTTTTTTCTAGCCTTTCTTTGACACGATCAGCATTTTCGCCACAACCCATAGAAATTGTGAGCGGGAGCTCCAACAGAACTCTATTGGATGAAACTCCGGTGGCAGAGCCAACATCAAGGTCTACTAATAATTCTGATGACGCAAATAGTGAAAAAATTCAGGAAGAATATAAAGAAGTTGATGAGTTGGTTACTAGAAGACTCAATTGTTGTCACACCTACTAGTATGAAAGATCAGACAAGAGGTGTGAATTTAAGGCGGTTATCGAACACGTTGAGATTGGTTCCTCCACCATTGTTGTGGGTTGTGGTGGAGCAACAATGTGAGTCCGATGAAGTGTCGGAAATACTAAGGAAAACTGGGATTATGTATAGGCATGTGGTGTTTAAGGAGAATTTTACTGATGTAGAAGTTGAAATGGATCATCAGAGGAACCTCGCGCTTAATCACATCGAGCATCACCGGTTAAGTGGGATCGTTCATTTTGCAGGGCTTTCCAATGTTTATGATCTTAGCTTCTTTGATGAGATTAGAGGAATTGAGTACGTTTTTATCTCTTCTCTCGCTATGATTATCTTGTTTGGTATTTGTTTTCGTTTTATTTACTTTCATTTTTTGTGTTTCTCAAAACAAAAACATGCAAAAAGTTTGAAAATACACACCGTTTTCATTATTGTGAGAAAGTAGTTTTAAGATCATTCAAAAATAATTTTTTTGGGGTGTTTCAATGGGTTATTTTCAGAAAATTTATCTGTTTTTGAAATAGTTTGACAAAGAACTCTTTTTTTGTGTTTTTTTGAAGGACTAATTACAATTTTATTTGGGAGCCTTGTTTGATTTTAGTCTCCAATATTTAAGTTATATGTTAATTTGGGCTTTAATATACAAAAATGTTTTAATTTGGTCCCCAATGTTTAAATTATGTCAATCTGGTCTCAAATGTATAAAAAAATGTTTTAGTTTTCAATTTAGTCGCTAATGTTTGTGTCAATCGGTCTCCAATATATAAAAAAATATTTCAATTGCGTCTCCCAATTGCATCACCTAGTCTAATTGGGGATCATATTGACACAATTTAAATTTTAGAGACCAAAATAACACAAGACTCCTACTTTGGAAATTAAAAATATAATTAATCCTTTTCTGAAAAATGAAAACAGAAAACAAAAATGAAAGTGATACTTCAACTAATTTTTAATTTATCTCTGTTTATCTTCAAATCCAAGAGGGAGAGAGGAAAAATCAAGAGAGGTTGAAGATGAAATAGTGCAGGCTGGTGGGTGGAGGTTTCAAAGTTCCACTTATTGTTTGGATAAATATATTTTCAACAAAAGTAAGTGTCAGCTAATAATTTGAGTCCCCACAAGTCTACCAAACATGAAACTTTTAGTTACCAAATCACAATTAGGTTTGCCTAATTTTGTTGATTCTCAAGGGCTTCTTCTCTAAAGCTCATAACCACTAAGTTCTATTTAACTGCTGAAATTGAGAATTAATCAAATGGTTAGGTTTTCCGTTCTGTTTTGTAGGCAATATCAATTTGACATTAGGCAATTATTACATTTTATAATTACATTTAGATAAGGTTGTCACAAGCTGTTCTTTAGACATTTTATACATAAATTTTCAACAATTTTCTAAATATTTAGTTTTTTCTGTTTTTAATATGGCAATACTATACACATAAAAACGTGTACAAACAAGATTTTATCTCATAAAATTAAACGTTTAAATAAGATTCATTCTGAGTATAATTCACACGATACTAAATTTAAATTTATGCCATACATATTATTTTCTAGACATTTTTTTGATATCACTAACCATTACACCTTAAAGCAAAAACTAAAAATTTATAATTCATTCTTTACCATGAAATTATTTTGGTCATGACAAAGTTCCTTAGGTATGGATCATTATTATGTCTCTTCTTTTTCTTATATTGCAATATTTTAGTTGGGCATCTATTCTCTTGGAAAACTAGTGGATCTTTAGATAATCTGATTTTATTAGCATTAATGTCATTGATTATTCCAAAAAGATTGTTAAAGATATTCCACTTCCATTATGTTTCCAAATGGCTTTAGACAACCATAGAATCTTTACTCAACTTTTAAGAACCCTAGGTTTGCAAAGGAGGACTTGGTCTGGTATGTCAATATAATGCACCTAGAGCTACCAACCTTGCTTCCAAACAATATTCTTGAGATTAGATCAAAAGAAAGAAAAGAAAATTATGTTAGGAATCCGAAACACTCAGGATCGGCAAGACATGAAAAAAGAGAAAAATAAATGTATAAAATTTACTTAATTCACTTCAAAATTAGAATCATGTTTAGAATTGTTGCGGGTCGACTATGATCAAAAAAGTTATCCCCTCAACTACATATATATAGAATTAGGATAACAGGTTATGAGTATAAAAATATCAAAAATACTATTATTTCAAATTTGGATTAGTGAAAAGATCTCAAATCCCACAATCAATTGAGCGGTTATTGTCCAATACTTATCAACATCCATACTAACCGACGAAGTCTTTAGTCTTAATAACCCATTGAGTACTCAATAAATAATTGTGAGAAATCAATGATTAATTGTGAACTTGGGACAATTTTGCAGGGTGTTTGGGACATGGCCGATGGCATTGGTATCTGCAAACAGGAATAGGGTGATAATTGAAGGACCTGTATGCGATTCTTCAGAAGTTGTAGGATGGCATTTGAGAAAGATGAACAATTTGACAGACGCAAAATCACCTGTTCATATTTCGAGCTTTGCATTCAACAGTTCAATCCTTTGGGACCCTGAAAGATGGGGTCGCCCTTCATCTGTTCAAGACACCACACAGGTAAGCCCTATCATCCTCCCAAGAATTGTACTTTGTTGTTTAAGTTGCAAGCATGTATATACGTATTTACAAATATCTAAAAAATATTTATATCTAATACATATATGACTGTTAGTATCCATATTTCATGAGTTGGTGTAACAAAAAATAAAAAAGAAACTTGAATATGAGACTACTAGCACACTTTGTTGTCCAGCCTTTAAAACAATATAAATATTTAATTTAGTTGAAAAAAGAAAAAAGAAAAAAGAAAAGGAGTGAGGGCCTTTAAAAGATATAAGGAGTAAACTTTTAAGTAAAAATATAAATTTTTAAAGGCATCCATCCTTCTTTGCCTATTGTAGATCAGCTACTAGTTATATATATATATCTGAGCATATATAGTCATAAATATTAAAAAAATATCGATATTTTATATGGTAAAATTGTCGGTGCTTCAGAGTTGATTGCAACTCAAACAAATAAAAGGAAAACTTGAGTCAAGATGATAACACCATTTCACCAACTTTAAAGTTTAGTCATGGTTTCAATGGGCAGTTAATTGGAAAGTTTGCTCATCACACTTGACCTGTGACACATTTCCTGAGACCTCACTAGAAGTATCATTTTACTTTGCAAAAATACAAGGGACACAAAATCAATTACCATTTATATGTTGATCTTAGTTATGCATGTTCAGTGATTGATCTTGTGTTTGTAGAGTAAACAAAATCGTAACTCATCAGGTACTGATTTAAGACTATTACTGAGACTCTATAAATCTGAACGTCATATATTCAACTCCGGCTAGTAACATCTTAACTTATTTAATATCTTATGATTTGTGAGTGGCTGCACATAATTTACCTTATAGAGATAGGTCTAAAACAATAATTCTTTAAAAGATAATACCATCACATAATATCACTGTTATATTTACTCATTCAAAAGAGTTGCACCTCAATAAAATAAAATAAAAAATGTAATAAATTCTAGTTGCATTGCAATGATGCCACATATTTTATATAGGATGCCTATCATGCATCCACTAATGCAGCTGGATTCCCATTAAATTAACAACTATAAGATATGCTTTCAATTTCACTATTTGAATTTCGTACTCGTTTAGCCAACCTCTCCAACCATTTTATATTTTAAAACTCTTAAGACGTTAGTTAATTAAGGGGATGATAGGTGATATCTACTAAACTAATCACAACAAGAAAAATTAAAATAAAACCAAAACCATGCACCAAACTACTATATATAAAACCAAGTGGATTGACCATGAGTAGAAAAAGAGGCCGAAAAAAAAATTTATATTTTTCTTGTTCGCAAAAACTGATAAAACAAAAACTGATATGAAAAAGTGTTTGACAAATTATTTGTTGGAAATTATTTAAAAATTTGTTTTCACACGAAAAATAAAAATGGGCGTTTCCGAACTTTTGTTGGTTTTTAATTCTAAAAAAAACAAAAAAAAACAATCAAAATTTTTTGAGAACTATACCAAACTTTTCTTGGTTTTTTGCTCCTTTTTTTTGGTATTATTTTATTTTATTTTTTTTGAAAACTTGAAACAAACATGCATAGTAATTTCTTATTGATACCTAACCTCAAGTGGTATGTCAAATTTCAAATCATGAAAGATGTTTACATTGATGAATATCTTTTTATTTATTTTTTTATTTTTATCTTTTATTCGACAGAATACAATTAAATTCGTGAAGAACGAAGTTCTTGAAGAGGAGACACAATTGATAGGAATCCCGGCAGAGGGTTGCTCCAAAATCATGCTATGGGATGTTCATATTCCAACAGGAACTACAACAAACACTCGTCTCCATGTAACTTCGCCAGATAGTAGTAAGAGATGACAATGTAGAAGACCATCAATGAAATGGAAAAAGATACAAGGAAGATACTGAATTGGTTGAGAGATAAGATTTTTCCTATGATCAGGAGCTCATTTTTTTAATTCTTCTCTTGTAATTTTATAATTCTCTTTTCTTTTCTTTCCCTTTCTTTTCTTTTTTTCTTCAAATTTTGGCAATGCTTTTGTTGATGGGAATATCTTGAGGCTGGACTAAAAAACTAGGAAAAAAGAACCATAAATCCAGAGAATCAACTTGTGATCTTTCTAGTTTTAAACACATTGCTGTCATGCCCTTGTATTATATGAAATCAATCAGTTCAATTTGCTGTTTAGAGAATTTGAAGTAAATTGCATTTCTTCTTCTTTCATTTTTTTTTATTTTTTAAACTTATCAAATGCCCCAAGACACAAGAACATTAGACACTTTTTACCTATTTTAAAGCACTTTTTATTGATTTCATTAAGCATTTTTCATCCCAATCCTAATACCAAAACAATGTTTCATAGGCACTCATTAGTATTTTTCAAAAAAAACAAAATTATAAAGCTTAGTTTCATACTCATATAGATTAAAAATTGTTATAAAATGGGTGAAAATGTCATAAAATTGGTAAAAATTATATCATTTTTTTTTTTTTTTGTGCACATTGGATGCACAAGACCTTGGGCCTTCGTTTGGCAACTTGAATTGGGTTGGATTTGGGACTATTTTAACCACAAAATGACAAAATAAGTTTTTTAACCTAATAAGACAAAATGCCACATCCAACCCATAATTATTACATTCTTTCTCTCACAAAAAGTCAAAAAAACCAAAAAGCCTATCTCAAATAAGACTTTTTAGCCCCAGACTAAAATAGTCAAAAAAGCCAACCTACTTCCCAAACAATTATAGTTTTAGGTACTTACTCATGATTTAGGTGTTGTTTGGGAAGTGTTAAATTAGAATACTTTTTGACTTTTTACGAAAAAATGTGAAATTTGAGTTGGATTTAAAATGATGTGATAGAAAGGTGATGTGATCCAAATAAGATGATTATGACCAAAATAAGATAATGTACTAAAATAATGTGTTATTTTAGCACATGACAAACAAAGCCTTAATATGGACTTTTATCAAAACCAAGTCATCCAAATCAGTAGAGTTACTTGTACTTGGGCTTGAGGTTATAATTAGCCTTTCCATATGGATAAAAAAATTGGGCTTAAACCAAATTATTTTACTTATTTTTAGTTGGGCTTGAGCTAATACTTGCACCTTTTTCATATTTAACAAACGGGGTTAGCTCATTGGGCCAAGAATCTTTGCACCTTAGTAACGAGTAGGAGTTTGATTCTCTTCACCTACGCGTTTTCCTTCATGTATTTGTTTGGGAATTTCTTGTGTTTGTTAGGTTTATTGTATTGCTATAACTATGTATTTGACTTTTTATTTTATTTTTATTTTTTTTATAGTTAAATGTTCTATTTGATAGAATTTTTGCGATATTTATAATTGATTTTCTATAGATTGTAAAAAGACATATGCAGTGGATATTTGATTATTACTATAAGCAAGAATATTATGTTACAAATTCAGGTAATTTAAAGCTGTATTTGAATATTGGATTTATGAAAAAAAAAATAAATAAATAAGAAGAAAGAAGAAATGAAGTAAAAGTTTTTTCATGTTATTGTCAAGAATTCGACTATTCTTATTTTGAATAAGTTTTATTTGTTTGAAATCTCTCGCATTTTAGAAATTTATATGTGATTGTGACATATATTTTAAAAAATAAAAAAATTGAAGCAAATCTCCCAATCATATGGCTTGTCTTAGGATCTTCACAAAACAGCCAATATTGTTTAATCATCATCATCATATATATATATATATACAGCCTTGGAACACCTCAAATGTGGGCTCCAAAACCAACCTGCTCCAATAATGGATACAACTCCAGGGTGATGAACCCTGTTGGTTGAGGTTGGTTTATGCACTGTCTCTCAGTTATTATCACCTTCTCCCCCATAATTAGACTGTTTAATTATATCAATAATTATGCCTCTCTGTCCTACCAATATATAATAACATATTAGGTTTGGTCATACTTAAATGAAGAGCCAATTCTTCTTATATTTCTGCTCTCATATCATTTTGATTTTTTTAGTTTTAATTGGTTTGATTTTTCTCATAAATTTATGATTTTATATTAATTTGATCTGATTGATTATATCTGTTGGTGTTTTTGTAAAAATTACGCACAAGTGGTATGTGTCATATTTTTAAAGATAAAATTATGAAACTTAACAAGTTAATCTCAACCAATTCAGTAACTGTTTTTTTTATAAATAAATCTTAATTGGGATTATTGAAAAAATTCTAAATTAAATTAACTAAAAATATAGAGATTAAAATGAGATAAGGAACATGGACTGCCAATGTAATTTATCTTTAAATGAACTCTGATTTTGGTTGGGCAACATACTAATGTATATGATAAGTTTTGTTTTCACTTTGCAACAACCAGTAATGGCATAGGAAAATAACCGAGGGTACACTGTAAGTTCACCTTATATGGACAAGTGTACATTTTTAGGTGAACTCATAAAGATAATACGTTTTAAGGATAGAAAATCAACCACAAGAGTTAATTACACAAAATATAAATGGAATAATTTAGGCAAAATTACAATTTTTATGATTGATTTCGCTGTCAAATATATATGATCAAAATTATTTTTTGACGGGTCTCACTATGTGAAAATTTTACTCCTGGCACAGTTCTCACTCATAATGGGCACAAACCTCATTTACACTTCATTAATCGGGTTTTGCTAACTAGTGTCCTTAGAATTCAAGTAAAAGATTAAAAATTCGAAGAACATGAGACATTTTTTACTAAATTCAATACATTTTTAACAAAATTAGTACACTTAACATTTTTATATATTTTCAAGAAATCATTTACATGCTTTTTCAACATTAAATAATGCTCATAAGACACTTATTAGCATTTGCCTTATTACTTTAGATAGTTATTTTTCTCTTTTTCCATTTATCTAACATTTTTTAAAAATATTTTTTGGTTGGATAATGGTTACACAAACTGGATTTTTATACAAAAATTTCATACATGACATTTTATTTTTTATTTTTTTAAAATTAAAATACCCATCATTATAATTTATAATTACAAAATATCACAATCATTCTAAATATATTTTATATGCATAAATCATATAATTTTGGATAAATTACAAACATAATTTCCTTAAAATATGCAATGTTTCTTATTAGGGAAATTTTTTTTAAGGTCCTTGATATTAAAATTTTATAATATAAATGATATGCAATATTTTCATAAAAAATGCTTCAGACCACTAAACCTTCATCACTAATTCACCACTAATGACGTGGCTGCCAACGTGGAAAGATTGATGCAAACTCGTCCGTTTCTCTCTCTTTCTTATTCATTTCAAATTTCAAATTCATTTTCAAAATACATTTGAAGACTCTCTCTCTCTCTCATCCGGATCCTCTCCAGCCAAATCCTCCAGCCATTCCTCCTATCAAGGGCTAGGATTTGGCCACGTCACCTTGGCCAAAGTCTACGGCTCAGATCAATGCTTGGTAATAAATAAATAAATAAATAATTGAATTTCTTTTCATTTAACACAGCAACATAGCTTCTCTCCCTTTCACCTTTTTCCCTCCCTCTTCGAAGCTCTGGTGAACGACGATCGGCGGTGAATTGAAGTCGGCAGCGAACATCGTCGGTCTCTCTCTGTGTTTTACTTCGAAGATTTCAGAATTTTCAACAGCAACACAACACAAATTCAGCAGCACTTTGATTACCCATACATCAACACAAACAGGGAAGTTGCAAAGCACATGGAGGAGGCATCCTTTTAAAACACACAACGTCAAATCAATAACACCATCCCCATAATTAGGTGGCACAATTGTTCCATACGTTTCCTTCACCAAATCAAGAGAAACAATTACCCAAGAAGAGTAACTCGAATCCATATCAACATGGGTGACCCAATAGAGAGCCTAATTTGCAAATTATCTTGAAATAAATGGATGTGGAGGAATACCTTAAGGAAAGTCTCCGATCCTCTTCCACAAATTCCTTCTCAATGAATATAGGGTGAAGCACCAATAAGTCTCAAAATATGATCTTATGAACTATTTAGTTCTTTATTTTTTCTTATAAACCGAAAGGTCCCATCAAGGTGGAAATTACATAAAAGGATAGTCACTTATGTACGGGAAAGAAATAAACCTTATCGTATAATCCTGTTGATCAAGTCTGCGCTCCTCCGTACGTCGTCGCTTTACTCCCTGAGAACACAAACGTGAGCTAGCCGGCGGGTGTGTGCCGGAAACCTCTCCGATGCCTAAGTCAGCAAAATAGACAAGTAGACAAAAGCTCTGTGTATTCGGAAATCAAAGTTGTGTTACCTCTTCATGGGTGATGTTATGAGCTTTTATAAGTTCCGTGTGGCACAATCCTAGTAGGACTCTTACTCTTCCATGCAGAGTCCTCCTAGGATTCATACTCCTAAAAGATAATGCTTATCCTTTATCACCTCCCTCACTGCTTAAACCAAGTGAGATGGTTTTACCATGGTCAGGTTCTAATAGGACCGAAATAAGCATGGCCGTGCCGAGCCATAGAGTAGACCGAACTATCGTTAGTTCGGTCCTTCCTTTCACTGCTCTTACCTCGGCTCTTCCTGCTCCAATCACGCCAACCATAGTATTTGCTTAGACCGTGCTAACAATTAGCTAGGTCTGACCGAGCTAGCGGCACTTTGTGACCGGTCTAACTCTGAGTGTGGCGACCTTGCTGACCGAACTATCCGCAGTGCTCTTCTGGATCGAGATAACAAAAAGGCCTTCTAGGACCGGACTAACTTTAAGGCCTTTTTACTCAGCCCTTCGTATTGTGACCCATAATGACCCATTATCCAGCTCGGCCCAATTTTCATATAAATTACCCTCTCAACTTACATATTTGGATTTAATTTTTTAGGAATAAAAGTGGGTTTTTCAAAATGTAAAATTACATATTTAGGCAATTTGCACTATTGAAATTTTGGATTGTCCCTCATTCTAGAACAAATCCCACATTACGAACAAAAACCTAACATTCTAATGTAACACTTCAATGTAACATACTTAAAAACTCATTGGTGCATTTTTCCTAAATGTAACAATGTAATACTCAAAAAAACAAAAAAAAATTCTTAGTGTACTTTTCTCAAACGTAACACTCTAATCACTGTAATCCCAAACGTAACATTTCAATGTAACATATTCCAATATAATACACAAAACACTAAAAAAAAATTATTAGTGTACTTTTTCTAAATGTAACATTCACAGTTTGAAATTATACATTTGCCTAAAACTTACTAAGGAATATTTATACTCATTTTAAAATGGTTTGAAAAATCTCACATCCATTCTTTTTTAATGTTACATTAGAGTGTTACGTTTAGGAAAAGTATACTAAGAAATATATATATATATTTTTTGTGTGTGTTAAAAATTATATCAAAGAGTTTTTTTTTTGTGTTACATTAAAGTATTATACTAAGAAATTTTTTTTGAGTGTTATATTGAAGCGTTACGTTTGAAAAAAGTACACCAAGGAATTTTTTTTGTGTGTTACATTAGAATGTTAAACTAAGGAGTTTTTGTGTGTTATATTAGAATGTTACACTAAGGAATTTTTGTGTATTATATTAGAGTATTATGTTAAGGAGTTTTTTTTATAATATTATATTAGCGTGTTACATTTAGGAAAGGTACACTAAGGAGTTTTTTTTTTTGTGTTACATTAGAGTATTATACTAAGAAGGTTTTTTGGAGTGTTATATTAAAGTGTTACATTTGGAAAAAATATACTAAAGAGTTTTTTTGTGTGTTACATTAAAGTGTTACACTAAGGAGGTTTTTTGGAGTGTTATATTAGAGTGTTACGTTTGAGAAAAATATACTAAGGAGTTTTTTTGTGTATTATATTAGAGTGTTACACTAAGAATGTTTTTTGGAGTATTATATTAGAATGTTACGTTTGGGAAAAATATACTAACGAGTTTTTTTGTATGTTACATTAGAGTATTACGCTAAGAAATTCTTTTGAAGTGTTATAATAGAGTGTTATGATTGAGAAAATTACAATAATTAATTTTTTTATGTGTTACATTAGGGTGTTGCACTAAGATTTATTTATTTATTATTATTATTATTATTATTTTTTGTGTTACATTGGAGTATTATGTTTGAATGTTATATTGAAGTATTACACTTTTTAGTAGGTTAATACGCTTTGTGGATATGAAGCCCACTAGTTTTTATCAATTAAAATTTGTGTAATCATTTTAAGCTAACACCAAGCAGGTAACATCAACAATCCACACAATCACTCCACGAAATCCCTAAAAAAATGAAAATGTTAAACCATACATTACCCATATACACCCAAATCCCAAAAAAACATCAAAACCAAATCTCAAATAAGGGCAAACAAGTAAATTCCAATATTACTAAATCAAATAAATAATACATACTACAAATAAAAAGGATTAATTGATTTATAAAAAAACATATAGGACTAAATGGACTAACATTTCTCCAAATGAGATTTATGAGTAAGTTTTCCATGAATATACCACCACCCCCACCCCACTCTGGTTCTGACCCTTACTAAAGATCCTAATCGCCTTGTAGTCATCGGTGGACTTATAATAACCAAATCCACATGCGCCTGTAAACCCATATTTAGCATCCAAATTTGGCAATATCTTGTGTTTCCTAGTAGATGGGTTCCATAATGATTATAACATATCGACTGTAACCAGCCCACACCAACCAATTACATGAACCTAAAATAAAAACTACATTACCATCTACTTGAAATAGACAATCAAGCTCAACGGCGATTTCTTCATCATTCATCAAGTTCAGGTTGTTTATTATTGAATACAGAGTAAAGAGAACACAACTTCAAATCAAATTCGAGAATATATCTCAGTATTAGTCTCTGCTGTATATAATCATCATCGTCGGTCCTAGATGACATACAGAGGGAGAGATTGACGAATGAAATCACAGCTGAAATCTTCGAATCAAGACAGAAGGAGAGAGGAACAGACCGTCGATGTTTGCCGTCGACTTCGATTCACCGCGGATCATCATTCACCAGAGCTTCGAAGGGGGAGGGAAAAAGTGAAAGGGAGAGAAGCTCTGTTGCTGTGTTGAATGAAAAGAAATTCAATTTTATTTTTATTTTTATTACCAAGCATTAATCTGAGCCGTAGACTTTGGCCAAGGTGACATGGCCAAATCCTGGCCCTTGATGGGAGAAATGGCTGGAGAGGATCCGGACTCCTCTCTCTTTCTCTCTCTCTATTTGTCATTCTCTTCTCTCTCTCTCTCGACAAGCTCCCCGACGAGCGCAGCTCTACAACCCCGGCGACGATCGAGTCTCTCTCCAACTTGTATTAGTCCTCAGTCACGACGATTGCTGGATTGGTTTTTGTCACTTCTCACGACGACAACGATTGAGTCACTCACGATGACCGAGTCTCTCTCCGTCTTCCCACTGGATTCGCTTCTCTCGACTCTCTGTTTTTTCTCGACAGATTTGTCTGCTCAATAGGTCAGTTCTCTCTCTCTCTCTCTCTCTCTATATATATATATATATGTGTGTGTGTGTGCTGATTTGTTGAGATTTTTGTGACTTTGATTTTGATTTCATCTATTTAGGAGGATTTTGATTTTGATTTTGATTTGCCCCAATTTTACATTGGATTAGCTGTGGTGCTGTGACTGATGATACTAGAGTTTATGAGGTTCCGGCGTTAATGATTGAGTTCAATGAATGAATGAATGATATTGTCTCTATTCTATTTCAATCTATTACTAATTTACAAGGACTTAATCAATTGGATGTGAATAAAACAAGAAAGCATTTGTTATTGAATTGTTTTGGCAAATTGTTCATGTTGTGATATATGAAGACTGATTTGAAGACAGATTTACGGACACAGTTTTTGAAGACTTACATGCAAAATAATATATAAAAATAGTATAATTGTAATGTATTATGCAAGAATTGCGATTGTCAAGAGTGTATTGTGCAAGCATTGTAAATAAGCATGAGGTGTATAATTGAATCATGTGGTGCCTTTAATATATTTGCCACCATAGCACACTTGTTGACAAATCATCTGTTAGACTTATTTATTTTGATAATTTATTTAATTATGTTTTAATTTATTTGAAAGAGAAAAATAGAATCAAAATTTATTTTGATAATTTATTTGAAAGAGAAAATAGAATTAACATTTATTTTGATGATTTTATGTTTAATTTATTTGAAAGAGAAAAATAGAATCAAAATTTATTTTGTCTCATTATTTTTTACCTAAAACTTTTATCCTAAATTTTGTTAGAATGTATTTAATATTTGATTAAATCAAAGGTTCAAACAGCCCAAAACAAAGGTTCAAACAGCCCAACACAGCAGCAGGCCAAAATGTTCAAGTGGAAGATATTCAAATTAGTAATGATGGAGTGGAAGATATTCAAATGAATACAACGACTATAAATTCAAATGAATACAACGGTTATAAACGGCTATAAATTCAAATGAATACAACGATTATAAACGGCTATAAACAGGCTATAAGTTTCATTATATATATCAAAACCTCTAATATAAACAAGTTACAAAAAAAACTAGAAAATATTCTTTGATCTAAAATCACTCACATCTATTCTCTGAAAATTTTTATGAGAAGTGTTCTTCAATTTTTGTTTATATCCTCTCTAAAAAATTATACATTAAGTCGTATAGTTTTAAGCCCATCTTTTCTGTGTGAGGTTTATAGAAAAACCAGAGTTTCATTTTTATATCTATTTTTGAGAGATAATTCTTGTAACTTTCTGTGAAAGCAAAAACATCTTCTTTTCAACCTTGTAAGAGTGTAGTACACTCAGTATTCTTGATTTAGAAAGTCTGTGTAAAATCTGTGGAGGATTGCTCAATCTGTGAAAAGGTTGCTAGCACCCTGTGAAGTTAGAGTATAGTAGAAAATCTCAAGTGAAACTGGAGGAGTGGACGTAAGCCTGAGTTGAAGCCGAACCACTATAAATTTGTTTGCCTGTTTCTCCCCTATCTCTTTATTTTATTTAAATTGCCATAGTTATATTTCACATTTTCACTGTGCTAAAATCATTAATTGACATAGTTGTTAGAACACTTGTTTTAATTATTTTTATTTCATTAACTATATTTATCTATTGTGCTAGTCATAATTTTTATTAGGGTATTATTATTTTTATTTATAAAAACCTAATTTACCCCCTCTCTTAGATTGTCTTTTGGGTAACATCATCCATTCTCTAATTAATCTTTATTAAACTTAATTAATTCAACTTATCCTTAATTAATCAAATGCGACTCCAATGAACTCTAATTAACCCCATTTAACTTAGCTAACCGTGGCTTAACCACACTTATTAATCATGCTTGGCTTAATCAATCACACTTGGGCTCAATTAAATGCACTTAAGTCTCGATTAATCACAACTAGTCTTAATTAATCACAGTCAAAATTACACACAATATACAAGATGGTAGCATTAACTCAATTCAATCAAGCACTTTGATTAGGTTAAATAAAGCTAGGTTGATCACCATCAATCAAAATAAACATGCATTATCTATGAAATCCCCTACAAGAACACAAGTGACATTCATTTCTCATAATATAAATTTTCTCTATATGAGTCTCCTCATTTTTTTACCTAAAAGAACTTGAAATTTTCTCTGTAAGTGTCACTAAAGTCTTTTCGATTTTAACTGATCCTTATGTCTTTGATACTTGTCCCCAACTTTGGTATGTGGCTTATATAATAGTCTATCCTTTATTTATTGACTTGTAATTATTTAGTAGCTTATGTTTTCTCTTGGGACCTTCATGTGGGAATCAGACTGATCCTTGTGTCTTTGATTCCTGTCCCCAACTTTGGTATGTGGCTTATATAATAGTCTATCAATTATTTTTTGACTTGTAATTATTTAGTAGCTTATGTTTTCTCTTGGGACTTTCATGTAGGAATCAGACTTCTATTGCTTTCAAGGTGAAGCATGCTTTCAATGTTTTAGCTTTTGATATTTTTTTATTACCTATTGAATGATTTATTGCCAATGATATATTGATTTGTTTGTTTAAAATCTGATGCTTCGAGTTTCTAACCTTGGAATATTGTATCATCTATGTCAGCTATAAATGGGCGTGCAATATAAATTTGTGAACTTTAACTTATATGCAAATGGAATTGGAGGTTTCAGTACCTTGACTCATTGTTTTGTTACACATTGTTTCACTATCAGTGTCTTGTAATATTCTGATTATTACAAGGCCGCTATTTATTTGCAATTCACACTTGGGCATATCAAATATTGTATGGTTATGAACTGGAGTATTATAAAATTATGCCTTTTTTTTTATTTTTATTTTTTTATCTAGCTTCATTAATTATAAAGCTTGTGAACCAATGGTGTACAGTTTTGCATGTTTAAGTATATTCAAATGTTGTTATTCTTATGGTAAACCACAAAGGATAAACTATTGTGAAATTTATGTTGAATCTCGGCCAGTTTAGCTTAGCTTATTAAATTCTGATATCTGGTCGAATACTCTACACACAATGGGGCTATTTGGGGCAGCTTCTAGCAAGTTAAAAGCTGATAATCATAAATGAGGGGTTAAAAGCACCTCGCCTGGTTTTTAAACAGTCCTCAGACTTGTACACTAACTGATTGAGATTTGACTTCATATTTGTGGAGATGTCAACTTTAAGTGTTAGTGGTAGTACCTCAGATCATTTGACATATTGTAACAAAAATTGTTCTAAATGTCGGAAAAAAGCAACTATTCGAATTTCTGAGACGGAGCGAAACAAAAAAAAGTTATTTTATTGTTGTCATGATTGCGATGGTTTTTTTGGATGATGCTTGCCTACAAATTCACAATGCAGACATGAAGGACAAGTGCAAAAGGACAATATACCAACTGTCACCGAACAATATCGAAGTATAGGCAAACATCTTCGATTTCAAAGCGAACAGCTTCAATTTCAGAGCACGCAGATGCTAAAATTGCAGATAGACATAAATCGAAGTTGGTATTGTATTTATGAGATCTTCTTCTTCCTTGTAATTGGTATTGTATTAGTTATGAAGATGTAATAACTTATATGAAAGTTAGAAGTTGAAATAGATAATATATATGAAGATTTATGATATATAACAGTTATTTTTGAGAAGTATGAAGATGTAATTAGTTATCTATTTGTCTATTTAAAGAACGATTGAACACAGGTTGTTATATGTTTGATTGAACACAGGTTGTTATATGTTTGTTTGTTTAAAGAATTTTTAGACACAGGTTGTTATATGTTTGTTTGTTTAAGAATGATTGAACACAGATTGAAGACAGATTTTTCAACACAAATTTTGAAGACAGGTTTCTGGACACAAGTTTTTTAACACAGATTTCTAGATAGATATTTTGAACACAGCTTTTTGAAGACAAATTTTTTAACATAGGTTTTTTAACACAATTTTTGAAGATAGATTTTTGACATAGGTTTTTCAATACATATTTTGAAAAAAAATTTCTGGATAGATTTTTAAACACAGATTTTGAAGACAGGTTTTTTAATACAGATTTTTGAATAGATATTTTGAACATAGGTTTTTTAAGACAGATTTTTTCACACAGGTTTTGAAGACAGATTTTGGACATAGGTTTTTCAACACAGATTTTGAAGACAGATTTCTGGATAGATATTTTAAACACAGATTTTGAAGACAGGTTTTTCAACACAGAATTTTGAACAGGTATTTTTGTTACCCAAAAAACAACCTAAGAGGGGGGTGAATTAGGTTTCTACAAATTAAAATTAATAATACTCTAATAAAATTAACTACTAGTACAATAAATTATTAACAAGCACAATGATGAACTTAGCAGTAAATGATCAAGCAAAATAATAATGAAGTATAACTAACATATATGGTAAATCAAATGATTAACACATGAATATTAGATAGCTATAGCAGTAGTAGGAAAGTCAAGAGATTAGGGAAGATGAGACAAACAGATTTATAGTAGTTCGGCTTCAACTAAGCTTATATCTACTCCTCAAGCTTCACTTGAGATTTTCTACTATCTTCTAGCTTCATGGGGGTGCTAGGAACCTCATAAACATGGAGCAATCCTCTATAGATTTTATACAGACTTCACAAGCCCAAACCCGTGCAAATCTTAGGTGATTCACAATCACTCTCAAGACTTCAAGAACACAATGTTTGCAACACTTTTACAAGATGAAATGGTATTTTTGCTTTTAAAGAAAGCTTACAATAATTATCTCTCAAAGATAGATATATAAAATGAAGTTTTGATTTTTCTGTAAATCTCATACAGGAAAGATGAGCTTAATGCTATAAGGCTCAGTGTATAATTTCTGAGAGAGGATGTAAAACAAAATTGAAGAAAACTTCTCAGAGAATTTTTCAGAGAATAGATGTTAGTGATTATAGATCAAAGAATATTTTCTGATTTTTTGTCACTTGTTTATATTAGAGGCTTTGGTATATATAATGAAACTTATAGCCGTTGTATTTATTTGAATTTATAGCCGTTGTATTTATTTGAATTTATAGCCGTTGTACTTCATCATTACTAATTCAAATATCTTCCACTCCATCATTACTAATTTTAATATTTTTTACTTGAACCTTTTGAACCTTTTAAACTGCTGTTGTGCTGGGCTATTTGAACTCCTGATTTAATCAAATATTAAATACATTCTAACAACATTTAGGATAAAAGTTTAGGTGAGAAATAATCGGACAAAATAAATTTTGATTCTATTTTTCTCTTTCAAATAAATTAAAACATAAAATCATTCAAATAAATATTGATTCTATTTTTCTCTTTAAAATAAATCATCAAAATAAATTTTGATTCTATTTTTCTCCTCCAAATAAATTAAAAACATAATTAAATAAATCATCAAAATAAATATGTCTAACAATTTTGAACATAGCTTTTTGAAGACAGATTTTTCAAGCAGGTTTTTTAACATAGTTTTTGAAAACAGATTTTGGAACACCGATTTTCGGAACACTGATTTTCAACATAGATTTTTTAACACAAATTCTTTGAAATCAAATTTGTAAGATATTTTTATCATCTTTCCATCTACATCTGTATAGAGATAGATAGCAAATATAACAACAAAGCAACCTCAAATTTCTATAAATCTCATAAAATATGCTTCATCAAGTAACAAGTTTCCAATTAACGAAAACGAGACTCATTCGGTCTATTTGTATATTGAAATTAACAAAAGAAGAAAGTAGGGCTCCATAAATTTGATTCATAGCAATCATGGATTGTTGAGTTCGCATCATATCAATAACTCCCGATATGCCTCTAATAAATTCCGATATGGTAAGGGATGTGTCGACTCCATAAATTTGGGTTGGAGCATTCATCAAACTTTGTCTTCTCATAATGTCCATATTTCTGGGTGTGCCTCCAATCGCATTTACCATTTCTCCCTATTCGATTACAATGACATGAAAAAAATAGTTTACTATACATTATTGACAAATAAAATAAACTGATCGATATAAATTCATATTATGTACACGTACTGGCACATGCATACTATTTTGCATGCCAACCATACAAGGATAAAGCTCTCTACGTGCACTAGGTTAAGGTTGAGATTGAGCTTGAGCTCCAAGCACCTTAGTACCCTATATTAACCAAGATGAATAAGTAGAGATAAATGATAAGTTCAATAGAGAGAAATGATACAATATTGAAAAATAAATAGAGAATACCATGAAATTTACCTTTGATTTGTTATGTTTTGTTTTGCTTGCTTTCAACCGATTGACTATTTGAGCTACTTTGGCGACCTTTTGTTTCGTAATTGGACGACCTTTTCGGCGAGCAACCAAAGGGCTAAGCAATTTCATATTACCAATCGGGGAAGATAGTACATTACTAGTAATAGGTGGCACATTACTCCCACTACTCTCATCATCTTTCATCACTCTTGCCTTGATTTTATCCAACCCACGATCGATAATGCTGATTTTTCCTTCAGAGTTCCCAACTACTTGTACAATACCAATCAATTTTTTTGTTCATCTTATTATTAACCTTTGCATTGAAATCATTCCCAAAGCCAGTGTATGTGGTTTTGATGCATGTGTACCCTCTACCCAAATCTTTTCTCCATCGTGGTAAAATAAATTTATTTGGAACCTCATTTATGCATCTTGCAATGAGCACAACAAGTGAGTGAGCACATATAATACCCCTAAATTGAAACAACCGACACATACATTGAACATCAACTTCAGTCGAATTATAATACACAATAAATTCCACATGCTTCGTCTTCCCAAAAACTACCACGGTTTCCTTCACAAAGTATGTGCAAATTGAACCATCATCTTTCACAAGACACGACTGACAATAAAGTAGTCTCTTCATCTCTACTCTCACTTCTTTGAATTTTGCATTGGTGTAGGCATCTTGAAATTGCTTCTCAAAACCATACACAGTTAGACAATCAAACACTTTGTGTCGAGACTTGAAGTCAGCTTTCTTCTCTTTCTCTACCTTACTTCTTAAGGCATTTTCATATTGTTCAACAAATTGCTTTAATGTAGTCTTCAGGTTGACATATCCATCAAAAAAGGCATTCATGCTCTCACTTCATTGTGTAGTTGACATATCAGCCCAAAAAATGTCTTTCACATAGACAGGAACCCATCGATGTCGCTCATCATATAATACCCCCAACAATTGATTCTCATAAAGATTAAATTCTTTAATCATCTCTTTCCATGTCATCGATAGCGATTCTGGTTTTGACCCGTTACCCATTGCATTCCGGACTCGGGTTGGTATGGTTTAGAACGGTTATTCTCATCTTGTTTCCCTTGTCTCTCCTTATCTTGGTTATCGAGTTGTAGTTATGTGTTTGGAACAAGTTGGATGCTTATTTTTCCAAACATGTGATGCCCAGATTTTGGCTCTTCCGCTCTAGCGGGCATTTTCGTGCTCGAGTAGGCTTCATGAATTTTGCTCCTCCCCTCGAGCAGCTATTCTTGCGCTCGAGTGAGATTTGTCAACTCTCAGTATTTTTACAGATTTGCAAATGCTGGGAGAGTGCATTGGACGCTCGAGCGCCCAGTCTTACACTCGAGCGGGGCCCTTCGTCTACAAAACTTCTAAAAATGTGCATTCTACGCTCGAGCGCCACTTTTCATAGCGTTACTTTCCACGCTCGAGCGGACTGCATGTATAATAGTCTATGAAAATGACATTCTATATCACTTTTTCACTTCTCTCTCTCTCTCTTTAAAACTTTCCAAAAGCCTAGATCTTGAGTTTCTCTCTCTAAAACTCACATTCTCTCTTCGATTTCATCTAGATCCATTGATCTCTTCACCCTGGTGCCTTTGAGAAAAAGGTAGAGTGCGTCAAGATTTTCATTTTGATCCAAATAGAGGTGGGTTTCGGTGTTTTTGAAGTTCCATCCTTGCTTGGCTCATCTTCTCTCTTTGAAGTAGGGATTTTCTATACTTTGTTATGATTTTTAACTTAGTTATTTGTATATTATGTAACAATAGTGGGATTTGAGGGTAATGTGAACAAACCTAGGGTTTGGGTATAAAATGAAAAGAGGGCTTTTTGGTGAATATGAAATAGATAAGTATGGGATGTGAAAATGAGATTATGTTATAACAAAATGGTTGATTTTGATGCTTGGGTTGATATTTGGAAAAAATAGATTTTGCCCTAAAATGACTACTATAATTATTTTGTATAAATAATTGAAATTGGTGTGGTAAACATGAAATTGAGCGAGTGTTGAAATAGATGGTGGAATTGAGTATATAATACTTCACATGTTTGGAAATTTTGAATAAATTATCTGTCTTGAGATTGTATATCTGTTTAGAAATATCTGTATTGGGCTATCGGTAAAGGATAACTATGATTGTTGTAGAAATTGCAGGCGGATTAGGTGAATTGAAACTAATCTCCTGTTGGTTGTCATTGAATATAACTATGTTTATATATATTGTATATGTATGATTATTTGGGAGTGGAAAGAGGATGTACTCCATTGTTTGATTATGTATTTAAATACATTGCATATGTATGAATGATTGTTTGGGAGGAGAAAGGGGATGGACTCCATTATAATTAAGTTGGCCAGAGTGTCCTGTGTGAAAGTCCCAAAATTATATATGGGTGCCGATCCCACGGACGAAATATTCGTAAAATGGCCAATTGAAACTATACATGGGTACCGATCCCGTAGACGAAATATCCGTAAAATGGCAGTTTGAAGTGTTTATATGTTGATGAAGTGATTATAGAACCATTGAGTTGTAGTCTCATTTAGGTTAGTGAGAAATGATGAAAATGGCTCATGTATTGAAATGAATCGAAAGGAAACGGGTTAAGAATTGGATTTAGCATCACATGACTATATAAAATGTGGATGTTTTATCCCGTACATTGTGTATGCACATGTACTTATATCTTTGTTAAATCTCATATATTGTGTTATTTCTACTGGGTTGTGGCTCACCCTATTTGGGAAAAATATTTTCAGATAATGATAGTATGCCCCCACCAAGACAGTAGCTTGGAGCAACTTTTGAGAGCAAGAGATTCTTCATCTTGATTGTGTATTTTTGTTTAGCCTAGGGCTTTAATTGTACGAGTTAATCTCATTTTTATTATAACCAAGTCAAGACTTGGAAAGGTGTAAGCCTATAGGGCATGCAATTGTACTAAACTCTTTTGTAACATTAACTTTATGTAATGAAATGACTATTTACTCTGATGTATGTGGTAATTAATAATTGTTTTGGGTTGCATTTATTGTATTATTTTGGGGGCGTTAAAACTCTCAAATTCATCTTTTGTGAAAGTGTCATACACTGCATTTTGCAAAGCCAGCTTCATGGATTCATATTGGGAGTAGCCTTTCAATTTCTCTAGAATTTTCTTCATTGTATGCCATAAACACCATCGATGTCAAGTATTTGGGAAAACAATTTCTATAGCATTTTGCATAGCTTTGCATTGATCAGTTATTATAGCTTTTAGAGGATGATCCGACAAACAATTTAACCATGCTTTGAATTACCAAACAAATGTATCAGTGTCTTCACTAGATAACAACCCACAACCAAACAAAATCAACTGTCCATGGTGGTTAACTTCTACAAACGGAGCAAATGGCATATCATATTTGTTAGTGAGATAAGTTGTGTCAAATGAAACAACATCTTCAAATTCTTCATAAGCCGTCCGACTCAGTGTATCTACCCAAAACAAGTTTCTAATGTGAAAGTTAGTATCAACATCAATCATATAATAGAAACTTGAATTTTGTGTGTACATACTCAAAAAATATTTTTGAAGTGTATCAGCATCTCCTTCTCCAAGCCTAAATCTTCTAGCTTTGTCAATTTAATTCCTTACATCTCGCTCATCAAATGTTAATAACTCATAACCCCCAGCTTCAACAACCATTGAGTTATAATTCCTAGACACCCCAATCCCTACTTGATCATTAATTTCTAATATTCTCTTCACAGGAGTAAGAATTTTCTTATTCATTGCAAAATGACGTGAGTTAGTGGGAATCAAGTCATGATTATGGTCAAGGTTAACTGTAGTTAACAAAAATCTCCCATTCTTTTCTAAGGTCGCTCGTACCCTTGCTTTGCAATCAATTTTTGTGGACAGAGATGGCTTTAGAGGGTTTACTTCTGATTTTTTGGTTCTCTTTCCTGATCGAGAACATTCAATCCCAAAATATCTTAATTTCCCATCATCGCCACAAACTTGTGTTTTATAAGCTATGAAAAATCCAACATGTTTAGCATATTTGGCATAAAATGTGTACACTTCTTACTTTGAGCTAAAATACATACCCCTCTTAGGTTCCTTAACTTCTTCACTCTCATTTAATAAAGGATTCTCACCATTATTCGAATCAATCTCCATTTCTGCTCATTCAAAAATACCATATGAAATCAAATGATTTAATAGATTAATAGAATAATAGAATAACCTGTTATTAATTTGTTCAAAAATAAATCATTATTGAGGTTGTTATGAATTTGTTAATAACAGATTATTATAATGATGCAAGCTCTTGAATGATGCAAGCTATTTATAACAGATTATTCATATGTTTATCTAATAGATTACAACAGATTTTGAATGTATGTTTATATATATATGTTTATATAACAGATTAACACAGATTTTGAATGTATGTATATATATATTCATAATAGCTCTTGAATGTATCTTTATATATATATATATATATTTCATTACAGAATACCACTACAAATTTGGCCATTCCAGTGAGTGATCCTTTAAATAAACTTTCTTCATCAGTTCCAAAACATTAGGAAATAGAACAAGAATTAACAGGGGTAACATCCTAGCTAGTACTTCAGCGATCAAATCTAATGTAAAAAGAAGAAAAAAAATGAAAATTTAGAAAAAATTTGTTTGAACACAAATTTCCTATTGTGTATATATATATGTATAAGAACATTAAAACAGAGGATATAACATAGAGACACAAACTGACCTGGAAGAGCGTAGAAGTCCATGCCGGAAGAAGACGCCGGACGATGGAGGAGGGAGAAGACGTCGGACGGTGGAGAAGAGTGATGGTAGACGCAGATTTGTAGATTCAGAGCAAGAGAGGGAAGACGGAGGAGAGGTAAACAGAGAATGCCGAATGGCAGATGAGGGAGAACACACCGGACGGTGGACGATAGGGACGATGGACGAAAGATCTATAGCTGGTAGAGCTGGAATAGATCTTGAAAATTGAACATCAATACCTCTATTTTACATTTGAGCAGGATTTCTATTTTTTTTGTTTTTTTTTTTAACACAATGCATGAAACACACGCACTATATATGCAAATAATCTTCATCTTGCCTTGTTGGCTGCTAGCTCCTTAGTGATGCTTTTAGAGCTTTTGATTTAGTGCTCTAAATCAAAACTGTATTTTCATAGTAGTTAAAGTCCCTCAATATTTTTACAAAAAAATTTGACTCAGAGAAATTTCGACCTCAACTCAGATAAATTTCTCTAAGTCGGGCAAAATTTTTTTGAGTCGAATTTTCTCTGTGAAAATGTTGAGAGACCTTAACTAATAAAAAAAAAACATCTTTGACCTATACTACTATACAAAGTTGGAGAGAGATGTTTCACTAATTTTTCTTTCTTATAATTCTGAAAATTACAAATACTCCTAATTTTTTATTTAACCAAAAAAAAATAAATCATAACCTACTCTTCTATACAATAATAAAATTATCAAAATTGTTAATTCAAATATATTTCTGATAGCATTAAAAATTATTAATTAACTTAATAATTTATTAATAAAAATAATCATTGTAAGTAAATCATAAAAAATAATTAATATTTTAAGTAAATCTAAAGCTATATTTGTAATTTGCTCTATAATTTTTGTTGTTGTTATGATAAGAAAGACAACTACTATTTGTGAAAATTAAAATAATTTTAATTTAGAAAGAAAAATATCTCATGCCATGATGTTCAAGCCTTTGAGTCTTTATTCTTGAATGATCAAATCTTGAATGTATAAACAAAACCCACTCACTGAACAGAACCATATGGGAAAAGTGGAAGGAATAGAGTTTCAAGCCTATTTTATTCACAAAACAACGTCTGTGTTTGATGGCTATCACAGACATATATATAGATAGGTTTGGACCCATTTCCAAGTGTAATTCCTTATAACTTCCCACCATCAAGGAAGTTATAAGGTCCCATGAAACTACCATATGAGATACTGAACAGACATTAGTTACCCATTAACCATTAAACTAATTAAATATATATAATATAAACAAAAATGATTTGTGCCTCGAATTATTTGGCCCCGAATGCCCCTAATGCCCAAAAAACTAATTAAATATATATAATATAAACAACAATGATTTGTGCCTCGAATTATTTGGCCCCGAATGTCTCTAATGCCCAAAACGACATCGTTTTGGGCATTAGGCATTTCCCCCCCCATTTTTTCCTGCCATTGTCGACTTGTAGAGGAGAGGAGAGAAGAGGGAGAGGGAGAGGGAGAGGTCGCGGTCGCGGTCCCCGTCGTCTCCGATCCGTCGCCGATCCGATCGCCGATCACCGCCTCTGCCATCGCCGATCGCTGCCTCTGCTCGTCGCCTCCGCCATCGCCGATCGCCGCGCCTCCCGCCTCCGCCTCCAGCCCATTGTTTAGGCCCGCTCCAGTCCCCTTCACCCTTACCCTCCCCCTCCGTCTTCTTCTTCGTTCTTCAGCTAAAAAAAAAAAAATGAAAACCACAAAACGACGTCGTTTCGTGGTTTTGGGGCATTCGGGGCACCAGTTTTTCGAGCTCTCAATCAGTTCTCATAATATAAATAACTAAATAAATAAAATAAACATGTGGCATATGGGCCACTTTATGGATATTCTTACATTTTCCCACTTGGCACATATAACACATGTTGTTGACTGTCGGGTAACTAACAAACTGATTATGGCCATTAAATAAAAATACCCAAACCTTAGAGTTATAATCCACGAATCATGGCGGTTATACTCTATCAATTAAGTATTTCCTTCCATGTATTACATTGTATCACACTCTCAACTTTATGTGGTGTCATTCTTTATGAATAACTTCTAATAAGTTATTCTGGGTCCAATGATCCCTATGGATCAATAGTCCCAATGGATTGCATAGCATCACAAATACCTTAGGTGCACAAAATGATGCTTTTCACTAATAATAATCAAAATGTCATGACAAAACAAAATAAAACAACAACTAGAAATATTATTAAGCTAACCAATCAGTCTAATGCCCTCAACGTGTTTTGAAAACACCTTTACAGAAAGACCTTTGGTCATGGGATCTGCAACCATCATAGCGGTACTAATATGTTCAATGCTGACTTCTTGCTTCTTAACACAGTCTCGAACAGCAAGATACTTTATGTCAATATACTTGCTTTGGCTACCACTTTTGTTGTTGCTAAAGAAGAAAACCGCAGCTGAATTATCACAGTAAACCATTAATGGCCTAGAAATTGAATCCACAATTCGAAGCTCTGTGATAAAATTCCTTGACCAAATAGCCTGTGAGGTTCCTTCAAAGCATCCTATAAACTCTATTTCCATTGTTGACGATGCAATTATCGTCTCTTTGGCACTCTTCCATTTAAACAAAGACCACCGCTAGTCAGAATAACCCTCATATCGATCACCGACATACCGACATCGCTAAATTAAAACCGATTATGGAAAGTAAATGAATAATCGGCATCGAATCGATCGATTGAAATCAAACTCAATCGACATCAGATTCTGCTTAATGGCATGCTTATCTGTTTGAGTGCTTAATTATCTGTTCAGTTTTTATGTTTAAACTGTAAATTGAAGGCCTTATCGGCGGCCGAACCGGAAATTAATTGATATTTTATGATCATCATAATTTATGTGATTTTATAGTATATTTATTGAAAAAAAAGTGATTTGGTATGTTTAAATTAGAGTAAATGTTGGTAAGTTACATGATTTGGGTTTATTTACAATTAGGCCACTTAGTGGCCACTATCTCCACTTTGTTTAGCCTTACATATCACTTGAGCCTTATTACAAAATATATTCATCAGCCATTCCTCATGTTCTTGCCGACTTGAGAGAGAGGGATAAGGGAGAGAGTTAGTCTTCATCTCATTTTGCTTGATTTGGTTTGGAAATTGAAGGAAAGTGAAGTGTAGTTGCCAATTGAGCTCCTAAACCTTGAATACAAGACCTAAGGTAGGAGAATCAACCCTCTATTGTTGTATTTAAGATAGTTCTTGCATGCTTCATGCTTAATTGTAGAGCTAAGGCATGTTCTAGTCTTATGATGCTGGATTATGTTAGAATTTATGCATGCATGTTTGTATTGGTGCATTTGAGTTGGTTTCATGGCAAAAGGTTGCATGCATGTTCATATTTATGTTTAAGTCCATGTTTTCATCCTGTTTTGAAAGGAATGAGCTCGTTAGAGCATGTTTTGAAGATGTAAAGTGATTTAAATTCATGCATGTTTGCATGTTCTTCATGTTCATGAAAATTGACTTGAAATTGGGTTTGAATTAGACACCCTTGGGCTTTGATTTACCAAATTGATCTTTGAAATACATAATGTTATGTGTTTACAAGTATTTTTCCAGGTTTTTAACCCAAGAGGATCAAAAATTTGGCTTTTAAACTTGATTTTGAGCTTGGGACTCAAATCTGGAATTTCCAGATTTTGAGCCTACGCTCGAGCGAGGAAGTCCACGCTCGAGCGTACACTCTGTGATTCTGCCTTCCGCTCGAGCGAGAAAAGTTATGCTCGAGCGTGAAATGCGAGCATCCAATACTTTGCATGAGTTCACCGCCGAAGCGAGGAAACTCGGCCGAAGCGAGGACTGTGGTTCTTACGCCGAGCGAGGGTCGAAGGCCCATCGGTGTAAAATCGAGCATCCAAAGATTTTTATCAGAAGATACCCGCCGAGCGAAGGAATCCACGCTCGAGCGGAGCTCCTTTGTCCGCATGTCCGCTCGAGCGTAGAAAGCCACGCTCGAGCGAGACCCCTGTTTTCAGAAAATTTTGTTAAGTGTTCAAAAGTGCATCTTTGCATCCTCTTTCCATCCTAGGCATTCCTAGGGCATATTTAAGGCATCTTTAAGAGGATATAGATGTAGAACACACCAAGGCAAATTTAGGGATTAAGTCATTGTCTTTTCTAACTGTGAAGCTTAGTGTGTGTTCAATCTGTTAACTGTTTAGGGTTGGCATTTCGAGGAGACACCCTAGCCTACTGTAGCCCAGAACTCTGTGAGTAACAATTGTGTAAAGATATGTTCAAATGATTATCTTTCGAATACTGAACTGAACTGTTTACTGAACTAATATTGATTATTGAAAGAATGTATGTCCTTTATTTCTGAACTGTTTAGTGGCATCCTTAGCACCTACTGTTTACTGTTACTATTACAGAGATCTCTGTCGGTTCCCTCGTGGAACCACTCATCGCATCGATTGATGGCCATCATTACCGCTCGTCTTTTAAGACTTATCATATCGTTATGCTAATGGATGTACCACATATGACTGTTTACTGTATTGAACTACTGATATACTAATTGAATTGAACTGTTTTCATTACTGTAAGGACATTCATTCTAAACTCCTTTACGCTTTATGTTATTTACTGGGTTTTAGCTCACTGTTCATATATATATGTAGGTGTTCAGGCACCAGACTACAGCTAGGAGCGTCAGGGTAAACTCCAGTTTTGTCAAGCCAACCACCGTGCCTCACCGCGGAGGTTCCGAGCCCGCTGCTTAAGCTTAGGGTGTTTTATTCCCCGCCTGTCTTGGACTGCTTTTATAATATCAGATAGACACATCGCATCGCTTAATAGGGTTAAGTCCTCAGACCGTATGTTTATAAATGATGTATGTACTGTTCTGTACTGTGTATGCATATATGTACGAGAAATCTTTTGGTATACGGACTGTCACAGCTCATTGGACATAGTTTATTTATCAGATTTTCCGCCCTCAGATTGCTTTTATCAGACATCGCTCAGAGGCCTTCTAATTTCGGATTCTTGCCTACATGATACTAAACCCATAGGGGCGGGTTTGGGTCATGACAGAGTGGTATCAGAGCGATACTTAACCATGAGTTATACCGCACACACGTGTCCAAATGAGCTATAGGGTGTCCTAGAAAAGCGATTAGGGCATTCATAGTCATGATAAATGTGTGGTGATTGAATATATGTTGACATGTCAATCTGTTTAAACACATGACTGCTTATGTGATAAAGCTTTAAGTATGTAAATCGCTATGATTGAAATCTATAATCGCTATAGTGAAATGGATAATGGAAACATCAAATGAATCAATCTCGCCAACCGAGGCCGAATGGAAAAGGATGATGGAACCGTTAATCGCAAGGTTAGATCAACAATGTAACCAATGGCCTCCTCCTCCCAGATAATGACCGTAATGTGAATGAACAGAATGTTAACGCTAATGATGGGGATATAATTGCTCTTACCCAAAAGTTCAGCAAACTGAAACCGCCATCCTTTCAGGGAGGCCTTGAACCATTGAAGGCTGAAGCATGGGTTCTAGAGACTGAGAAACTGTTTGAAGTATTTCCGTGCTCGGAGGCACATAAGGTACTGTTGGCCACCTTCACTTTGCAAGAAGAGGCTAGAAGATGGTGGATGCTTACTCATGACGACAATACTGCTATGACTTGGGCTCAATTCAAAGTAGCCTTCTTTGAAAAGTACTTTCTTCAGTGTGTCAAGGACAAGAAGGTCACTGAATTTGAACAGTTAAAACAGGGCACAATGTCTGTTGCCGAATATAAAACGAAGTTCACTAGGCTTGCTAGATATGCACCATACATGGTGGACACCGAGTATAAGAAGGCCAGGAGGTTTGAAGGCGGCCTGAATGTTGCGATACTGGATAGAATAAATGTTCTGAAATTACCGACTTATGTGAATGTCCTTGACCGAGCCTTGATGGCTGAGGCAAACATCGAGGCACTGAAAACTGAAACACCGGCGTCTGAATGGCGTGGTAAAAGGCGGAATTTTAAATTCAAGAAAGGCAAGCATAACCCATTGAGCAAGAAACAGAATACAGGGTCAACAAATAGCCCCAGCCAAGGGAGTGGTTCCATACCGCCTTGTTCCGAATGTGGTAAGAATCATAAAGGAGTTTGTTATAAAATCTCTGGTGCTTGTTACAGGTGTGGCAAGGTGGGCCACATGGTGAAAGATTGCCCTTCCACTGCTCCGAGCAATAGTAAAGCTACAGGCAGCGCCGCAGCATCAACCGTGACACCAAAACTGAACCCCAAAGCTACCGGGAAAGAGCCTATGAGGCAAGGCCGAGTCTTCGCCCTAGTACCGGGAGACGTGCAAAATACCGAGACCGTAGTGTCAGGTATTCTGATTCGGGGTCTACACATTCTTATGTGTCGCATGCTTTTTCACGGAAATTGAATAGACCTTTAGAGCCCATGAATTATCTGTTAGCCGTATCATCACCCGTAGGAGGATCCATGACATGTGCATATATGTATCCTGCTTGTGAGATTATTGTTGGGGATATGCATCTGTTTATTGACTTACTGCCATTGAACATTGATCATTTTGATGTAATCTCGATGGATCGTTGCAAAAATATCATGCTACTATTGATCGTGACAAAACAAGTTGTTTTCCGTCCACACCGTTTACTCAATTGTGTTTAATGGGGTGGGAGTAGTTCCTCCTTCGTATTTGATTTCTTCTGTGAAAGCTGTTAAATTGATTAGAAAGGGGTGTAAGGGATATCTGTGTTCTGTTTTGACTGTACCTACTGATGATAGCGCTAATGTGAATAGCATTCCTATAGTCAGAGAGTTCCCAGATGTTTTTCCAGAGAATCTGCCAGGGGATTTGATTGACAGGGAAATTGAGTTCGCTGTGGATGTGATTCCGGGTACACAGCCTATATCGAAAGCTCCTTACAGAATGGCTCCAACTGAACTGAAAGAACTGAAAGTGCAACTGCAAGAACTGTTAGACAAGAAGTTTATTAGGCCCAGTACTTCACCGTGGGGTGCACCGGTTTTGTTTGTAAAGAAGAAAGACGGCTCACTGAGACTGTGTATTGATTACCGTGAACTGAACAAGGTAACTGTGAAAAACAAGTATCCATTACCGCGTATTGATGATTTATTTGATCAGTTACAGGGTGCTCAAGTGTTTTCCAAGATTGATCTCAGGTCGGGGTACCATCAACTGAAAGTTAAACCAGAGGACATTGATAAAACTGCTTTTAGAACGAGGTATGGACATTACGAATTTCTAGTTATGCCTTTTGGAGTTACCAATGCACCTGCAGCATTTATGGACCTTATGAATAGAATCTTTAAACCGTACCTTGATGACTTTATTGTTGTATTCATTGATGACATCCTGATTTATTCTAAAACTAGAGAGGAACATGAACATCATCTGAGACTTGCCCTACAGACCTTAAGAGAACAGAAACTTTATGCTAAACTATCTAAATGTGAATTTTGGCTTGACCATGTTATGTTTTTGGGACATGTTATTAGCAAAGATGGGATTTCTGTTGATCCGCAGAAAATTGAAGCTTTAGTGAACTGGCCTAGACCAACAAATGTGACAGAAGTCTGAAGCTTTTTGGGTTTGGCTGGATATTACAGAAGATTCGTCAAAGATTTCTCCAAGATTGCCTTACCATTGACTCAACTGACAGAAGGATATCATTTGATCGGATCGACCAAAGGAATCAAGATTCCAAGAGTTGAAAACTCGACTCAGAATCGCATTCTGCTTCTACCCTACCTTCAGGTACGGATGGTTATACTGTATTTAGTGATGCTTCTCATAAGGGTTTGGGATGTGTTTTAATGCAGAATGGGAGAGTAATTGCCTATGCTTCCCGATAATTGAGGCCTCATGAAAAGAACTACCCAACCCATGATCCGAATCAAGCGGCGAGAGTGTTTGCACCGAAAATCAAGGCCACTATTTGTATGGGGCAACATGTGAAGTATATACCGATCACAAGAGTCTGAAGTACTTCTTTACCCAGAAAGAACTGAACATGAGACAACGGAGATGGCTAGAACTGATCAAAGACTATGACTTACAGATTCTGTATCATCCGGGAAAAGCCAACACCGTTGCCGATGCACTGAGCCGGAAGTCGTTTGCAAATCTAGCTTATTTGCTCACTGGACAGAAAGAGTTGCTTTGTGACCTTGAAGGATTTGAAATTGAAGTTGTTTTGCGAGGACAAGATGGAACAATAGCTGTTATTTCTGCACAACCGGCACTGATTGAAGAAATTAAAGAAAAACAGCAACAGGATGACTTCTTGAAGAAGATCATCGAAGGAAGGGAGTCTAAACCGAGACCGCGGTTCAAATTTGAAAATAATGTACTGAAATTTCAGGAAAGACTGTGTGTACCGAATGACTCTGAATTGAAAAAAAGGATTCTGCAAGAGGGCCACAACTCGAAATTTTCTATTCATCCAGGAAATACGAAAATGTATCAAGATTTGAAGTTGAATTTCTGGTGGCCGGGAATGAAGAAAGAAATTGCTGACTTTGTATCGAAATGTCTTCATTGCCAACAAGTCAAGGCTGAACATCAACGACCCACAGGCTTATTGCAGCCCTTACCAATACCGGAGTGGAAATGGGAACATATTACCATGGATTTTATTGTTGGATTGCCTCGCTCCAGTAAAGGTATGGACTCGATTTGGGTTATTGTTGATAGACTAACTAAATCTGCTCACTTCTTACCTGTTAAGACAATTTATAATGCGGACAAATTGGCTATACTCTATATTGATGAAATTGTTAGACTGCATGGAGTGCCTGTGTCCATTGTTTCTGACAGGGATTCGAAGTTTACATCGAGGTTTTGGCAGAGCCTACAGACCGCATTGGGTACTGAATTGAGGTTGAGTAGTGCCTATCATCCTCAGACAGATGGCCAGTCAGAAAGGACCATCCAGACTCTGGAGAATTTACTGAGAATGTGTGTCCTTGATTTTCAAGGGAACTGGGAAAGCCATTTGCCATTGGCTGAATTTGCCTACAACAACAGTTATCACTCAAGTATTGGTATGGCGCCTTTCGAGGCATTGTATGACAGGAAATGTAGATCTCCGATTTGCTGGGCAGAGGTTGGAGATGGGCCTTTGCTTGGGCCGAGATTGTTTATGAAACAACTGAGAAAGTAAAACTGATACAACAGAGATTGAAAACTGCACAGAGCCGACAGAAAAGTTATACGGATGTCAGAAGGCGAGACAGAGAATATGAAGTGGGTGATCACGTGTTTGTGAAAGTGACACCAATGAAAGGCCAGACTCGTTTTGGAGTCAAAGGCAAGTTAGCGCCGAGATATGTCGGGCCGTATGAGATTATTGAGAAAATCAATCCGGTGGCGTATCAAGTTGCGCTTCCTCCTTAAATAGAGCATATGCATAACGTCTTTCACATTTCTATGTTGAGAGATTATCTTCGGGATCCGTTCCATGTGATTGAGCCTACTCGGGTAGTGTTGAGTGACGACTACACTTACGAGGAACGGCCTATACAGATTGTAAACCGACGGATCAAGAAACTGAGAAACAAGGAGATCCCGTTAGTGAAAGTTGACTGGCAAAACCATGGTGGCGTGTATGCCACTTGGGAAAGGGAAGATGACATAGCCAAAAGATATCCTGAACTGTTTCCACTGAACCCTGTTTTCTTCCAGAATGAAGGCAACTCGAGTGTAGAGGACTAAACTCTTTTTAAGGAGGGGAGACTGTAACAACCCTCATACTGATCACTGATTAATACCGATTACTGCTAAATTAAGACCGATTATGGAAAGTAAATGAACCGTCAAGCATCGAATCGATCGATTGAAATCAAATCAATCGACATCAGATCTGTTTAATGGCATGCTTATCTGTTTGAGTGCTTAATTATCTGTTCAGTTTTTATGTTTAAACTGTAAATTGAAGGCCTTATCGGCGGCCGAACCGGAAATTAATTGATATTTTATGATCATCATAATTTATGTGATTTTATAGTATATTTATTGAAAAAAAGTGATTTGGTATGTTTAAATTAGAGTAAATGTTGGTAAGTTACATGATTTGGGTTTATTTACAATTAGTCCACTTAGTGGCCACTATCTCCACTTTGTTTAGCCTTACATATCACTTGAGCCTTATTACAAAACATATTCATCAGCCATTCCTCATGTTCTTGCCGACTTGAGAGAGAGGGATAAGGAAGAGAGTTAGTCTTCATCTCATTTTGCTTGATTTGGTTTGGAAATTGAAGGAAAGTGAAGTGTAGTTGCCAATTGAGCTCCTAAACCTTGAATACAAGACCAAAGGTAGGAGAATCAACCCTCCATTGTTGTATTTAAGATAGTTCTTGCATGCTTCATGCTTAATTGTAGAGCTAAGGCATGTTCTAGTCTTATGATGCTGGATTATGTTAGAATTTATGCATGCATGTTTGTATTGGTGCATTTGAGTTGGTTTCATGGCAAAAGGTTGCATGCATGTTCATATTTATGTTTAAGTCCATGTTTTCATCTTGTTTTGAAAGGAATGAGCTCGTTAGAGCATGTTTTGAAGATGTAAAGTGATTTAAATTCATGCATGTTTGCATGTTCTTCATGTTCATGAAAATTGACTTGAAATTGGGTTTGAATTAGACACCCTTGGGCTTTGATTTACCAAATTGATCTTTGAAATACATAATGTTATGTGTTTACAAGTGTTTTTCCAGGTTTTTAGCCCAAGAGGATAAAAAATTTGGCTTTTGAACTTAATTTTGAGCTTGGGACTCAAATCTGGAATTTCCAGATTTTGAGCCTACGCTCGAGCGAGGAAGTCCATGCTCGAGCGTACACTCTGTGATTCTGCCTTCCGCTCGAGCGAGAAAAGTTACGCTTGAGCGTGAAATGCGAGCATCCAATACTTTGCATGAGTTCACAGTTCGCCGGCGAGGAAACTGCGCCGGCGAGACTGTCTTACGCCGAGCGAGGGTCGAAGGCCCATCGGCGTAAATCTGAGCATCCAAGATTTTTATCAGAGATGCAATCCGCCGAGCGGCGAATCCACGCTCGAGCGGAGCTCCTTTGTCCGCATGTCCGCTCGAGCATAGAAAGCCACGCTCGAGCGAGACCCCTGTTTTCAGAAAATTTTGTTAAGTGTTCAAAAGTGCATCTTTGCATCCTCTTTCCATCCTAGGCATTCCTAGGGCATATTTAAGGCATCTTTAAGAGGATATAGATGTAGAACACACCAAGGCAAATTTAGGGATTAAGTCATTATCTTTTCTAACTGTGAAGCTTAGTGTGTGTTCAATCTGTTAACTGTTTAGGGTTGACATTTCGAGGAGACGCCTAGCTCATCAGAGCCCGTAACTCGTGAGTAACAATTGTGTAAAGATATGTTCAAATGATTATCTTTCAATCGAATCGAATCTGCATCGAATCGATATTGATTATTGAAAGAATGTATGTCCTTTATTCGAACTGCATCAGGCATCCTTAGCACCTCTTTATCGTTATCATGAGAGATCTCGCTTGCCTTCGTGGAACCACTATCAAGCATCGATTGATGGCCATCATTACTGTTCGGTCTTTTAAGACTTACTGTTACTGTTATGCTAATGGATGTACCACATATGACTTTTACTGTACTGAACTACTGATATACTGATTGAATTGAACTGTTTTCATTACTGTAAGGACATTCATTCTAAACTCCTTTACGCTTTATGTTATTTACTGGATTTTAGCTCACTGCTCATATATATATGTAGGTGTTCAGGCACCAGACAACAGCTAGGAGCGTCAGGGTAAACTCCAGTTTTGTCAAGCCAACCACCGTGCCTCACTGTGAGGTTCCAAGCCTGTCAAGCTTAAGCTTAGGGGTGTTTTTATTCCCTCGTCTGTCTTGGACTGTTTTTATAATATCAGATAGATCATTATCGACTGCTTAATAGGGTTAAGTCCTCGTGACCGTATGTTTATAAATGATGTATGATGTATGTACAGATCAGTGTATGCATATATGTACGAGAAATCTTTTGGTATACGGACTGTCACAGCTCATTGGACATAGTTTATTTACTGTATTGGCTTCCGCCTTTGCTCGCTTTTCTATCAGATATCGTTCAAGAGGGCCTTCTAATCTCGGATTCTTGGCATTCTGATACTAAACCCATAGGGGCGGGTTTAGGTCGTGACACTTGTAGATAGACACATCCTAAAGTGGATTTTTTGGAATCTTGACAACCCACAAAATTCGAGTCTAAATATCCAACCACCTCAAGACAGTCAACATGCTTGTAAGTAAGTATGTAGTCCTTGGTTCCCTTTAAGTACCTCATGATTTTCTTTACAGCCTTCCAATGTTCCATTCCTGAATTACTTTGGTATCTTCCAAGCATCCCAACTGCAAATGCAATGTCAAATCGTGTACAAACCAGGGCATGCATTAAACTGCCTACGGCAGACACATAGGGAATGCTAACCATTTGTTCCTTTTTTAAATCATTTTTCGGACATTGATTTAAACTGAATTTGTCACCCTTTAAAATGAGCGCTGCATTAGGAGTGCAATTACTCATCTTGAATTTCTCTAAAACTCTTTCAATGTAGGCTTTATGAGATAGTCCTAATGTCTTTTTGGACCTATCTCTGTGAATCTCTATGCCAATGACATAAGAAGCTTCACCCATATCCTTTATTTCAAAATTTTGGGAAGTAAATTGTTTAGTATCATGCAACAATCCCAAATCATTAGATGCAAGTAAAATGTCATCCACATATAGAACTAGAAAAATGTGTTTGCTCCCACTAACCTTAAGGTATATACAGTTGTCCACAACATTCTCCGTAAAACCATATGAAGTAATAACATTGTAGAACTTTAAACACCACTGTCAGGAAGCTTGTTTTAGTCCATATAAGGATTTCTTGAGCTTGCAAACTAAGTGACTATCTTTATCAGAACAAAAACCTTCAGGTTGCTTCATGTATACTTCTTCCTCAAGATCCCCATTCAGAAATGCTGTTTTCACATCCATTTGATGTAGCTCTAAATCAAAATGAGCCACTAACGCCATGATAATTCTAAATGAACCGGAGAAAAGGTATTATGATAATCGATGCTTTCTCTTTGAGTGAAACCTTTAGTTACGAGTCTGGTTTTATATCGTTCGATATTGCTATTTGAGTCTTTCTTGGTCTTATAGACCCATTTACAGCCAACCACTTTAACTTTTTTAGGCAACTCGACAATTTTCCAAACTTGATTCTTAGCCATGAATTCCAACTCTTCCTTTATGGCATCAAACCATAATTTAGAATCATCCTTATTCATGGCATTGGAAAATGAAATAGGATCATCTTTAGGTCCGATGTCAAAATCAGATTCCATTGAGTATACAAAATAATCACAAGAAATTGTTGACTTTCTAGCTCGTGAGGATCTTGTTAATTCTGTAGTCTCAATTGGGACTTCAGCTACAGGCTCTATGTTGACTTGTTCCTCTTGTGGTGGAAGTTCTTGAATTTGTTGATTTTCAAGAATATCAGGTTGATTATCTTGAAAGACAGCCAATTCACATATATTCACAGGTGTTGTATCTGGATCTCGTGATTCCTTCCACTCTATTTTTCGAGGGTAACTCCCACAAGGGTCAACTTCCTCAATAAACTTAGCATTTCTAGCTTCAACAATTCTAAGTGAATTTGAAGGACAATAAAATCTGTAACCCTTGGAGTTTTCCGCATAGCCTATGAAAAAACCACTAACTATTCTAGGGTCCAATTTCTTTAAATGTGGGTTATACACCTTCACTTCAACTGGATAACCCCAAACGTGTAAGTGTCTTAAACTTGGCTTCTATCATTTTCATAACTCAAACGATGTTTTGGGAACAACCTTAGATGGAACCCTATTTAAGATATGTACAGCGGTTTTCAAAGCTTCACTCCATAAATTTATAGACACATGAGAATAACTAAGTGTGGGGATATATTTTCTGAGTACCAACACGTGGCAAGGTGACGCCGACGTGTCAGCCGAGGTGCTACGTGTCCTGGTCGTGACGCCGAGGTGATCTTGGCAAGGCCGAGGTTATCTCCGAAGATATCGGAATCCGAGATAAGTGGATAAGGGACAAGAGTCCTATAATGAAAAGGGAACTCAACTTGGATGAGGGACAAGAATCCTAGAATGAGAGAAGACTTCAGTTTGTATTAAGATAAGATTCTTAGAGAGTTTATCCTAATCTTACTGGGAGTCCAAGATTAGCAGTAATCCTGAGTCCATAGAAGTTAGGCTTCTATTGGGACTAGGTTTATGTTGGCTATAAAAGAGAGGCACCCCCATGGGTCTAAGGTATGCTTTTTATGCTCAAGCTAGTGAGTTTAGCACTATTGATTATCTTTGAGAGATATTGAGTACTGACTTGATCATCGGAGTACCCTCGGGTGGCGAACCACCACCGGAGTCTTCTCTTTCTGTTGTAGGTTAGCTAAAAGTCATCTATTCTGCCGGTGCTCTCCAGTTGATTACTAAGTGGGCAGTGTGATCAGAAAATCACTCGCACACTAAGCATGCTCCTTACCATGTCCATAAGTGTTCGGTTCCTTCTTTTAGCAACACCATTTTATTGTGGTGTGCTAGACATTGAATATTGTGCAATAATGCCTTCTTCCTTAAGGAACTTAGCAAATAGACCTGGTAATTGTCCCAATTCTGTGTACCTCCCATAATATTCTCCACCCCTGTCTGACCTCACAATTTTAATTTTCTTTTCTGTTTGTTTCTCTACCTCTGCTTTATAATCTTTAAAAGCATCAAGTGCCTCGGCCTTATCAAACAAGAGGTAAAGATACATGTATCGTGTGAAGTCATCAATAAATGAGATAAAATATCTTTGACCATTCAGACAAGGTGGAGTAAATGGTCCACAAATATCAGTGTGTATGATTCCAAGAATTTCCTCACTCCTTTTGGCACCTTTACTGGTCTTGTTGGTTTGCTTTCCCTTTATGCAGTCCACACAAATACTGAAGTTGATAAAATCAAGAGTTGGAAGGACTTCATCATTAACCAACCTCTTTATTCTCTCAATGGAGATATGTCCCAATCTCCTATGCCAAAGAATAGAGGAGAACTCATCAACAATATTACACTTAATGCTAATATCTTAAAAGATTTTGTTCAAAAACAGGATTCAGATTTAATTTGTACAAACCATTAATTAAAGTACCAAATCCTATAGAAACAGAGTTTTTAAACAAACTAAAATTTGCACCAACAAACTGAAATTCAAATCCAAACGGTACTAGTCTAGAAATAGAAATTAAGTTTTTTGAAAAAGATGGAATGTAAAATGCTTTTTCAAGATCCAAAACAAAGCCATTTTTTAAAACAAGTCTGAAAGTTCTAACAGTTTCGATGTGCGAACGCATCCTATTGCCCGAATAGATGCCTTGTTCACTTCTCGTCGGTTTCTTTAGGCTGAGGAAGCCCTGCATGGTATTAGCAATGTGAATTGTAGAACCCGAATCAACCCACCAATCATATTGATGAGTATTAACAAAATTAGATTCATAACACACAAGAGATATGAGATTACCTTTATTCTCAATCTCTGAGAACTTAAGACGAGCTACAATGTCCCTCATTTCCATAATGTGCTCACGCACACTCCTAGAATTGTTATGCTTCATTCCTGATAGTTTGTTCATTAGGGTGCTTGCCAATACTTTGTCAGAACTAACAAATTGCTCTTCAATAGCCCTCATGTAGTTCTTGACCTTATCAGATGGTGGGATTAAGCCCCTAATGCTCTGGCTGGTATGTGACTTTATGAGCATTAGGCTTAAGCGATTTGATCGCTCCCACTTATCATAAGCACTCTTTTCTGCAGCGGAATTCTCGTCTGTGGGTTCAGGAGGTTCATTCACACAGAGTGCCAAATCAAGGTCCATGCATCCTAATGTTAGAAGGATTTTGTCCTTCCAGTCCGAAAAATTATCACCGTTCAAGAATGGAATACGAGAAGACTCATTAGATAGTACAGAGGTAGAAATCACTGTAATTACCAAGAACATTATTAATGCTTTGAAACAATAGCTATAGTCTGAATCAACCAATGTCAAATTCAGTAACAAATCTAAACCTTCTTGTGGGTAGAGGTCACTAAACTGTATTAGATTTGCTATTAGTTTATAATAAAACTAATGGGTTCCGAAATATTTAAGGAAAAGAAAACTCATACATGTGGGTTTAGAGTGTTCAATCCCTTTAATACCCAATCCATTATCCTATTCCAATTAAATTTCATAAATAATTACTTTCCTGTGGGACCAAGAAATTATTTATAAAACAAAATTGGAATGTAAAAATGCCAAATTAATTTTTAACTTTATGTGATCAAAATACTGAGGATCACATCTTTATGTCTTAAGATGCTGTGGCTACTCTTAAAATAGAATAAATTTTTTAAATATGGCATAATTTATTAATGTCAACAAATCCTTATAGTCACAACAAATACATAATCTTTCAATGCACATAATGTATAATATATACAATTAGAGTAATATCACATGAAAAATCCCAAGACCAAACACATGTAATTCAACCTTATACTAGATTTTGCTTAAAAATTGGACTAAAATAAATTCCATAAGCCCAACACAAAGTGTATACATGCTCTTATTTCATATGAATTTTCAATGCATAAATAATTACTTTAATGCATGTAATATAATATTACATTATTTTAGATAACATGCCAATGAATCTCAAAAATTATAAAAATTATAAAAGAACATGTTATAATTCACTGTATGAAATTCAATTAAATTTGCTCATTACTTTCACATACAACTACAATAAAATGCCTTTCATAACATGTCATTCCTACTATAATATTTAACAATAAATTAAACTGGCGTAGGTTTCAAAGGTTAAGGCTAAATATTGATCTACTCATAACCACATATACAGGATTAATTGTCTAATGCATATAAAGTTATCAGAATGCATAGTATTTGATCAACAGTAAAACCATAATCACAAAAGTTCAAAAATAAAGGAAGCAATTATAAATCAATGTGATCTCCACAAGTAGAACCCAATAAACGTTGATCATCTACTACTTTTCACGTTTATTATACATATAAATTCACTAAATCAATGGAAAGAAAAATAATTTTTTTAAAGAATAAAATTTAGATTTTAATAAAGCTGATCCTACTGGAAATCTATTATTAGAGATGATGAATAAAAAATCAGAAACAATTTGGTGATTCAATCCTTCCTTTCCCCCTCCTCTCCCCCCCCCCCCCCCCTTTTTATTTTTAATTAGGCAGGAAGATATGCTTTATACCCATATAGATATTAACCAATCTAAATGCCCCAAACCATTACACACTTGCAGAATCAATTTCAAGCAATAGAATTAAAATAAACAAGTTCCATGAATTCTCAAAACTGAGAATAATAATTGAAAATGATTTTGGGTCTCTGATTCCTTATGCCACAGTAGTGTGCTGGTGATCAAGCCATTATATTATATGGATAGCATCAACGAAAATAAAATAAAATATGATCTAACAAGATTTGGCCTCCATAAATTACAGTAATGCTGAACAACAAACAGAAGGAGGCTTTGATACCAATTGTAAAAATTAAAATAATTTTAATTCAGAAAGAAGAATATTTGCTGCCATGATATTCAAGTCTTTGAATGTTTATCCTTGAATGATCAAATCTTGAATGTATAAACAAAACCCACTCATTGAACACTTTTACAGAACTATATGGGAAAAGTGGAAGGAATAGAGTTTCAAGCCTATTCTATTCACAAAACAACGTCTGTGTTTGATGGCTATCACAGACATATATATAGATAGGCTTGGACCCATATCCAAGTGTAACTCCTTATAATTTCCCACTATCAGGGAAGTTGCAAGGTCCCATGAAACCACCATATGGATAGTGAACAGACATTAGTTACCCATTAACCATTAAACTAATTAAATATATATAATAAATATACATAATATAAATAACTAAATAAATAAAATAAACATGTGGCATATGGATCATTTTATGGATATTTTTACACTATTCTCAATCTAATTTTCTTTAAATATACTCATTTTTTTTTTATTTTTTTTATTTTGTGTGAAAGAATATTAATATAATTATGTATAATAAAAACAAAATATAAAATATATTTAGAGTAAAGTGGGATCAAAATAACAGCTCTGATAATAAAAAAAAAATGTTTTTTACCCTGTTGGATGAGAGGAGGTAGTCATTGTTCCAAGAAAGTAAAGAAAGACAACGGCACCATCCAATCATTTCCACCAAAAAACAAAGAAAGCATGAGAGGGTAAAGGGTGTGGTCTGATGATGAAGAGGGACCCAACTAGCCGAACCTAATAAGTGTAGGGGTAGTTCACACAAGTAAGAACCAGCTGTTGTTATGCTATTCTTATTCCTCTCCTCATATTCTATTCGTTGAACTTTCTTGGCAAGATCTGTTTTTTTTTTTCTCTCTCCCTCTCGTAGCTATAACCCCCCAATTAGAGGGGTCCAACTCCTCATCTTTTTGTTTGTGCATACATACATAGATTTATGGAAACAAACTGACAGCAGAAGAAGAAGAAGAAGAAGAAGAAGCTCTGAGAGATCTGGCAACTTCACTTAAGAGGTACTTTGTGTTTCTTTAATTTTCTTGCACGCCAAACAGAGTAGTAGCTTTCTGTTATTTGGAAACTTGCAGTTTCAGTTGTCTTTGAAAGTGATTTGTTGATTTTTCTTGAAGTTTTGGTCAATTTGACATCTGGGTATCTTATCTTTTTTCTTGGAGAGTAGCCATTTGGGTTCCTGTTCCTGATCTTTTAATTTATCTGTTTGGTAGCTGAGAAAATGATGGATAAGGAAAGAACTTGGAACTAAATCTTTAGATAGTTTACAATTTAGGCCAGGTGGTTATAGACCTCCACTGAATTGTGCCTAAATCAACTAATGGCCTTTGTTGAGGTGTGTGTTCTGCATCAATTGGGACCAGAACCCACTAACATTATAGTCAAACTTTCATTTTCGTTTATTTTTTTCCAGTTTACTCAGCAAAATAATAGAGGATTTACTGATGTTTTTGAAAGTGACTTGTTGATTTTTCTTGAAGTTTTTGCTAATTTAACAACTGAGTATTTTATCTTTTTTCTTGGAGAGTAGCCATTTGGGTTCCTGGTCTTTTAATTTATCTGTTTGGTAGCTGAGAAAATGGTGGATAAGGAAAGAACTTGGAACTAAATCTTAGATTGTTCATAATTTGGGCAAGGCGATTAGAGACCTCCACTCAATTGTGCCTAAATCAACTAATGGCCTCTCTGAGGTGTGTTCCACATCAATTGAGACCGGAATTCACGAACATTATAGTCAAACTTTCATTTTCAGTTTATTTTCCTCCAGTGTTCTCAGCATCTTAACAGAGGGTTTGAGATTTCTCCATATAAATGCATAGAAATAGGTTTATAGGTTTGTTATGGTATCTTAGAATTATTGAAAAAGCTGAAATCTTTTTATATTTTTGTGTTGTTTTATTGTCAAAACAGGACAAATTGAGGAATGATATATAGATGGAGAGTAAAGGGAACTGGTTTTCTTCAGTAAAGAAAGCTTTCAGCCCAGAATCCAAGGAAAAGAAAAACCAGGTTTGGGAAATTTTTCTGTTTGGTTCTGCAGTAAATATCTTGATTTCAAATGGGTTTCTGATACATTTACCAACTAATTTTCAGAAATCAAAGAAATCGAAGAAGCAATGGTTTGGGAAGGAAAGACCTACTGTTCCTGATTCACCATCTTTAGATACTGTCACAGCGCCTCATCCTCTTTCTCCACCTGAAGAGGTGAATTTGAATTTGACTGAAGTGGAGGATGAACAAGATAAACATGCATATTCTGCTCCAGTTGCCGCTGACGTGGCAGCTGAGTCTCCCGTTGCAGCTGTTCAAGCTGCTGCAGAGGTTGTTCCTCCCACTGCCATGACTCAGTTGACAAGCGAATGGAGGGAGGAAGTTGCCGCAATCAAAATTCAAACGGCATTCCGTGGATATATGGTATATGTCTCCTTATACATACATAAAAACAAAAACAAAAAAACACATCGCATTTTATTTTATGCCAATTCTTGAGCATATAGGCCTTGATAGAGTAGAATGGCGAAAAATGATTCATGTAGCCGACTCTACCTGATTGAGACAAAGGGCTTAGTTTGGTTTGGTTTGTTTGCTGACAAAGAAGTTTCTATGTTATTTTGATAAAAATTGCTCTTACAAATCTTGTACAAGTTCTTATTGCTTAAATCCACATTTGAATCACAGCATATTCTCCTAGGAAAATTTTTCCATTGCAATCCTAATGAGAATGTTTGAAAGTTATGTATTGTATTTGAAAGTATTTCTTTTTTATCTTCTTATTTTTCTTCTCTTTGACTTTAGCATTGGATTACATGAGAAATGATGGAACTTATCAACCAGTTTTCCATTGGGTATCCATTGTCTTCAGGCAAGGAGGGCATTGAGGGCTTTGAGAGGGCTTGTCAGGCTGAAATCACTGATACAAGGGACTCCTGTTATACGGCAAACTTCGAATGCTTTAAGATGCATGCAGACTCTAGCCCGTGTGCAATCCCAGATCCAGTCCAGAAGGATCCGGATGTCGGAAGAGAATCAGGCACTCCAGAGACAGCTCCTACAGAAACGTGCAAAAGAACTAAGTTTGCAGGTTAGTTTTCTTTCATTACTCTTCATTCACGTCTTCCAAATTGCTTTACTTACCCAGTATGTGATGTAGCATTGAGTGTGTTACCGGGCATATTTTAAGATGCTATTGGTAATCTAGGACTAGGAATGAATTTGATGCAATCTAAATCGGTTGTGTAATATTAGGCCAACACTGTGTCTTTTTGTAGAAGTCTGACCTGCAAAGATGTTCCCCAGGATGTGTATTCTGTGAAATGCACATAGTATTGCAAATTGCAATGCTGATTCAGAATCATTTCAATTGAACTTTTGGCAGGCATTGCATACTAGATTTTCCAGTTTCCAAACAGTTTCTTATTTGAGTTATCCTGAACAAAAGACTTTTCCAATAGAAAACCTCGGCTCAACGTTGTGTTTGGATCTTAGATTCGAGTAGGGATATGTGGAGAGAAATGAATCCATTTTCCTTTTACTTCATAAAATCCCTATTCAAATCCAAGAACCAAACAATAAGCTAAGGCCATGTTTGTTTGGGCGGACATGTGCTTGGGATTGGACTAATAGTCTAATAAAATTATTAATCCGATGTTTGGTTAAAAAATTAAAGTACGGACTAACAATCAATCCGGACATGGTATCCCACATACGATGGACTATTCAATCTCACATAGAGGGTGTAATATAAATTGGAGGACTAAGTCAAAGTCTGAATTAATTTATCAAATGACCATAATAGAGGTATTATGGTTAATATGTTGAATGTCCCTTGTCCTGTATGTCCTATCTATTCTAATCCCTTTAAACAAACATTGGATTGGATAATATTTTGTTAATCCTCCCTTATAATCCTAACTCAATCCAAATATAGGATGGCATACACAATCCAAGAGATTCGTAATCCTTGAACTATTAGTCATGGGAATGCTAATCCAACCTAATCCAGTCAGCCCAAACAAACATGGCCTAAGTGTTCTTTTGTTAATTTGTTCTGTGCTTTATCCAGAAACAAATTGCTCTTTTGTTAGTTCTTCACTTTGTGCCTTCATCTGAACAGAATTGGTTTTAATGTTGTAAACAGATAGGAGGGGAATGGGATGACAGTCTACAATCAAAAGAACAGATTGAAGCAAACTTACTTGGCAAGTATGAGGCAGCCATCAGAAGAGAGAGAGCACTGGCTTATTCTTTCTCTCATCAGGTAATGTTTTTAGTATTTTCTAGCTTTTGGCACGGCAGAAAACGTTTTTGTATTAAATAAAAAAATCATGTTTGGACTTTTTCTAATTTCTTCTGCAACCACTGCCATTAAGTATATAGACAAGCGAAGTGCCTTCTGGTTGCCCCAGACTTTTGGCATAAGCTAAAGGAAGACCATGTTCATATAAATTTAGAACCATTGCTAAACAATGTTGATAGCTCAATTTTTTACTGACTTGTTCCTATAAACAAATTGAGGATCAAAATCCTGGCACAACAAAGCTTCCTATGTCTCTACAACACAGCCTGTATTCTCGTGTAACTCTATATCTTTGGCCTCCATGGTTTTACATATTTTCTCACCTTAAACCCCTCAGGTGCTCTACCTTGTTAACCACCATAACAATGATGCCTATTTGCTTGTATTTCTACATGCTTTTTCACTTGTATATAATTTAAAATTCTCTCTCTTAACTATCATTTTTTTAAGTCCTTTCCTTTTTTTCTTAATTCTTGAAGTCACATCCTGTTTCATTGAAAAAAAATATATATATTTAAATCAGTCCTCAATATTTTGAGCATCTTCATAAGCTAGATATATGGTTCTACATGTTGACAGTATACAAGTGAACAGCACATGCCATGCTGTTTGCATCAGATAGTCAAACAAAAGTTTTATTTAAAAAAAAAAATGAACAAATAAAAAATAGTGAATTGTCCATTTCATCTTTTGTATTTTAAGTTGGTCTAGCCAATCAAATTATAAGGCCAGTGGTTGCACAACTTGCTCAACTCAATCATCTGTAGATACAGAATGGTTAAGCTTTGATTTCATTTAATATCATAACGAGGAAAGTGACTTCACTTCCCATAAATTGAATTTTTTAGTTTTCAATAATACGCAAGTGTAAACAACAAAAAAAAAAATACCATAAATCTAAAAAACCCATCAAAGATCTTGAACATGGTAGGTCATACTTATTAAATCCATTAAGTTATCAAACATTCGAGATTCAATCAATATTCTGATGAACATCAACATTGTTGAAAGAGACATATATAGTCTTTCCGAATTCAGATTATTACCCAAAAATAAAAGAAATGTTGTGTTTGAAATATGAAGAGGTTTTGGACTTTGACTCTCATTTGCATGAATTTGTGACGTCGTAGCACAAACATAGATGAAACTTGAAAAGTTGCAAATGTTTAGACCTACAATGTTAGTTGTCGATCTGGCCATTCCAAAATTGCATGCTATTTTATTTAGTTTAAAGAATTTCAGCGTTTGATCTAGTTTCCCAAATTTGAAATAAGCAGCAAAACTGGAAGAAGTCGACAAGATCTGCAACACTAATGTTCATGGACCCGAATAATCCTCACTGGGGTTGGAGTTGGCTAGACCGATGGATGGAAGCCTGTCCATGGGAGACTCAAAGTACAACTGAGAAAGAACTCAATAACGACCAATTATCCACAAAGAGTGCCAGCCTCAACCTAGCTGGAGGAGAAATCACCAAGGCTTATGCTCGTCATCAACTCAACTCTGACAAACCTTCCCCGACTTCCACCCAAAAGCCAAATCGTCGTCCTAGCCACCGTTCCCCTTCAACTCCTCCATCAAAGTCAGCATCTTCAATGGTATCAAGGAAATTGAAGCCAGCAAGCCCAAAAGGGAGCGTGTTTAGCCCAGATTCTGATGGAAAGAGCGTGTTCAGTGTGCAGTTAGAGAAGAATAGGAGGCACAGCATTGCAGGGTCATCAGTGAGGGATGATGAGAGCTTAGTGAGCTCTCTGGGAGTTCCAAGTTTCATGGCACCCACTAAGTCAGCGAAAGCTAAGTCACGGATGCAAGGCCCGTTGGGTTTGGAGAATGGGACACCGCTGCAGAAGGAATCAGCGGGGCCTGCAAAGAAACGGTTGTCATTCCCAGCTTCACCCGCTAGGCTGCCAAGGCGGCATTCAGGCCCACCAAAGGTGGAAGTCAGTTCCATTGCAAGGATAAATGTGACAAATGGTGGGGTTAGTCAATAATAAGTCTAGGAACACAGAAATTAATCACAAATATCACTTATTCTGTGTTTTCTATTCTATATTTGGTTTATGTGTTCATAACAGAACTGGCCAGTCAGTTGTTTCCTGATGAAGGAGCATGGAAGAAAATAATTTCCACGCGGACTCAAGAGGTTATCGAAGTGAAGATTGAAGATTAAAAAGATAGATCATTTGGTTTGTGAATTATTACTTCTATGTTAATCATTTTTATTTTATTTAGTGCTTTTGAGGTTGTTGGTTTTGGGGGTGAAATCAATCCCCCCCCCTGGGTGAGTCCTGCTGTGGGAAGTTTCTCTCTCTCTCTTTCTTTTCTCATTTTTAAGAATGTGAATGATTTCAGACAAAAAAAACAGCTTTCCAGCTTTGATTATTTTGTGAAGAATGTGATTCTGTTACACTTCTATACCTTCGATGTAATAAATCCACTTATTGTTCCTTTCTTTTTCTCATTATTTTTCTTGCAATACAATCATTTTAAAGATAGTTGTGATGTGAGATACTTCAGTTTTTCTCTGCCATGGCTTGCTACAGAAAGTGGGAGAAGACCTGCCTCATAAAACTTCTGTTAGGCTGTGTTTGGATATTTCATTTTGTGAAGTGATTTTTGAAAGATTAAAACAAACAAAAAAAAAATGAACTGGGATTCAGCCAGTTATATGAGTATTTCATTCGAAATATTCGTCTCTCTCCAATGTACCAAAAGAAAACCGAAAGAAATTTTTTATTTCACAAATTTAAAATTTAAACATTGTAAGTTATTTTTATTTTAAAGAATATTAAAGAAATGAGTAAACACCACACCAATACCCACTCAATTTGACTATCAAATTTTGAAAATGACGGAGTTATAAATGGTTATATATACTCCATTTTGTGTAAAAACTAGTATTGTTATTAAAACTAAATCTAGATATCAAATTTTAACGATTTAATTTGATTTAGTGAATTTCATTTTCTAGTCTTACACTAATACATTTATAGCACATCATCTGTATGTATATATAATTTAAGGCCCCGTTTGTTTCCAGAGATAGAATGGAGGGGATTGATAGTGAGGGGATTAATAGTGAGGGGATTGTTAGTGAGGGGATTGTTAGTGAGGGTTGTTTGTTTTCAGAGATAGAATGGAGGGGATTGATAGTGAGGGGATTAATAGTGAGGGGATTGATAGTGAGAGCATTAATAGTGAGGGGATTGATAGTGAGGGGATTAATAGTGAGGAATTGTTAAATTATTTTTATATAAAATAATAAAACAAATATAAAAATATAAAATTAAACATTAATATTTTTAAAAAATCCCAATATATAAAAATAAAAAAATAAAAAATTTCTAATCCCTCACTATTTTTCTAATACCATCTCTACCTCCTCACTATGAATCCTCCCCAGGGTATTAGTAATACCAAGTATTACTAGTACCCTCCCTATCTCTCAAAACAAACACGGTATTAGTAATACCAAGGTATTAGTTAGTCCCAAGGTATTAGTAGTCCCAATGCTATCTCTCAAAACAAACACCCCATATACTAGTCCCAAGGTATTAGCAATCCCAATACCCTCCCTATAACCCAAAACAAACGGGGCCTAAGAGTAAAGATGGTGGAAGGCAATTGTGCGTGTGGGTGGGCTGTCTGTGATTGTGATATTTAAGAGGTGAGTTGTGGTGGTGACGGTAAAAGAATGAATTTTATTTTCTCATATTATTTTTTTCAAAGGTTATATTTTTTTTGGATTTTGATATTAATTATTGAATAAAATTATATAATTTAAAAATTAACTTCTGAGCAAAATATATTGTTTGGCTATATTTTTATCTTTTATTCGGAAGTTAATATGTAAGTCATGAGTTTTGGTTTGGAATTAATTTTCAAATCATGTAATTTTATTTGATAATTAATATTAGTACTAAAAATTATGTGTAAAAATAATAATTATCTCATTTAGAAGTGATAAACGAATTAAATAATTTGAGCTCGACTCGTTAAAAACTCATTCGAACTCAGTTTATTAAGTAAATAAGTTAATTCTAAACACCTTTTGGAATTTGTTAAAATTTTTAAATGAAATTTGAACAATTAATTATTTGTTTAACTCCATTGAATAAACTTAAAATTATATAAAATTCTAAACTAAACAAATTTATTTGAAATTGACTCTATAATTTAACAAAGCAAACTTAAACAGTTTTTTTTTTTCTTTTCAAATATAAAATATTAGTATATTAGTAAAATTAAGTTACAAATCAAACGAACTATTACTAATCTTTGAGTTCGAACTTCAAACCTTTCACTTACCACATTTAAGATACGATTACATATCACTTCGGCCACAAAGGGCCTCAACAACTTAAACAGATAATTTTACTCGGGTCGTTTATCACTTCTAATTTGGGAGAGGAGAATTTAATTTGTTATTTGAATTAAATCTTAAAATATTTATGTAACTTTTATTTATTTCTTTTTAGAACATACACATATAGTAAACAGCAATGGTTAGTGACCTGAAATTCAGTGGTTCGAATGGCTTGAAACTGTCAAAATCACGTTGTTTTGGACACAAAACAATGCAAAATAACATCGTTTTGACAGTATCAAGCCATTTAAATCACTGATTTTGTGACCCTCAAACATTTTGCTATACATTTTTCTGTAGCAAAGTAGCCATTTTTTATTTTTTTTATTTTTTTGCAGCGAAGCCCTAACTGCATCGGAGGTCAGTGTCGGCGCATAAAAATCTAAACTTTACAACAACAACAGCAAGGCCGTGCGTGAATGTCCATGTTCATCCTCTCCCAGAAATGGTCAGTTCTAATTCATTAATCTGTTTTTCTGTTTCTTCGTTGTGAATTGTGATGTTACACTCGATTCTCGGTTTAGGGTTTTCTGGTATTCTTAAGATTGCGAAACTTTAGGGTTCGACTTATACATTTTTCTTTTTTTTTTTATACATATGTTTAATTCTAAATATTTTGAAGGTTTTGTTCTGGGTTTTTCATGGTCTGTTGTGAAGTTCAGAATTTTGAGAAAAAAGCTTGATTTTTTGTTTGTATGTATATATGTGTGTACCAATCACAGATTAGAAATAGATTTCCTAAGCTAGAGATGATTATTATTGTGCTTTTGGACCCTTGAAATGGGTTTGATGGTTTTGGTGATTATGCAACAAACAAACATGAATAACTTTCTGCCATTAAGCTTTACCATGGACTAATATGCTCAGTTAAATTAAGTAAATTCATATCCATTTTCACTATCGCATCCTGTGTCATTTTAGGTATTTTCCTCCCCTTGCATCTCTATTTACCGTAATCCTATCACTCTTCCTTACCATTGACCAAACTATCCTAACCTGTTCTCTTTCATATAACAGTAAATTAGTTTGTTTCACTAATATTTGCGCTGATGATTTAAGGAAGAATATGACTGGCTTCTAGTTTTGCATTGTCACTCAGCCTCTTCTCTTTAACTGCCCCTTCTTTCCTTTGATTCATTGTATGCATTGTATATTAAAAAGAAAGAGAAAAACAAAAAGAACCATGTTTTATCATCTTGTTATCACTCCTCAAAGTAAGTTTTAGGTAAGTAAGGAAACCTCTAGATAATGCTTTATCTGAGTGCTTAATCTCTGCAATTGCATGATCAAAGATAGCTAGTGTAGGCAGACATGTAAAACAACTACATTCATAAAGGAAAGAAAGAGGTTACTCAAAGTATAACCAATGTCACATTGCTTTTTTGTACAGTTCATCGGTATTAAATGTTATTGGAAATACAGATGGCTTGTTGATGATGATTTAGAGCCGAGAACAATGACTGATTTTCTTGATAACTATTTAGTGGTGTGGTGATAACCCATTCCTTAAACTAATAATGTTTTAAACCTGAAAATTTGCACCAGAGTACACCATTGCTGGCAGGACTTGCTGTAGCAGCTGCTGCTTATGCTGGCAGATATAGCATACAGGCTTGGCAAGCATTCAAAGCGAGACCGCCTAGAATGCGCAAATTTTATGAAGGTGGATTCCAGCCTACGATGACAAAAAGAGAAGCAGCTCTTATTCTCGGTGTCAGGTACCCTTGTTACCTCTCTATCGAGTTATGGAATTAACTTATCCCATCACCCCCTTTTCTAGATTGGATATTTATTCTCTCTGTTATCTGCATGAAATGTTATGTTCATGATAATTTTCCCTCCACCACCCGACCTGTGGGGTGATACAAACAAGAACAGAAAATAGAGAATGGAGTGGGAGGGATGTTGGTGAAACAACTGGTGCATGTCCAAGTGTTTGATCCTTGAAGTACAAAATTTTGGATATGGGAACACTGCCAAAAATGTCGAGTGTGTTTAAGTGAGTAATTGAGAAGGGGGGGGGGGGGGGGTGCCCTTGCAATCTTCTTGTTAAGTTGAGGAATTTTATAATATAGGCTAAATATTTAGGTCATTGTTTAAAATTATGAACAAATAAGGGACTTGCAATCACCTATGTGACATATTAGCTCTTGTTCATGCTCTTTATGCCTGATATTTTCCATTGGTTTCTCATCTGCAGGGAAAGTACTCCAGCGGATAAGATTAGGGAAGCACATAGAAGAGTGATGGTGGCAAACCATCCCGACGCTGGTGGTAGCCACTACCTTGCTTCTAAAATCAACGAAGCAAAAGATATGATGCTTGGAAAGACCAAGGGGAATGGCTCTGCATTCTGACACGTTAAAACCTGCTTCATTTAAAGTTTGGGAAGATGATTTTCAAGCGGGCAATTAAACAGATATCATTTCCTCATTGTCCTGAAATATTTTTGTCATATCATGTTGAAAATTTTAGGGTCTATTTTGTTTCATCAATTCTTTTAGACCCAACAGAGTTGTACACTACTCGGAAATCACAATATTTCTATCCATTTGAGTTCATTGAACGTGAGAGGCACTTTTGCTATTTGACTTGTTTGTGTTAACAGGCTTATCTAAATCATATGAATAATGAAATATTTTATTTTGCACTAGCGGCTTGGTAACTTGTGTGTCTACTAGCAAACATAACTAACCTTGTTATTCGAATAATGAAGTAGATATTGAGCAAAAAATGGTTCAAATATGTCCTAGTGATGTGAATAGTTCTATGAAAGCTGCTTCCGGTAAAGCACTTGAGATCATGTTGTGTTCAATAATCCTCATAAAATTGAAAATTGCGTAATTCTATACCCTCCACATACTCATACTTACCATTCAATACATTTAACACAAATTTTGCACCCTTTGTCAGTCCTACCAAATCAGCACAAAATGAAATACTACAACCAATTTTAACTGATTGAAAAAGAATCTTTATTTTCTTCGCACTTTTCTACCACTATCTTGCTAAAGCTAGCGTTTTCTTGCTAAACAAACAAATAAGCAACCCTAAGAAGAACTAATGTAGGCCAAAAGGTACCACATTGAGGCTGTTTAAGTTACATTTATAGTTTCTGAATTTTGTTTATTTGGTGGAGATGATGTGTTTTGTGCACTTGTACAGATTTGACAGGTAATACGCAAATTCAAGCAAAAAGTGGCACAAAAGTAGATTCTCCGTGCAAGTAGTGAAAATTTCCAACCTGCCACTTCACCCACGTGCGGCCCACCACTGCTCGAGTAGAAAGTATGGGCGCTCGAGCTGCCCACCTAGGGTTGTGTGCACGAAATTTCAAGTTTGTTCTACTGGGAATAAAAGGCAAAAAAGTTGGATTAGGATTCTGAAAATTCCAAAAAGACAGGAGGGGCTAGGGTTTGGAGAGAGGGATTTTCAAGTTTCAAGAACATCTTTCATGGGGGGTTTCATCTTCTTCCACCTCTTCTTATTCCTCCATGAGTGGCTAGATTTCTATTTCTAGGGTTTTAATGAAACCCTAACCAAGTAAATAGAGTTTTCTTTTTGGTTTTGATTATGCAATGGTTTGAATAAGTTGTATGGTATTTAAGAAGTTTTTATATATATTTTTCATTATTTTTTCAAGTATTCTACTTTCTGTGATTGTTGAATGCTTTCCATGCAATGGTTTTTTATTTTTTCATATTCAAGGTATGAGATGAGCCATACTACGAAGGATGAGTCATTTTGCTATCCTAATTTAGAATGAATGACTCGTGCTACTACAACTGATTCTAACTGGTTGAAAAAAAATCTTTATTTTCTTTGCACTTTTCTACCATTATCTTGCTAATGCTAGTGCTTTCTTGCTAAACAAACAAACTAGCAACCCTGAGAAGAACTGATGTAAAAAGATACCACATTGAGACCGCTTAAGTTACATTTATAATTTTTGAATTTTGTTTATTTGATGGAGATGATGTGTTTTGTGCACTTGTACAGATTTGGCAGGCAATACGCAAATTCAAGCAAAAAGTTGCATAACGTAGATTCTCTGTGCGAGTAGTGAAAATTTCTGGCCTGCCACCTCATCCACGTGCGGCCCACCACTGCTTGAGCAGAAAGTATGAGCGCTCGAGCAGCCCACCTAGGGTTGTGTGCACGGAATTTCAAGTTTGTTCTGTTGGGAATAAAAGGCAAAAAAGCTGAATTAGGATTCCGAAAATTCCAAAAAAATAGGAGGTGCTAGGGTTTGGAGAGAGGGATTTTCAAGCTTCAAGAACATCTTTCGTGGAGGGTTTCATCTTCTTCCACCTCTTCTCATTCCTACATGAGTGGCTAGGCTTCTATTTCTAGGGTTTTGATGAAACCCTAACCAAATAAATAGGGTTTTTTTTTTTTTTTTTTTTTTGATTATGTAATAGTTTGAACAAGTTGTATGGTATTTAAAAAGTTTTTATATATATTTTTCATTATTTTTTCAAGTATTCTACTCTTTGTGATTGTTGAATGCTTTCCATGCAATGATTTTTTATTCTTTCATATTCAAGGTCTGAGATGAGCCATACTACAAGAGACGAGTCGTTTTGCTACCTTAGTTTAGAACGAACGACTCGAGCTACTTGAGATGATTCGTGCCCATACATTGAATGTAATACTTCTCTTAATCAATGCTTCGAACTTGTAGTTGCGAAGTATTATTTAATTTGAACCGTAACATAATTGATTTTCAAATTGAAACCTTATTTACATAACTAGTGGTAAATTCATTACCCTAAGTTTTTTCCAAAATCAATAATCACAATTCTATTTTTAATTGCTAGTTAAATTTGTTAGTATTTCAATTATCATTAGTTTATAAACAGTCATCTCTTTTATCAAACTTAATTTAAAAATTTAGCAATTAAATTAATTTAATTTCGCATTTGTCCCTGTGAATCGATACTTGAACTTACCATTATTCTAAGGAATTTAATATAATTTAGTGTTTATTTTTAGTGTGTGTCACGACCCATCAAGAACAATCCTTGTTTGATCAATTAGACAAACTTCAGTTGATGCCAAATCTTCAAAAACATCTAGAATTCCTGAGATAATTAGGTCAAATTATGTTTTTGACTAGTTCTACTTCAGAAATGGGAACTATTAATACTTACAAAAAGCAAACAGTAGTATGATAGAAAGAACCAAGTCAGGTGAACAAAGAAAAATTGATAAAGTGTAACGACAACATAGGATGACGACGATCCACATTACAAAGAAAAAACATAAAAGAAAAACAGTGGTAAGATTGTCCGCCTTCTTGCTTCTCAACATGTCTTGGAAACCTGAGGAGTTTCAACAAAATCCTGAAGAAACCAACAATTTGATTGATATCTGGCCTTTCATGCTCCATTGAGAAAAGGAGCAAACTCGTGGAATTTACATTGTCATTCAAGAAACTACAGCATAGAATTAACTATCAGTTTGAGGCCACAACTGTTCTGCATCAGCTTCCAATTGAGGTTGGTCTGTGCTTTCAACTGGACCTTTTGGTTTTCCAAATAGCGTAGAGAATATTTGTTGATGGCATTCATCGCAGAAAAAGAAGTAGGAGAAGTGACCCTCATCTGGGAGTTTATGCACCGCTGCACCAGGTAAAACCCGAGCCACATAATCAGTCATTGATGGTGGGACTACCTGGTCATCCGTTCCCTGTTTAGCATGGACAAAATTCAGGAAATCAAGATCAAATATCTAATCAATTAACATAATAAAACAAAAACTGCACAAAACAAAACAAAATCAAGGCCTGCAAACCTGCCATATGTGAACTGGGCCAAGAAATCCCGTCAATTCGCATTCCTCCTGACTATAAATGAACTTGAACCAAGGGAGAAAACCTTTTCCGGGGCACTTCTTCTGCACCTGAAGATCTGCCAGTTTGAAACTCCAATGGGAAACCTGTAGCACGGCTTCCTCTATGAATGGTTTCATATTTAACTGACGGATTGACTCCTCAACATCCCTCTGCCAAAATTCTTCAAATTTTGTTCCTTCAGTGAGAGCTTTATCCTGAATAAATCAAAGATTGAATGTAAGTTATGTCAAAGATAGAATACTACTTTTTCAATCATAGCTTATAATTACGAACAACGCTTATATGCACAAATTAGTATACCAATTGATGATGTGACACAATTTAAAATGTTTTTGGTATTTGTAATTTGTATAATAAGTGGGGTCATGTAGCACAACCGTATAATTACATATCACATCTTATTCCCAAATAGTTAACTCACAAAAGAATAAAAGTAGATCTTTGCACTCAAAAGATCAATTCTGTGGCAACAGTTGGTTTAGATGAATTGGTAGTTAATCAAGTACAATGCATATGCTTCCCATCAAAGTAGAACTTCAAGCAAGTGTACAATAAATATTTACCAATTAATATAATTAGTTTCCTTTACACCTACAAGAATCAACAAACTTTACAGCAAAGAAATATTTAGATTCTAGTTTAATTTGCCAATATGTTGAATGAAGATACATAATAAAAAGCGGGTTTCCTCGTTTACAAGTAATTATTCTGATGGAGCTAGAACAGATTTTAGCCTTATTCTTCAATATAATCAATTAGTTAACTAATCATCTTTACAACTTGATTTTTTAGCTGACTTTGATGCTGACACAACTCATACAAAATATAATTTTAGAACTAAGAAATACAAAAAACAAATTGTCAGGCCCATACATACATGTATCCTCTTACAGTGATTCAAGATGGAAATGAACTCACCTTTTTCCCCAATGACAAAGACAGCCACTTCTCAATCTGACCATGCTTTCCAGATAGGAAACTTCGGCCATAGAAGTAACTGAGAAATTTAGGAAATCTTCGAGCTAAATAGTACATCAGTTTCCTCCTTCGCACCCACTTTTCCCAAGTTCTGGACATCTCTTCCTTAGTCATGCTTGATTCGCATGGATTAACCATTGGAGCAAACATGGCTGCACCTGCAAAACAGCCATGGATACAGCACAAACAAAATCATACAAGATTATAGGTTATTAGAGTTGTTAAGGATCTTCATAGATATTGATACAGAATTTTTCAGGAGAACAAGAACATAAATCAACAGTCGAAGTTAGGGAATGATGACCAAATGTCAGAGTATTACTTTCTTTTTTCACATTTTTTTTTTTGGAGGGGGCTGTAACTGTAACAATAATTACTTTATCATCAAAATAAGCATCATGCTCAAAAAAAAAAAGGCTTGTAACCCAATTAAATTATCAAATCGTAGACTTCAACAAAATATGAGGACACTAGTTCATTGCCATAATTTCCAACAACCAGATTATACACATTCTTAAACAAGATTAGCCATAAAAGAAGACTATTCCCTGACTATTATGCTTCTTTTTCTTTTTACCTTTGTTCCCTTCTTTTTTCACCTACTGGTATGAGAAGACATCATTATTTTATCTCATTTCCCCCATCATGTGATTTTCTAGCTGCTCCGTGTCATGAGAATGATTTGGTCACATTTTACCCATTTTCATTGTCTAGAGAAAATTAATGATTTTTCAATTTCGGATGTGTGATACTAAGGTCCTCATACCCTGTAGCCTATTGAAGATATGAACCACTGGGAACTAACCAAGCTGACAATAAGCAATATGGTTATGACATGTTTTTAATAGATTTGGCAAAGAAAAGGTTAGTTTACCTGCAATCCGATCGGGAATGAATTTGAGCGCAGCCCAAGCATGCATGGCTCCACTCGAAAACCCCAACACCCAAAATTTCTCATGTAATCCAACAGCATTTGCCAAGTGTATCATATCCAGAGCCGATGAATTGAGGTTCCTCTTCGATGAGGTCGCTCTCACCAAAACCAGGAAGATCATAAGTTACCAAACGAATGCCAAACTCTTCCAGCAGTGACTCTTTAACTCCTGGTATACCTTTTGTAGAAAAATATATTTAGAGAACAAAAATGTATTACAGAGTCAGTTCTGCAGCAATTTTACCAAGAACATGCATTAGACTCTCGTTAGTCTCATTTCCCAAATGCATTCAACATTTTTAGAAGCTGTCTACCTGCAAGCCTGGAGGATAGAAAACCATGTGGTGCAATCAAGGAATATCTAGCTCTGTCACTTGGAACACCTTGCTCACGATATGCCATTTGTCTACCATCCGGAAGTAGTATGCGTGTAGCACTAGGAGGATGTATGTACACTTTCTTCACCGGTGAGACCCAGCTATCGTGTTTATTATTTACATTCAGTACTGCACATGAAAATTTGTCAAATTAAATAAATAAATAAAAGTAGGAAGAAATATAAAGTAGAAAAAGATGAAAGACTCTAATCAAGCAACGATATGCTATACTCATAAACCAACAACAACAACAACAACAAAGACAAAACGCATTGCGCGATCAAAGGTAAAAATCTTCCAAGGAACAAATACAGATACAATTTCGCCACATAGAATGATGAAATATGTTTGCAACTTCAGCATTATTACTTGTAGGTAATTTAAAGTGGAGCTTGCATAAGCTTGAGCTGAAAGCCATGGTAAACTTTGACAGTTAGTTAACATGGTATGGCAACTGTATAAGCTCCAGCATTCTTATCATTATCTATTGCTTTTAGTTCACCAACTTTAAAAATATGGAAAGTGATCTACAAATAGAAAATATGTATATATATATAGAATTTTATACTAAAATGATGTGACAATGACAATCTTGAAGTCGCATTAATGGGCCTTTCTTTTAAAGTGATAGAATCCAAGGGCTGCCACATCATTCTGGATCAAAATTCTATATAGATTTTTTGTTTGTATAGCACTACTCTCAAAATATATATGTTGGAAATTAGAATTTAAGCATTGTTGTGCATCTTGGATAGAAAGAGGATGTGTGATGTGTAAAATGCCTCTTGAAAAGAGAGCCAGCAAGTAACTGGTTATACGTGACTTCAACAGGCCCAACCTAATGTTAGTACCAGCAATGCAGTATTCAATTGGAGGCATTCACAATTACCCACAGCCAAGGTTTTAAAAAGCGGCCACAATCGTTACGTTACGGTTTTGGCGGTTACTGCCACCCGTTACGGCCGCTTTTGCAATGTGATTGAGATTCACAGGTGTGTTGGCCATAGCGGTTACCATAGCAGCCGTAACGGTGCTGTAACAGCCGTAACGGCCTGTTACGCACTGTTACATAACGATTCCAAACTGTTTCTTTCTAAAAAACACACAAAAACAAGCTGAAAATGGGGGAAGAGGGATAGAGAGAAGAGGGAAGATAAAGAGAGAAAATGGAGGAGCAAGAGATAGAGAGAGAGAAGCGAGAAGATGAAGAACATGTTATTGATTTGTTGCAGCTGTAAGACCTATATTATTCTATTCAGCAGCTATCACTCAACCATTTTGTTTGTGTGTATCTATTTATATATTGTTTGAAAATAATAATAATAATGAGTGTGGTCATTATCTATTTGGGTTAGTTAAAATATGTATATATATATATTTAGGCTCTTATTTATTCTCTTACTTTTGTCATTGTTTATCTTATATATAATAGTTAGTGATTGATTTTTTATATAATATAAAGTCATTAATTATTAAAATAAAATGAAAAAAACTCAGTTTATAGTAATTTAAAAATATGAAATATATTGGATCATACTTAAAAATTTACAAAAATTGATCAATATTTATTTTTAACCCAATAAATATGATCATGGAAAAAAAATATGTGTATCGGTAAGTTTGTTTCAAATTGTGCGAAAAATAAAAAAATTCACAATTCCGATTACCCCATCCGTTATACTACGGCTTTTACACCCCTAAGCGCAACGCCATACCGTTCTGGCGACGCAAGAACCGCTTTTTAGAATTTTGCCCACAGCAAGAAGTTTAGCAATGTCTCAGTTTATGAACCTCCATCAGCTAACAAACTAACATGGTTTCTATATGCAACATATACAAAAATACACAGAAAATAAAATGCTAGCAAAGAGCTAAATATTCTTTTACCTAGACCAACAGCAATTACATATGAAACACATTGATCCTATCATAAGTGTAAATGGCCGCAGTATTTATCCATGAAATGTATCCAGATGGGGTTAGTTTTTCCATTAAAGATGTATCCATGGGTGCTAAGCCTTTTAAAAATATAGAACGAGTTAACTCATTGACATCGAATCAGCAACTCAAGTGAAACTTAGCATGGGGATATTGCATTTGTGAACCCCAAGGAGGCAAAGACGAACCTCAAACAATAACCCACTAAGGCAAAAATAGAAATATGAGAAACAGCAAACAATATAGAGAACCCTCTTCTAGCACATAAACAAAACAATTAAATAATACAATAAAATAAGAGCATAAATTCAAATTGCAAACTTGATAAGATAAAAAATAGCACAAGTTCCCCAATATATCACAGGACAAACACAAAGATGCTATCAAGAATCAAATCAAATTCAAAAACAAGTATTACAGGACAACCACAAAGATGCTATATTTTTCACATTTCAACAGGTTTGTTCCACATGAACCAGAACTAATACTAAACAAAATTACCTGCAAATGCAAGGAGGAAGACGAAAAATATGACCGACCACGAGTGAACCGGATCACGATCTTCCGGAAGATACTCATTCAAAAACTTAATCCACCAGAAACCTTTGCCATGGGTCCTCTCATTTTTGCACAATATATGAATCATCGGTCAAATAGTTCTGTTGCACTATATCCTTACAACCTTTCCCCAATTCGAAAACTATTTCTCCCCAAGCTTTCGCAAACCCTTTCACCTGATCCTTGAAGCTCTCCGATTCCCCCTCCACCTCACCAAAATGGGACCTTTTGGTCTCAAAAACAGGGCTTGAAAACCCAATTGCATCACCAGTACTGTATCTTATCCCTGTATCGTCCACCAAGCTCATGAGCTCTTCTCGCCAAGATTTCGAACCTGTAACTTCCGACATTTCGTTATGTATATTTGAATATCCAATGATAAGCTCAAATCTCCATTATAGAGTGACAAGAATGACGATATCAACCCAGTTTGGGTGTTAGAATAAATTTTTGAAAAAGGGTTTCAGCAGAGATTAGAATCTGAACACTGAAACTTTGCTTGAATCAGAAGATTCAGTGTAATATAATACAATGTATATATACGAATATAGAGTCGATTGAATCAGAATTACAATCAGAAACAGAAGAACAAGTGATACATTTGAATTAATCAATATCAAAACCCATAAATGTATAGAGAGAGAGAGAGAGAGATTGCTTTAACGATAAGCTTTTGACAGTCGCGTCAATGGAACGATAACTGAACCGAAACTGTAAACTTTCTCAGCGTGATCTTCAATTATCTAACTATTTAAATCTTCAAAAAGATTTAAAATTTTGAAAAAGAAACCCTAGCCGACCATTGCTCAGAGCTCGGGGAATCATATCTACGAGAAAGGTAAAGGCATCTCTCTCTCTCTCTCTCGGCTCAACTTTTGCTTGCCGACAAGGACAACTACACATACATATAATTTTACATGATTTTACAATCCTAAAATATAAATGATTTGGATTATAAAAAAGAAGTTCGAAACACAGTAGTAGAATCCAATGTGTGTGTATGTAATGCTGAAACCGTTTTTTCATCGGTGGTCCAAGCGGTAATGAATAACTTCGTACGTCGAATCCTTGTACGAATTCCCTCACTCAATCAATCCACCGTTCAGTTATTTTAGTTTTTTTTTTTTTTTTTTTAAATAAGTAAAAAAATAAAGAGATGTGTGACTTAAAGGCATTGTTTGGGAATGGTTAAAATGACTATTTTAGTTATAAAAAATAAAATAAAATAAAACATTACATCTAACTCATAATTATTATATTATTTTTTCATAAAAAAAGTTTAAAAAATCAAAAAGTCCTTCTCAAACCAAGCTTTTTAGCCCAGGTTAAAATAGTCAAAAAAGTCAAAAAAACTAAAAAGCCAACCCACTTCCCAAACGGAGGCAAAATAGTTTAAAAGTCAAAATTGATTTCTAACTGAGTTCCCAAATTAGGCTTAAGGCTATGTTTGGCAAAAATAATATGGGCTATTTTAGTCACAAAAAGATAAATAAAACAAAATATCACATCCAAATAATAATTATTTTATTTTTTTATCTGACAAAAATCAAAATCAAAATCAAAATCAAAATCAATTTTTTTTTTATCCCAAACGAGATTTTTTAACCCAAAACTAACATAGTCAAAAAATCAACTCATATCCCAAACGAAAGCTTGCACCCTCTAATCACCTTTTCTTTTCTTTTCTTTTTTTGAAAATTTAGTTTTTTTTTTTTATTTTTTTATTTTTAATGAATTTTTTTAATATTTTAAATAAAATTATTTACTTTTTAAATACACATAATTTAGATATACCTACAAAATAAAGGAAGATTTACGCGTAGATTCTAATAATTATCCAATAGGTCCAATGAAAACTAAAGACTTTTTCATCAAATGCTATTAAAAAATGTCACTAATTATTGACTTTTAGCGACAGTTTAAAAATTTTATAATAAAAAATATCACTAATTAAAAATTTTAGCGACAATTTAAAAAATCATCACAAAAGAAATCACTAACTTTTAACTTTGAGTAAACTCATGACAAAACAATCTCATTAATTGAAAATTTTAAACACAATTTATAAAAATTGTAACAAAAAAAATCATTAGCGACAATTTTACTATAACTTATTTTCAATAAAACTTAATAATAATTAAGTCCAACTATTATGACATATTAGGAGTTTACCTAAAAATAAAATATTTGTGAAAAAATATTTTTAAAATTTAATAAATATATAAGTATATGAAAATATACTGAAATTTTGTATTTTTTCATATTTTTTTGTATTTGATGATTTTTTAAAAGATTTTTTCTATGAATATTATTTTTTTTTAAATGGATCTAGCTTAGATACATCTGAAACATAATTTTTTTTTTAAATGTTAAATTTTTGGGAAAAATAGTCTAAAGTCTCTCTCCTATTTTTAGTAATGAGAGAGATCCAAAATATTATTTTGTAATGTCTAAGGTCCCTTACACATTTCCATATATCTCTCTCCATATCTGATTTTCCTGGAGAGAAGAACGCAGAGACTGATCTTTAAATTCGAGATTTCAAAGTTTGGTTTTCTTCCTCACTGGATAATCTGACAATCACACCAGCGACGAAAACCAGTCTAGAGAAGCAACACACCGCACAATCACGCTGACGAAACTAACGCCAAATGAGAACAAACTAGAGCAGAAAATATCATAGAGGGGACCCCTGCAACCAGCACCAGTGACTTACTGTAACGCTCTCAAAATAAAGACATTTAAAACCCATCAATTTAGACTTGTATTGATAAAAAAGGGAGATATTCTTTTATTCATCAGAGTAATTCATTACAATGAGTATTACATGTTAACAACAAAAGCAAATGCCCTACGGGCTTACAACTTTCCAAGTTAACACTTGGTTACAAAAAAGAGAGTACTAACTCAAATACACATTAAGTCCTTGGCTTGAATTTACATGTAATACATCCAAAAGATAACAAAAGACAAAAGTCTATCTGCCTCTAGCCTCCCAAGCTATGTCCTTGGAGGTGGCATGCTACATGTACCTGAAAATAATGTCCCATAAAAGGTGAGCCACAGCCCAGTAGAGATGCACTAAACCAGCTATGAACAATGACTAAAAGATTAGCAGTTGATAGATGGTCAACACAGATACATCCGCATATATCACATTCCGGTTTCACGACATTAAGTCCATGTTACATTTCATTTCCCATTTCTTTTTCAATTTTGAGTTTGAAAACAAGGCTTAACACTTAGCCAAATAACTTAATGAGATTAAGACTCATCTTTAAAACACTTTCAAAATTCATGATGGATACACATTTTAATGCTGTATCGATAACCCATAAACCATTTCCACACTTTACGAAAGATACACATTTCGGTGCTATATCCACATAACATAGAATCACTTCTATACCTCACAATTGATAACGATATACATTTTAGTGCTATATCAAATCAATTCGAACACTTCCATAATCAACACTTGATACACATTGTAGTGTTGTATCAATGTCACACAAAATCCGGTTTAGAGGTCCATCCCCTATCTTCCCCTAAACCGTGGAGTACATCCCATATCTCCTCCCACACAACACATGTATATAAACATAGATCATATTCAATCAATCGATACATAAAGTTAATGTATTATTCGAGTCGCTATGTTCGATAGCATACTCAATCGATTAGTTTTAGTTTGCCTAATCATCATGCATTGTCTACAACAATCAAGACTATCCTCTACCGATAGCCCAAAGCAATTATTTCTATACCGAAAATAAATACACCAAATGGATATAGAATCAACATTTCAACTAGGTGAGCGATGAATGAATCTAACTACACCCTTTAATCCCATACACAACCAATTCCAACATTCTCAATTCAATTCTTTATTCTCCAAATTAATTATACCAATTAATTTATCAATGTGATTAGGGCATTTCCTATAATTAGCATCACAACCCTAAGGTTCCATTTTCACTAATAATCCAATATTGATCTCATTTCTCTATGCCGAACATGCATATAAGTTTATATAAATAAAACCCCAATTTTTATAAAATTACACAAAGGCCCAAACTTTCTCAAAATTACCCAACAATCCCCAACTCATCAAAATGCTAAAATTCAAAGACAAAGATCATGAGAAGGAGTAGGATATCCCTACCTCAAATTTGGAGCTCAAAGGAAGGAGATGACGAAACTCAAAGTACTCTAAAACTCAATATGTTCGGATCAAAATGTAGCCTTCGACGATTAACACAACTTTTGTAAAGGCCCAAGGTGAGGAAATCACTCATATTAGATCAATACTTAGAGAGAAGTTGAGTTTTAGAGAGAGAAGCTCTCAAATGGCTTTTTCGAAAAAGTAAGAGAGAGAAAAGATGTTGAAAAGTGATTCAAAAATGGAATCCCGAAGTTGATATAAAAATAGCCCCGCTCGACGTGGAAAACCCCGCTCGAGCGTCACTCACAGACTTCCGCTCGAGCGTCAAAACTCCCACTTGAGCGGCGAATACACACTCCCAGAACTTTTGCTGAACAAGGTCCCCGTTCGAGCATAAAACTCCCTGCTCGAGCGTCACACACGAACTCACACTCGAGCGTCAAAACGCCCGCTCGAGCGTCAAAACGCCCGCTCGAGCGTCTAACACTGCAAAGGAAATACTGGGAGATGGAAAATCACGCTCGAGTGTCAAAACACCGGCTCGAGCGGAAAAGCAACAACGAAGAGCCCGCTCGAGCGTCAAAAGCTCCGCTCGAGCGTGAAGGCAAAAATCTGGGCAACTACTTTTGGTTTCTAAGCTCAACCCACCTGTAACAAACCTACCTAACACATCCTATAACTCAAATACAAAGTACGAAATGATGCAAACAAGATATAAACAACTACTAACATCTTACGGAAACAAGTCCGGATCACTGTACAATAAGGAGTAAAACCCGGGATCGCTATAACCATCTTCGACATCAATACAAACAGACAGCTTGGGCATGGAAACCATCAAGCGGAGACCAAAACCACCAGTCGGTAGGAGAAAAAGACACACACAAGTCCACCAGAGAACCAGTTAAGTAAAGCAACAACATTTCAACAACAAGAACATGACGACGAACTCTGAACACTTTCACCACTATGATCGGAACTTTCTTTCTCTAGAAAATCTAGAGAAAGAGGCTCTTCGCAGCATGAACTGAGCACACACCGTAAGTGTCACGCCCCAAACTCGCCCCGAAAAGTTTGGCAACGAGACCGACCAGTAATCCTAGATTACCACAGGCCTTACTGGACAAAACATAAATAAAACGGGGCTCGTGGAAGCACATACAAAATATAAAGAGTCCAAGAGCTGCGCATTTATATGAGCAAGTTTTATATACATGCCAAAAATGATAATTACACACTATTTCACATAATATGATCAGGAACATCACATAAGTAACTGCTACAAATAACAAAAAGACAAAACTCTCTCACGGCCTTCCAGTCCTGACCCTAGTTCGGAGGCACTCAAAACTCCTAGTTAGGCTTCAAAACGACGGCTCGGCTCGAGACTCCGCCTAGGCTTGGCTTCCTGAATGTTCACCTATAAATACATAACTACAAACAATGAGCTAAAGCTCAGCGGGTAACATTAAAGTAAAGGGTTAGTGAACGAATTCCAACATTTCATATATACAGTTATAAATAGTCAATAGTCATTAATGGCATAATCCACAGAACCTTTCATTCCAATCTATCAATTTAACAGTCTAACGGTCTCACGAGATCTCGTAACTGGCCATGGGCCTTCATCTTCATGCCCTAACCCATGACTGATCACATAATGAGCCTGCATGTTCATGTCGCACCCATGACCTAACTATCTATGGATGCCATACTAGATTTGCAAATTAGGACATTCGTTCACAGTTTAAAATCACCTTCGTAACATATCATATCATAACACATCACTTTTAAACATAGTTCATAATAACATAACTTTACAGAAATGTTACTCACAGTGGGTTTCCAAAACCGGTTGCACGGTCTTCGAGGTTTGTCCTGCAATTAGCATTATAAAACATTTCTTAACATTCATTACCATCATACATGAAATCATTCTTGCCTCTCTTTCTTTCCTTCACTTTAATTCATGCCATAACATTCATTCTTTACTTCATTTCATGTTCATTTCATGCTCATAAGATGCTAAATGATACAATTAACATGATAAAATCAAGTATACAACTTCCTCAAAAAGTTCCTGAAATAAGCCTTCCCGCTCGAGCGCCACTTTGTCCGCTCGAGCGGACTAACTGCTGGGAGGTCGATATCTACGCTCGAGCGGGATTCCCTCCGCTCGAGCGGACCATGCAAAAATCCGAAACTCTGGTTCTTCTTCAAGCTTCCATTCTCTACTTTACAAAATCAATTTCTATTACATGAATTCCATAACCCAAAATACTTGAATTCATCTTAAATCAACATCAAAAACTTCCATTCAAAACCCACATGTATCTTTTACAAGATCAAACCCATGAACATGTATATAAAAGCTTCATTTTCAACTTCCATGGAGGTTTTGAGGAAGAACCTCCTTTAAGCCAAATAAACATGAACCAAACCATCCTAAACCATGATCTTAAGTTCAACATGCAAGAATCAATAATCTACTTCAAGAATTTAACGAGAATCCTTACCTTAATCACTTAAGAAGCTTGATTTTCCCCCTTTTCCTTTCTTTTGTTCTCCATTTTTCTTCTCTTTCCCTGAACTCTCTCTCTCTCTCTCAGATTTTTCTCTTTTTAGTTTGAGTCAAATGAGTCAAAAAGCAAAGTATCCTTATCTATTAATATATATATATACATCAAATAAACCATATTGCCCATAACACTTGAGCCAAACAAGGCCCTTATTCTTATAAATAGAATTGTGCCATAACACTTGAGCCAAACGGGACCTAGCGAATCAGACGAAATTCAGTCTTCAATTTATTTTCTCAAAAGCCACTAAAAATTCCCGGTATCACATAGACGTGTTCAATTTCATTTTCTGAACCCATTACAGTCATCCATTTCAGTCCCGAAGTTGTAGCATCAATAGATATTTTCTAAATCAACCAGATATTCTTCAATAAATTATATTAACACATAATTAATTACCGAAACTCAAATCATACAGTTCCGGGTCATTACAGTAAGTTTAACCAGCCAGGAAACAACCAAACTGGACCAAGCTCAACCACAAGCACCACAATGGACGGATGAAACCATTATCATGAAGACACATCCAAGGTAAGGATTTCCTAGATCAATGTAGGATCACCAATGTCTGTTCATAAAAATACAACTTTACTGCAAATAGAGAGAATTTCTTTGGTTTCAATCTAGAGAATTTCTCTGATCTGTTTGTTTTGAAGAGAACTCCTTTGGTTTTGGACCAAAGAAATTTGTGGATTTGTTAGTAAAGATTGTATTGTTGGCTTACATATTACATAAAGTTAGCAAAATTCTTTATAAATAGAGCCACAGAAATTTGTGAAGTCAGAGAAATTTTCTCTGACTTTATTCACAAATTTTCTTTAGATGGAGCCACATAAAGCTACACAACTTTTCTACGCACAATTTTCTCAGGATGAAGCCACACAATTTTTCTCTCCGTAATTTTCTTTGGATTTCTTTGGTACTCAGAGAAATTTTAATTTTTTCTAGTTTGAACCCAAAGAATTTCTCTGGAGAGAATTTCTTTAGGATTGAAATTTTTCTGGATCAATGTTGAGGGACCTTAGACATCATGAAAATATTTGATGTCTTTTATGCTATAAAATCTTAATATCAAGGATCTTAAAAAAAATCTCCCTAAATTTTTTTACTAAAAACAAAAATAAAAAATAAAAAATGATTTTTTTTTTTAACCAAATGCCAAATGATATTGTGCTTAAAATATGAATTTAAATAATAATTTTAAAATAAATAAATAAATAAAATATAATCACTCTGTTTGGTTTTAGTTTACATAATTCATTTTTTAGAAAATTCTACTTTTTCATTTTTTGTAAAAAAAAAAATATATTCACTGATTTTTTTTAATACTTTAAGCAAATTTTAAAATTTTTAGACACACCTAACATAAATATACATAAAAAGTATAATATTTATGAAAAAAAAATCTTTATAAAATTCTCTAAATACCAAAAATACAAAAACAAAAACAAAAACAAAAACAAAAAAAAACAAAACAAAACAAAAATCCATTATATTTTTCGTATTTTTGTATATTTATTATCTTTTAAAAATATTTTACTATTTAAATACATCTAAGTAAAATCCATCTAAATAAGTAAAAAATTGTTCAAAATTTTAAAAATATTTACAAAAAATATAAAAAATATATAATTTAATTTCTAAAATATTGAATTTAAAAAACTGCAACCAAACCTACTTAGGATTCGTTTGGGAAGTGGGTTTTTTGACGTTTTCGCTATTTTAAACTGTGACTAAAAAGTCTCGTGTAGAAATGATTTTTAATTTTTTGACTTTTGTCGAGAAAAATATAATAATTAAAATTTAAATGTGATATTTTATTTTATTAAATTAAAAAAATTATTTTATTTTTTTAATTATTTTAGTCAAATAAAAATAAAAGAAGCCAAAGGCTTGGTTTGGGAGCAGGTTATTTTAGTAACTTTTTGACTTTTTACGAAAAGATGTACAGAAAAATAGAGAAGTGATGTGATGTGTTTTAGTTAACTTTTTGACTTTTTGACTATTTTAACCACTTCCCAAACGAGGCTAAAATCTCAACTTTCCAAACCAGCTCTTCTTATTTTACCGCGAGTCTTTCCACGTCGGCGAGCTTTTGATGCCGTAGGGTTGCAAGTTGTGTTGGTGACTGGCGTGTGACGTAAGATTAACAAAATTGCAAATTTTTTTTTTTTTTTTTTTAAATGGTTGATTCAGCTCTTCTTATTTTACCGCGAGTCTTTCCACGTCGGCGAGCTTTTGATGCCGTAGGGTTGCAAGTTGTGTTTGGTGACATGGCGTGTGACGTAAGATTAACAAAATTGCAAATTTTTTATTTTTATTTTTAAAATGATTGATACACTCAATTTGAGCTTGTGTGAAGTATCCAAATTATATAAGCGGGATGACTGTCTAAATGACTAGCGTCACTCTTGTCAATTGCAGTTATCACCCTTGTCTATTGATGTGTCAACTAGCATTTTACTGAATGTCTGTCTGGACAACTAGTATACACAAATTCGAACAATTTAAACGAGTCTAAATTCAGTGAATATAGCAATGTTCTTTTTTTTTTTAATTTATTTTTTCAAAAAGAAATGTACTAAAATGGAAATATTATAATTATCAAATCAATCTACTTTTTTTTAATAAATAATATAATTTGAAATTATGTTTGTTTGGACATCCTAAAATTGATGAAATTGGCATTTATAGAATTATTTGTCCCAAGATTATCAAACCCTTTAGATTGTGAATCATATATCATGTTTAGATTTACTCAGAATTATTGAGAGAGATTTATAAAATTCTAACAATCTTACAATTTAATTAATTAATGTATGAAGTGTTTTGCGAAGATGGTTAAAAGTTATTTTTGACTTTTTTGGCTTTTCCCAAAATAGTCCAAAATCCTTACTTTGCCCGTTTGTTTCATCATCACGGTCCGAGTGGACTGTGATGGATGAACGATGAAACAATTTCATGTTTGATTTGGTTTTCGAACTCAGGATTCGTAGTCTCTTGACTATGAAAGGTTTGATGGTTGGATTATGAGTCTAGACAGAGATGGTATTAGTAAAATAGTTAAATCGGCTTAAAGAGTGATCGGCGGATGGATGTCGTCAGGGACGTTGACCGATCAACTGTAATTTTTTTTTTAAACATTAATGTTTAATGGTTTTGTATTTTTGTTAAATAAAAATCATAGTTTTGTTTATTTTATTATTTTATATAAAAATAATTTAACAATTCTCATACTAATAGCTATTCATCAAAATAAACACAATTTTACTAATTCCCTCACTAATAATCCCGTTACTATCAATCCCTTTCATTCTACTTTTGAAAACAAACAAGGCCTTCGTCCTTTTCTTTTTTTTTTTTTTAGCCCAACCCCTCTTGGAAGTAGTCCTTATATGTTGATAATGTGGGTGTTAGGCTATTTTAGTAGGCTAAAAATTTTATATTTGGGAAGATAATTAGATTTTTTTATAGTTTAATGTGATATTTGTGAGAAAAAAAGTAAAATGATTATGAGTTTAATGTAATACTTTGTCTTATTAATTATTTTAGTCTATTTTATCTTTTTATTAATTTTAGCCAAAAAAAAGAGGATAAAATCCAATTTGCTAAACACCCCCAATATGTTCGGATAAACTAGCAATTTAAACATTTATTTCCTTAGCCAAATATTATATTATATATTTTATTGAATTATTAGTCTAGTTCCAAAACCATGACTCTCTTCTATATTTTTTTTTAAGAAAAACAATTTTTCTAGTGTCGAAACTAGTGACTCACTCTAGAAAAAGTCTCTCTTGCCAAAGATCCATGGTCGCACGTTCAAGCTCACTAAGTTGGATTGCCACAAATAGTGATATTTGTCTAAATAAGCATGGCTTAGAGCATTTCCAACGGTTCAATAAAATTTTCACTAAATCTAAGTAAAAAAAGGATAATTTTCTCAATCTGATATGAGTAGCTCCAACCGTTTCACTGTAGTGTACATCAAAGCAAAAGGGACATCTGATGGGTCGACCAGCCGGTCGACCGGGTAGGCAACTTAATTTTTTTTTTCTTCCTCCCTTTCTGTTCCCATCTCGTTTATTATTTCTTTTTCCCTCCATCAAACAATACCCACGTGGTTAATTGCACAAAATCCCAACAAATGCTCACCAAAATGATCATCATCAACCAAAGACACCCACTTGACAGTCCAAACACATATATATATATATATACAAATACATATATACATAGATGTGATTTCAACACAGTTTGAGCAACTTGAGTGAGTAGAGAGTCTAGAAGATGGCTTAGTGAGAATGACACGAAGATCACCATCGTCTTCTTCAAAGAGACAGATCAAAACAGCGGCTCTCTTGGGTTTGAATATTTTGGGTTGGCTTGCAATTGGGGTTGCAGATTCCACAAAACCCACTTGAGAAACCACATTTCCTACACTTTCTTCGATTCTTTGCTCTTCAATATCGGATTCATCGAAAGTTGAAGGGGGTTTGTACAGTCGGAGCTGTCGAGCTAAGGTTGTGAGCCTTTGGGATCCTCCCAAAACAGTTGTTTGAATCCATGATGAGTTTGGATTTTGAGAGACAATTTGAACTAGTTCGCAGGCCAACCAAAAATTGAAGCAGATTGAAGCAGGTATACATAAGCCGGTCGACTGGTGGGTCAACCGACTGGACCAGGCCGGTTGACCGTTGGGCCCCACCTCTAACGTTAATGCACAGTAAAATGGTGAAATCTCACGTGGGTTCTTAGTTTGAAGAAATTTTTGCTTCGTTCTCAGTTTGATATCAGTTTGGTGAAATCATTAGAGAGAGAAAGTGACTTTTTTTATCAAATTTAAATATGATGTTCAATCTGATGCAACGTTGGAGATGGTCTTAAAATTATTTTTAATATAATTTATAAGTTAGTTTTTTTATTTATTATGAGAAGACGTGTAAAAAAAAAAAAAAAAAAACAAAAAAGCTAAGTGACCAAAATAAATTAATAAATTAATTATTTAAAAAAAATATAAATTATTTAAATAGAACCCGTGATAAGTCCGGCGCTTCTTTAAATTATTTCAAATTCATTGAACAAGCATTGTATTATAGTACCCAAATTGTATAAATTTATGAGTTTATTTTTTATGCGAGGTAATGTGGAATTTGTCCAATTATGTATAGAGGGGGTATCGTCGTGGGACTTATGTGCTACACTCTGGGGCAATTTGGGAAGACTGGCTTTTTAATTTTTTTTATCACATTACTTTTTTATTTATTTATATAAAAAAAATTAAAAAATCAATCTTTTACCATCTTTACAAAACACCACTCCATAGTAATGGAGGTGTACCTGCTATCGCCGGTTGCGGGAGTGATGTGCGGTGGTTGCATGTGAGTATGCGACTAGGAATGTTCTCTTTTTAACCTTTTTTTTTTTTTTTTAATGCTTTCTCATTCTTTACCTATTTTTTATTTAACGAGCTAAGTCAAAGTCTTGCTCGAGTGCTGCTTTTCCTTCTATCTGGGCCGTCAAATGCCATAAGGAGACTCAAAATGAACCAAGATTCACGATAATTAATGGCAAGTATATTTAACATTATTCCTCTCTACTTTTTTTAATAGCGAAAGAAAATAATTTAAATTTGTTAAAATTGAAAATCTCAACTTCACACGTGAAGTTGGTGCACTGTGAAACTAATTTGTATAATTCATTTCATATGACAAGTCAAGAATAATATATATATATATATATAAAATAAAAAAAATGAATTAATCAAATATAAGAAATCACATATATTATAACAAATAGATAGTTTGTTTTTAAATATATTTATGACATATAGATAAAAACGATTTAATGAATGACAATCGATATTTGATTAATTTTGTTTTTTACATATATTATTTTGTTAAGTGATTATACAAAATGAATAATTTAAATCATCAAAATAAATTTAAATTCACTTGATAATAAGATTAATTTTATTATAAAATTGAGATATTCAACTTTAATAAATCCGTACTCAACAGTCAAAGGGGTGAAGGTGGGGGTGATGATTTGGGAGATAGGGTAATTTTCTAGATTTTGCATTTTATCAGTGGTGCTACTACATCTTTTAATTTCGTCTTCTCAATTTTACTTCTAGTTCCACACTCTTTTCTTTTTTATATTGAACTTTTCTAATTTTACATTATTAGAGATGGAATTAGGAAAGCAAAATTAAGGTATTATTCTTTAGCAAATGGAGTTTTTCCATTTGGTGAACTAACAGGTCAGGGTGCTAAATAAATAATCATATTAGCAAGATGAGTAAATAATTAAGTGATAAATTAATGAGCACTGCTGAAGTGGGAAAATTATACCATGCCGTGGTGTAAATTGATGCGGTGTTCTAATTTATTATTTATTAGTTAAACTTGCAGAACTCATTCTTTTTAAAAAAATGCTTCGTACTACTAATGACGTGACATCATGTAGACCCTATCACTGAGGTAATAATTTAGTCTTTGTTTTTTCTTTTTTTTTCCTTTACAGTTTCACCTCATTATTTGTTATTTTAAAGTTCCCAATTTAATTTTCTAAATCGAGACTTTTTTTATGTTAGTTTTTTGGGGATAATAGGACAAGTGTCCTACAATCAATCCTTGATTGGGACCTCGAATCCAGTCCCCGAATCCCTTTTTTTTTCTTTGCGAAGGCGGAAGAGGAAGCGAAGGAGGAGGACGAGGGAGGAGGAGGGAGGAGCGAGGAGGAGGAGAGGAGGAGGAGGAATGGAGGAGGCCTAAAAATGGAGGAGGCGGCACGAGGCGAGGCGTGAGGCAGGGCCGAGTGAGGCGAGTCAGGAGGTCCCGATCCTCTTCCCGACGAGCTCTTCTCTCTCTCTCTTTTTCTCTTTCTCTCCCTCTCCCTCCTCTCCCTCTTCTCCCTTATCAATGGCGTAAAAAAAGCAAAGAAGAAAAAATTTCAAAATCAGCAAACGAGCTTTTGATTGATTCGAGAGATCGGGCAAATTTTTCGAGGTGCAAAACATTTTAGATCCTACAATAAATGCTGTTAAATAGTACTTTAACTTACCAAATAACTACTTATTAAAGTGGAGTTTAATAATTGTTATTTAATTATATATTTTTTACTTTTTAAAATTTTTAAAAGTTAGTAATAAGTTTGGTAATTATTAAAAAAATTATTTTTTATTAGGAATAAAGTTTTGTGAATCTTTTTAATTTTTACTTTTTGATGATAAATTATTATATTATTCTTACAATGTTGTGAGTACTAACCAGCATAAGCAAATGATATGATCAAATTTATCAATATATTACGTCGACAATCTTAAAAAATATTTATGAAAAGTTTATTTTTTTTACCAAACCAAATAGTTCCAAAGTTCATTTGGGAATTAATTAATTGATTTTTTAATTTTTTATTAAAATATGTACAAAATAATAAAAGAAATAAATATGATTGAATATTTTAACTTTTTAATTATTTGGGCCAAAAAAAACCGACACATGCAACAAACACTTGAAGTGGGTGTGTAGCAGTGCAGTGGTAAGGGAAGGCAGACAAAAGTGGACACGATGGCGGAGAAAGAGGCTACCATTATTTCCAAGTGAAAATACTTATTTAAAAATCATTTAGTGTATTTTATTTTATAAGTTTTTACTCACAAATCTTATTTCATACACTTGTATTCATTAGGTCTCATAATTTTTTTTTTTAATCAATAAAATCACATTATATAAGTTGTTTAGAAGATTTAAGTCCTATTTTCAATTTTTTAAATAAATTTAACACATTTTTGTCCTTGTTTATGTGAAAGCTCAAATCCAGGAAAGTGTTTAACTTACCTATATGGTAGATATTATTATTTTTATTTATTTTATGTTTTAAATTTTAAAATTACATAACTTTCGATGTACTAATATATTTTTGATAAAATTTATAATTTTAAAAATTATTCGACGAGATTTATCAAATAATATTCCAATTAAAAATTATGTAAAATAAAAAATATATATATAAGGACTTCACGCTGCTTTATATTTGAATCGTGACTTTTGAAGTTTCACATTTTTGAAAAAATTACAAATTAGTGGTAACTTCACAAAATATTTGTAAATTCATGAAAAAATTTATAGGTTTAATTATTAAAGTTGATAAAGTTCATCACTAATTTAAAATTATTTTTAAAAACATACACTGATTTACAATTTTTTTCACATTTCTTGGAATGTTTTTAAATTATTTTAAAATTTTAAATTTCTAATAATGTGAAATTTCACATATTTGAAATGTAAAAATAATAATAATAAATTTCACAGTAGCATATTAAATGAATATTCACACTTGTTATGAATAAAAATAATGTGATTTTTTTTTTATAAAAAAAATTGCAAATATTCACTGTCACGATCCACTCTCCGTACTTAAGGATCAAGTATCGTGATGACCAGTAACTGAAATTACTTCTGGCCAATTCTTAAACAATTACTAAACACGAGCAGAAAAATATTTAAGTGATGGTACTAAAATAATCATTGAAGCTTTTACTTTATAACAAAATTTATTGACCAAAAAGGCCGATATTTACATATGAAGAATAGAATTATAAATATTATAAAAGTGCTATGTCTGTATTCCGAAACCTCGCGTCTAAAACTCTCCAAAAGCTATTTCTAAATTGCATAGTTTTTTGAAATGTGTACTTTTTGACTTTTCTTGTATTATGTGTAGAAAAAGTAGAGAGGAGGTGTTGATTAATGTGATCCAAAAAAGATAAAAAGATGAAATAAGTGCACTTTTTTAGTTTAGCCAAACTTGGCCTAGTAATAGCTTAAGCACATGGCAAAATGAAAAATATTATACTAAGAGTACAATGGCATAAAATTCACCATAAATAATTATGGGGCTAAACAGAGCTTGATATAAAAAATCAGAATATATAAGACGAAAATCATATAACATATAATACATAAATCATATAAACAGAATAATGATAACCACGGTACAGAACAGAACAAATGTATGGACTCAAGAGGTGGTTCATACGAACTCTAGAGGTGACTCCCACAATAGTGTAGCACTTAGCTCCACACTAGAATAGGATTCAAGAAGTGGTTCATACGAACTCTAGAGGTGGCTTCCACAATCGTGTAGCATTTAGCTCATGCAAGACTTTTCTCCGCACTCAATCGAGTGCCAGTGGATCCATGATGCATGAGAATAAAGTGACTAATAGAGGCCCAATGGTTATTTAAGTCCCACAAGGTATAGGACCACCATGGTGGTATTTATAAAATATTTACTCAAAACACATTTTAATAAATAGTTATATCCATGGGTTTTCCTTATTATATAAAGGGTAAATTACACTGACATCCCCTGAGGTTCACCTTAATTACAGGACCTCCTTATAGTTTCAAAATAACACAGGACCTCATACTTTTGAAAATAATATCAGATACCCCATTTTTGTTACCCATCTGTCCAAATTCAAATAAATTCATTGATGTCATCCATAATTATTTTTCAAATTCAATATTACCCTTTAGGAAGGTAAGTGTAATTTACCCATATATATAAACACATACATATCAAAAATCTGAAAAAGAGTGTGTGTCGCGACCCAAACCCGGCCCTAAGGGTTTAGCATTATAACCGGCCAGTAATCCGTGATTACCAAAGGCCTACTTAACAAGAATGACAATAA